>JANAVB010032616.1:18437011-18544435 GCA_029216955.1 Iris pallida | reverse complement strand
CATGTAAATAGTTCTTTTAGCTCTTGGCATAACACCAAAGTGATTCTCAAAAAATATGTTTCTTTAAGCCTTTGTACGATTGCTATTTCCCAAAATGCCACGAAGTGACACATAAGCTTGTCTCTATTACTCTTATACCTATGTTCCGGAGTCTCCTTTCATCAGGTTCCTTATCATCCTTAAAGTTTGGTTGAATAAATTAGTTAGCTTCATCAACCCTTTGTCTCCCAAGCATTTCCAGCTGAAATGAGGATACCAGCTGCAATAGGGTGCATGTACTACAGTTTCTCAAACATATATTTTCTTCCAAGTTTTAACTTCAAAAATCTTAATTCCATTTTCTCAACAAAAAAAAAAATCTTACTTTTAAAAACAATAGCAATAATTATTCCTTGAGCCAACTCATTTTAAGCAAAATCCAAATATCCTAAGTTGTCCTCGTTAAACAACTTCTAGAAACTCCACCTCTCTTTATTAACATTATTTTACTACAAGTTTTGGTCTTCACTCTTAGTATCAAACTTACTAAGTCTTTAATCTTCTTACTCTTAGCAAACTTGCATCATATTTTCCGTCCTTAATTTCTACATTTTGTATAAATCAAACTAAATGGTTACTTCTATTCTTGGTAGATGAAAACTATGCCCAAATCCAAGAACAGGTAACTTCAACCAAAATCAAATTTACCTAAGTCACTCATCTTTAGCAAACTTGCATCATATTTTTCGTCCTTAATTTCTACATTTTGTATAAGTCAAACTAAATAGTTACTATATTCTGGGTAGGTGAAAACTATGCCCATCCAAGAACAGGTAACTTCAGTAAATTGGTTGAAGGATTTGCTGGAAATTATAGGGAGATGAAGTATACACATCTTAAGAAACTATTACCAGATTTCTGGAGACTGAAATAGTCGTTGGAGAACATAAGTTGTTCAATAAAATTCAGTTCCCGTGAAATTTTTTACCTCCTCGTGGACAGGTGTCAAGCGAGGCGTCATGTGACTCCTTGATGCTTTTGGGGAAGAAATGTCGTCAGCTTCTGAAGCAGACTCTGCATTAGACGTATCACTACCCTTTATCTGGTCCAAGCAAAAGAATCAATACAAGTCTTCATAAGCATGAAATAGAGCCTAGAAGAAAAATATTGGAGAAGAAACAAGATGATTAACAGAAACCTTCAATATATTAGGGTCCTTCCATGGTCCCTTTTCAGATTTAAGGCATCCTCCTTGATGAGCGCAAGTACAAGAACCACCAAGAAATTCTGGCAACTCCCTATAAAAATCCAATATATACCAGAAGTTACAACCAAGTTCCAATTAAAGGAATAATCCAATATCATCAGATCCTGAATAAAACCAAGATGAAACTCTCACCTTGGGTCAATTATTTCAAATAGCTTACTTTGGTACTTGGAACCAAGAACCTGAAATTTAAAAAGAAAGTATTAGTTTCAGAACCTCTGGAGACGAACAAAAAGAATTAACAATCAGAAAACATGACCAAGTACATGTATCTTGGAAGTAGTTTTAGGATCAAGAAATGACTTCATAGAGTTCCATAGCAACCTAAACCCTGGGCCAGCATTGATGATGAACATCCGGCATAATGTCTGCAGCACAATGTTCAGATAATGTGGGAGTACTCCATCAAAATTTATTTATTCCTTGGATAATTAATGGAAGAATAATAATAATATATATATATATATATATATATATATATATATATATATATATATATTGCTTACCTCTGGATAATTGCTACCATCAATTTTCTGCAACTGTGTAATTAATTCACGTGCTGTCTTGCTGAAGTTTTTCATACCCTATTAAAAAACCATTTTGCCATTAGCAAAGAGAAACCTATGTTGCATTGATACAAATAGAATATCATATGAGACGCTACGGACATGGCAACACGGACACAAGACGTCTCTACTGTTGGAGTACCCATGATTCCTAGATTGACATGAACTTTGCAATGACTTCATATTTGAGTAAATGGAAAAAAGAACAAAACATACCACTCCTTGGACATCCAGAATAGCTGTACTTGAATCAATGTACTTTTTTGCTGCAATTGAGCAAGCAGGGAACTTAATCAAAAAACTCCTTTCAAACTCCTTCACGTGATATCTTATGTAGCGGTCCATGGTTGTCACTTGCATGAGTTTGCTAGGATCAACTTTTCCCAGCCTCTCAATATACACAGGTCTCCCGTCTTTGTCCACACCATGATAACCATGAGGATAATACTGTAGAACCTCATCTAATTCTGTGTACTCAAAATCCTGATAAGTTACAGAGAACAGTAAATACCATAAACTCTATACATCATGCACCATAAAAGTTAAAGAAGAAAAATTATTTCTTTCTTGATCGCTGTCTCTCCCCCAATAGCCCATCAGAACAACAGCTTCCACAAATGTACCCAAAGATTTTTATGATTTACTAACATAATTGTAATATAGCTGCAGAGGAATTTAATAATTTCATTTGATCCATTTAAGGTGATAATGAATGCAATATTATCTTCACTAGCACAATTTTATGATCAAAAAGTAGTTCTTATATGTCAGTCTTAAATAATATTATTCAACAGTATCATCCCAAGTAAAAGATTCTAACTGGTAAACGCCTACGTATCATTACACAGACTTTCTCTTGTTTCAGAGAAACCAAAACAAAAAAAATCCATTTTGATGCTGCAATACCAGGAAAAAAATGTTTCAAATGGACCAAAGACATACCTTAAATCCTATATCCTTACCTTTGTATGACATTGATCTTGCTTTCAATTTGTCAATATCCAGAGTTTCAGAAAAATATGGAAACTTTTGGGGCAAGTTTGGAGTACTTCGGAAAAAACAGATCTACGAATTAATTAGTAGTCACATTTATGTAGAAGACAGCATGTAGGATCAAAGGCTCATGCAAAGTTGCTAACAGAAGCGAGTGTTACAAAGGTGTCCACCGATTAAGATGTTTTGTCATGTTGCCACCTTATGTGGCCATCTCAACCTGCCTTGATTTAAAGGTGACCCGGCCCATGCCATTATTTCTTTATCTTTTATTTTGATTTGGAACCCTACTCAGGCCTAATAACTTAAAGTTATATATGTTATTAATATATTATGTTGATATTTAAAAAGAAAGGAACAATAGCCTCCCCCCTGTCCCTTGATTCCCTTCCTTTTGTGTATGTACTAACCCATCCAATCTCATCCATCTCCGATTCTGACGTCTAATGTCGCACACCAACAGTATTCGCTCTCTCGTTGACTCTTTTTGTGTTTTTGTCCTCCCTATGTCAAGAAAAAGATGGAAACTTTGGGCCAAGTTTGCAGTACATCCGAAATAACAGTTCTACGAATTAGTCACATTTATGTAGAAGATAGCATGTAGGATCAAAGGCTCATGCAAAGTTGCTAACAGAAACCAGTGTTACAAAGGTGTCCGCCAATTAAAATGCTTTGTTGTGTCACCACCTTATGCGGCCATATTAAACTGCCTTGATTTATAGGTGACCCGGCACATGCCATTATTATATTTATTGATTGATTGATTTGAAACCCTACTCAGGCCTAATAACTTAAAGTTATTGATATTATTAATATTTTAATATCGATATTTAAAAAGAAAGGAACAATAGCCTCCCATCTGTCCCTCGATTCCCTTCCCTTTTGTGTATGTACTAACCCATCCAATCTCATCCATCTCTGATTCTGACGTCCACTGTCACACACCAACAGGTATTTCGCTCTCCCATTGACTCTTTTTGTTTTTTCCGCTCCCTATGTCAAGTAAGTGATACTCTTATAGTTGTATCTTGAATGAACACTTCAATCAGTTGACGTTGAAGCTCAAACTTGTGAATGCATTATGCACAAGTTTTGCACACAATACTTGTAGTTTAAATTATACATCTGTCAATAATTAGGAGGAAAAACCACAACAGAATGTCACAGTCATTAAACACAAGTATGTCTCACCTACTACACACCCTTAATTTTATTCTTGAGGCCTCACCTCCAGCTTGAGACCCCTGCATAGGCCTTTTGGTCCTTGAAGCCTATGCACCTCGCGCCGTCTTAATAAGCTTGCAGAAAACTATACAAGGCAAAGACTAGGATGCAGCAGAGCCTTCAGGTTTATAGCTAATACTCCTCCAATCAAACTGAGTTAGAATATAACTAGACGAGGTTTTAGTGCGAACATTCTTCAAACAGTTGACTCTCAATGGTCACAATTCCACTGATTGCATCATTAGCCCCACAAATTAAAGGAATCGATCTTTTCTAGACCTATAACCAGATATCTATTGCAGAAACTGTTGCGTTTAGGGATAGCTGTGCAAATAGACAAAAATATTATAAGTAGAACTGCCTAACAAGCTCTCCTGATAATTGTGTACAAATCTTTTCAGTGAAACTAATGAAAATATGCAACAACCAGATAGGGATAAGGTTAAGCTACAACCAAATGCAGACCCATATCCAGAGGAGGAATGCAACCATAATAAGAGAAATTATAAAAAAAATCAGAGATACATAAAGGCCATAAGGAACAAAATGCATCAACTGTCACTATTAAAGTTGGAGAGTATTGCGGAACTTCTCCAAGCAATTTCATCTGCTATAATGATCAACATTACAGGACTGTTAACTAAAATGAAACATTTCAACTTTCACATTGTTCCACAAGAAGGCAAATCCAAAGCATATCATCCATAAGGACGATCAGAAAAAATAGAGACCCGGAAGGTCTAAAGAAGAATTTAACCTAGGATTTCAATAATTTATATGACAATGTCGGTGAGATGTTATAACTGGTCTATATGTTTTAGAATGTTTGGACTGCAGACTCTTGCTTGGCTGTATAAATATCAAAGAAGATAACTTTTAACGTTCTGGAGGTCAATAGATCCATAAGTAAACCAAAATCTGTCATCTCCCTTAGTACTAGACAAGGTCCTATTATGGGCTACAATAATAGGTCCATAGTGCACCAGCTGGTACTGGTATTATATGACAGCAAATTTCTTATGAACATGTGAATATGAGAAAAGAAAGCTTTACATACTGCCAAGGGGAGGAAAGTCAGAAACACAGCTGCTTTAACACATTTACAATTGTAAGCTTGAATTTAGTATATTTGTGTGATAATCTATAGGATAGAAGAAATTTTGTTGGCCTATTTCTCTCCCAAGTTGACAAGCTAAGATGAAAAAGGTTAAACAATCACCATCACTTTCTAACAACTTCCACGTTCACTCGCTTATCTAATTATCGACCAGTGATTTCTAACTTCATGATCAAATGAAAGGGAGATATCAATTACCTTTATAACAGTGTCAGCACCATATTCTTTCCTCCATTGCAGCATTTCAGCCCACATGTGTTTTGCTTTATCAACATCAAATTTCCTCGCTTTCAGGAATCTGGTAAAATGAAAAGGAAAAAAGAGAGTAGATAAATCATATAAAGAAATATCAGAAAGACTACTACTGTAACAAGAAATTTGATCTAATCACAGAAAATATAATAAGAGTTAATTCATTACAAGTGAACAAGCTAATAACAAGCAACAATTAAGAGAAGAAAATAAGAGAAGAAAACTAAAGAAGAAACTGAAACAAATTACAAGGATTACTTATATGTAAGCATACTTTCTAAAGTATGAAATAGAGTAAGTTGATAGAAGAAACTGAAGATCAGTACTTTGCTTCAATAAGTTATCACCTCTACTATATATTTGAAGACTAGTCAAAACTTGGATATCAGAAAAATGAACTCTACGATCATTAATTTCTTCTCCTTCCCTTTCTTTAGTAACGAATAGAGACAGATATTAAGTTTAATTGTCAGGCGCAAATACTTTCAACATGATCAAGTGACGGGATATGTTTGTGAGTTGTTAATCCAAGATAGCATAGACAACAAACCTTCTCTATCAAAGCCATTAAGCTGAATTGTCATATCAAGTTAAAGATGTGAAGTACCTTAAAATCATATGGTAATCGTCATGCTTTGCAGGTAGCAACTCATCCAAAATCAGTGCTTGCCGAAATGAGTCAACAGCTTGTAGATCTTCTATATCTCTTATATCCTCAATTGAAACGGAATTTACTCGGCTCCCAATCTTTCGCCTGTTCTTCTTCTTCAAAGAATGCCTGAGTTTAGTTGATGCATCTATTGCCTTTTTCTTCAGTGATCCTATTCTGAACCTTCTTTCATCTTCTGAATTCTCAAAATCTGATTTGCAGTCTTTACACTCATCGTGTCTGGAGAAACTCTCAGTGCCTGTAACATGTATATAAGTCAGTAGGAGTTTCCTCAACAGATAAAATTTACGCAGTTCAGTGACAAAAATCTAAATACAGGATATATTTGACCTTAAATGAGAGTTCTAAATGGCGTCCGCCTAGGCCGCCTAGGCGGTAGGCGGTCTCTTTCCGCACCGCTTTCCAGTAGGCGGTGGAGTAGGCGGCCAACAGAGGTTGGCGGCATAGGCGGAGGTGAGGCTGCGTAGGCGGGCGCCTAGACGGAGCAAAACTTAACAAAATATTTTGGCCAAAAAGGTTTTATAAGCATTATGGGCCTATGGTTCACTTTTACAAAACTAAAACTTTATAAATCTTCATTCTACAACTTAGTTATGCATGGAGCACCCTTAAAATATGCATATTATACAAAAAAACAGTGGTAAAATAGCAAAAAAATGTTCAAAATGTATCGACCACCTAGGCGGTAGGCGGACCTCTCCGCCGCGCATCCGCCTACCGCCGTTTAGAACCAAGTTAAATCCTTCAACAACAATGGACTATGATGTGCCAAGCAAACTAGAATTCACAATTCTTGCCGCATCAACTGATAAATGTAAGATTTCAGCATAAATGCTGCATAGACCATGAATTTTCGACTTCACAAGTTTTAGAATTTGATAAAAGTACACTTAGCATTCCTTTGTAATTGAAAAGAACCAACCTTTGTTATCGGAAAAAGAAAAATAATAACTCAAGTGGTTTAGTTATTAAATATAGCATAAATCATCCTATGGACACATTGACTTTCAGTTATTGTAAATATTACTTTTTCCACCACATAACGATACTATCGACTCACATAGTAGTATGCACTAAATCACGAAAACGTCACCACTCAAATCATACATTTCACCAAATTGAACCCAAAACATAGTTTCTCTTGGCATCAAAAATGCTAGTAAAAATACCAATGTGAACTTACAGATGAGCACATCATTAAGGTCCCGTCTAAGCACATAAATAAGCTTCATAGGAGATTGTTCACTTTCATGGTTTAGGTAAAACTAATTATAAGGTAAAAGAGCATACAAGAAACATAAAGCTAAATTTATTTGCATTAACAACTATAGCGCATGGACACAAATATGACACAAGAAAATACGGACATGAAATTGAATTTTTGTGTCCTAGTGTCTTTTGGAGTGTAGTTGTTGTGTCAAATACACATTCGACACGGCAAACATTTGCACCATTTTGGGAGTGTTTGTGCTTCCTAGTTTAACAAAGATGAACATGTCAATGATGTCATGACCATGATTATTGATCTAGGAAGCACAGACACTCAATAAATCAGTAACATGTTAGTGTTACGTCATGTAGAACTCATATGGACACGACACACTCCAAAATATGGCACGACATGCCAAAACATGAGCCGTGTCCCTGCAACCGTGCCCTATTGTTCCGTGTCCTATTCATGTCCATGCAACAAGTTTTCAATCAAAAGACTATCAGACGAGATAATAAAGAAACGAACTTTACTCATCCTACACCACAGTTGAACAAAAAAAAAGAGTAAATTTCTCAAATTTCCCCCAATTAAATCAATTAATACAAATACAAATACAAACACAAATTAAAAATGTACAAAACCCTAAATTCACTCCAAAATCAAAACTAATACCAACAATTACATATCAAATAGGCATAAATTCTTAAACCGAGCTGGGATCAAACTCACGTGTCCTGCCGAATCGATCGAGCGGTCCCGACATCTGATTCTATCAGATCAAAATCAACAAACGTTCACAAACAACGCTGAGATCTGCAACAAAAGCCTGAATCCGAATCAGGAAAATAAACCCTACAAAAAATCCAAATTTTCCAATCGGGACATGAAACCGAACCGTACTCGAATCGAATTGCGGCTGGAAAATCGAATCTATCGATTTGTTGTGGAGATTGTTGGCTCCTTTTTTTTAGAGAGAGAAAGAGTGATAGAGGGGAAGTATTTAAATCGGGACGAGAGAAAAATCGCCAATTTGATACGCCGAGGAATTTGGAGTGGGGACCACTTGTGGAGGAATGCCACGTGGCACCGCCTGGTCCGAAGAGGCGAAGCGGGCTGGGAAGGGTTGCCCCTGGGCCCTCTTAAATCGACCGTTACATTTATTTTCAATTTTGTATATATTTTTTCGGGAAAATTTGTTATACACCCTCCACTTTGCGGCTCTATGGTGGAGGCCCCTAACTTTTAATTCCTTTACTACCCTCATTTTCCAATTCAGCCGTGTAATACTATTTTTTTAGGGCTAATTAGAGTTTAGACCATCATTTTTATATCAACTTGGCGTTTAAGTCCTGACATGTCCAATTAAAAATTTAGACCATGAATTTTTTTTATTTTTTTCATTATACCCTCCATACTCATATATGAATGTTTCATTGTTAAGCATGGGAGGGGGTATAATAGAAAAATCAAAATAAATAATAAAATCCAGGGTCTAAATTTTTAATTGGAGAAATCAGGACTAAAACTCTATACTGGTATAAAATCCAGGGTTTAAACTCTAATTAGTCATATTTTTTAACTACACAATGTAGGACCATTTTTTGCAGACCATAATCCTCTTTTGTAAGGGGAAAAAAAATTCGATAAGACACGCATGTCGAATCTTGTGGCTCTTTCCCGCAATCTATCTTCCTATTTACCCTCATACAAAAGTAATATGAAGACTCACATGCATTAATTGCATGTACCTCATAAGGAGGCCTCTATAAAAAATGTAAGTAGCGGCTAACACGTGGACCCCTTAGTCCTAGTAGTTAGTAGTCTCCTTGATTTGTATGTCGCATTTCAATTTTGATGTCAATCGTGCTTTCAACTCCATTTTCAACGTTGTTCTCGCACTTTGTCTTAAATTTTCTTCCAGTTTATCTTAATATGATTTATTTTTATTTTTTACTTCAGTCAAATTGTGGTATCTTATTTTGGCTTAGTTTATGTGCAATGGCATTTTATTTATAACACATTACAATATCATGTAACTACAACAAAAAGTAACACTTATACTTAAATATCATATTATTATGAAAAGTTAACTACTAAAATCAGATGTTAAGTACCAATGTCACAAGTCACTTACGATAATCACAAGTTAGATAACAATGTCATGGATTTACAAGAAAGATCACATGTCATATATTATTATCACAAATTCGTCACCAAAGACACACATGAAGTATAGAAGTTATAAGTTATATACCAAGGTCACAAGTTAGATGCATCGGTCATAAGTTAGATAAATGTCATAAGTTACGGGTAGATATCACATATGTCAATTATAAGTACAATTGTGTTCGTTGCTCATGTTCTTGATGATAAATAAAATTGTGAACCATTACCCATGATGCATGCAATATCCAGTCCCAATTTTTGCAATTAATAGTTACTTTATCCCCACCAATTTTCAAGTTTCACATAGTCTCATCAATCATAGATTGCATTCTTGTTTAGTGTCCACTTGAAGTATCTTACATAAGAAAATTGAAGGCCATCATACAAGGATGACTTAGAAACCATTCATTCATGTCAACATCAACATCATTATTTAGCTCAAAGTCATAATCTTCATGTATGAGCTATCAAGACTCTATAAGCCATCAAGATACTCTTATCTTTTGACAAAAGTATGCGGAAAAAAAAACTTATATAGACGAATTACAACTCTTAAACAAGAGCTTTACAAATGTCACGCTCCAGAACCAGAATACTGGAGAGCGAGGGGCGGACACAGCCAGCTACGTATATTGAAGTGCAACCCACCTCGTTATACGGTCACGGCTATCTAGATACATGATGGTTTAATACAAGCCATCAGTCTCTTATGGTCATGAACAAGACTATTGTCTCAATCTCAAGCAAGTAATAGCAGTTACAAGATGTCAGAGCACCAAATATACAATAGTAAGGCGTCCCATACATTACATATTGGATGATCATGAAGCTAGTCATACAAAATATGAAGACTAGCAAGAGTTTCAGTCATACATGATCAACCCTAGGATTTTAATCATGCTACAGCCCGTAGGCAGACAGTAAGTAAAGTGCAATCGAGCTAACACGTGCTCTCGCGGCTAAATTCCTCAAAAAAATAATTTACAATAGAGTGGAAGAGCAAAAATAAAATCCACTCATTACCAGGGTTACGCTTGGTGGTCACCATCTGGCTGGAAGGTAGGGAGATCCTCTGGAGCTGCTCCGGTATCTGGCCATGCAAAACCAGCTGGATCAGATCCCAGAAAGAGCAAGTGCCACAAAGGAGGCTTCACTTAAGAACTAAAACCAGCATATCAGAACATAAAATAAGAAAGATAATAATAAGACATGAAATCTAAATAGGGCAATAAATGTCAAGAGGATGGGAAATTATTTCGATCAGTTATTGATAAGGTAAACATAAGCAATCATGTTCTGAAGTAGCCAAGTACTGAAACAAGACAAGGCTTGGACTGGTTAGACTTCATCCAACATTCATGGCCAAGTAATAAGTACAGCTTGATACTTTAACTAACTAGGATTATCACAGGCCTAGTTACTAGCAAGCAATGAGATATTCCAACAGCCACAAGCCCTGCAGACCATCCAGGTTATCTAGACGAAATTAGGGGTTGAGTTCATGTGGGTACATCGTCCAAGAAACGCATATACCCTTAAGTAGTTTGGAGGGTGCAACACATGACAGTGTGCTGGAAATGTGCCCTACTCGACGGCAGACTACAAATCCCATGATAGGGCGTCCAGATAACGGAATTGCCTGTAGCTGGAAAATCTCTTCATGACTACTGAATTATTCTAGTTATTAGCCTTAGTCAGTCTCAGTAGGTACCCCTGACCGTGGTACTCAGGGGTCCCTGTCCTAGACATGATACAAGACAATACTGGTTCATTTGTACAAACACAATCGTCCACGGTGTCCAGGCCATTCATTCTTGTCATGTCATGCTAGTCATCGCAACAGCATTCAATAGTTCCCATCATGCTTACTTGCCATATCCTGTTATGTCATGTTATGTCAATTTACTTGTTATACCATGCCGTGTACAATTATCATTCCAATTATATTAACCAATTCGTGATTATCAAGTTCATGACAAAAGGTACAAGAACATAAAAAGGGCAAACGGGGTACGCCAAGGGGCTCAAAGTCTCTACGCTAGCGAAACTACGCTAGGCCAAGGGGCTCCGAGCGTAAATTAGCTTTATGCGGGCAAGACCAAGGAAAGACATCTCTACGCGAGCAAGGCTGCACGCGAGCGAAACTCTACGCAGGTGGAAGAGTCTACGCGAGCAAGGCTGCACGCGAGCGAGACTCTACGCGAGCGAGCGAGCACTCGAGTGAGACTCTACGCGAACGGAAGAGTCTACGCGAGCAAGGCTGCACGCGAGCGAGACTCTACGTGAGCGGGAGAGTCTACGCGAGCAAGGCTGCACGCGAGCGAGACTCTACGCGAGCGAGCGAGCACTCGAGCGAGTGGGAGAGCCCCTGCGTAGAGTTCTTATCAACTCAACGTAGAACAGATTACGCTGGCACGTAAGCACGTGTGCATACAGGGAAAACACTACACTGTCACGTAAAAAAAATATGGGCGTAAGACTTCGTCTTCTCCCAAGGCCGAGACAAGCAGCCATGGGACTCAAGAAACTCAAGAAACCCCATCTCGGCCAAAACTTGATGAAATCCAACCATTCAAAAGCCAAACTTGCGTAAAATCAAAATTCCTACTACGTAGAACTCTCAATTTTCGAAAACAACCCAGTTTAGTAGATCAAAACCATGAAGATTCAAAAATACTAAAATCTAGATCTACGAAAATCTATACATCCAAGTAAAAAATGCCAAGTTCTAATCTATTCTGAGGCCACGAGAAGAAGCTAATGGAACCATAAAAATGGGTCCTCAAGTGGAAGCAAGGGGCACTTGCCTACGGTGGGTGTTCGGTGGAGAAGGAAATGAGGAAGAAGAAGAGGAGTTAATGAGAAATGAATGAGGAGAGAGAAGGATTGTTGGGTTAATAAATAATAGATGGTGGTAGGTAGGGGTTTGCATACTAACCCAAACCGAGCCAAACCAAGCTGAACCCAACCGAACCCGATGCATGCCAAAGCCAAAATAGACCACACGAACCATGAAATGCTAACTATCCTATGCCAATACAAAAAATTGTCACGACCCGCACCCGTTTTTCGGACGCGAGAGCGTGAGCAAGCCAGCTAAGTATCGAGCGGACTCCAGCCCCTCTCGAATACGTAAACACTGTCAAGGCTATGGTATACTACCAAATCATGGCAAACAATCTATATCTCAAATCCACAATAAGTGTACAAAATATGAATGAACACTATGTGTCGTGGTCTGCAGCCCACTAGCATATATGTCCGATAAGACTCAAAGAATATAATAGGAGTCTACAAACTGAATCAATAAACAGGGTATCTCATGATAATGAAAGGAAAACACGAGAGGATACCAATGTAATATCCACTACCAAAATACAGTCAATTAGCGACGGAATGTTAACGACGGATAATTTTCGTCGGCGTTAGCGACGAATTTGCGGCAAATAGCCGACGGAGTACCGACGACATGCCGATATATTTTTTATTTTATTTTAAGGGGGAGAAAAGGTCGCTCATCCGTCACTAGGGCGTCGGAGATATAGCGACGGATACACAGTCGCTATGCAATCGATTATTTGGCAGAAATTGTTGGGAGAAGTGGCGGGACAATTCTTCGACTACGTAGCGACGGATAGTCCGTCGGCAAGTATCAAATAGAGCGATGGATTAGCGACGGATAAAATCTGATGCTAGGCCGTCGCTAAATATACGTTCCAGACTTAAATTGAAACAACGGAGAAAACTTTTCATTCTTCCCAAATTTCACTCTCTCTCCTCTCTCTCTCTCTCCCGCGACGGTCGACGACCTCCCTCTCCTCTCTCTCTCTCCATCGGCGATGATCGACGACCTCTCCTCTCTCTCCCAAAGGTAATCCCCTCTCTCTTTCTCTCTCTCTCTTTCGCGGTGGTCGTGGGTACAGCGGGCCGGGGGCATCGGGGGCTGGCGGCGGCGGAGACTGCGGGGACGGCGGGTGCGTCGGGGGCTGGGGGGCGGCGGGGGAGGCGGGCAGCGGGCGTGGGAGGGGTACGTGGCGCGCGCGGGCGTGGCGCACTCCGGGGCAGCGGGGGACGGCAGGCGTGGCGCGCGGGGCAGCGCGGGCTGGGGGGGCGGCGGGGGGTGGGAGCCTGTTAGCAATCACCCAAATAAAATGCGTATTATACGCAAATTTTTTCGTATCTTACATAAACGTATAATACTTACGTACTGTTAAAAAATTTGGATTTGTACGCAAATTTCAAGCCTGTGGCATTTTAAACGCGTACCGTACGAATTTTTAAAAAAAAATTGGCCAAAAAAATGTGACCAAGAAACCCAACGGTCTTGACTTTTGACTCTTGTTGCTATTAGATTTAAAACTGGCACAATTCTCAAGGTTCAAAGTATCGGTATATATAATATATATTGCTTTACCAAGAAACCCAAGGATGAGAAAGTCTATTGCTTATATATATATATAATATATATATATATATATATATATATATATATATATATATATATATATATATATATATATATATATATATCAAGGTTCAAAGTATCGGTATCGGAATCGGTATCGGACTTTTCCTATGAGTATTGGTATCGGCGATATCGGTAGTATTGGCAGTTTCGGATCGGAGTATCGGATTTTTTGGTATTGGAAAACAAATTATTATCGGTAGTATCGGATTCTTTTACATGCTTTTACAACCTTATTATGCTTTCAACCTAGGTTCACAATATCGGTATCGGAATCGGTATCGGACTATTCCTATGATGTTTTTTCTTTGTCGAATTGACCGAAACAAAGACCCCAATGTCGGCATCGGTCAATATTTGGTATCGGTCGGTATCGGATCGAAACATGCCAAACCGTATCGGTATCGGCCGTATCGGATCGGTACGACCGATACTTTAAACCATGATATATATATATTATATATTATATATATATAATATAATATATATATTATAATATATTATATATAATATATATATATATATATATACTGACTCGTTAAGTTGAACCGTGTATAACATGCTCGACGCTTAAGAGGAATCATTTGGACTTAGTGGTATCGGTATCGAACTATCGGTATCGACCTATCGATATCGGTATCGGTATCGAACTATCGGTATCTGTATTCGTATGTACTTAGTATCGACCGCATCAGATTAGTATCGGTCTATAGGTTTGGTATAGGCCGTATCGGATGGTATTGGCCTTAACGAATTGGTATCGTCCTATCCGATATGTATCGGCCGTATAGCTAAGATTCGTACCGGCCTTATCGATTCGGTATCGGCCATATCCGATAGGTATCGGCCGTATCGGATATGTATCGGCCGTATCAGATTAGCATGGTGGAAGGTTTAGTAACAACTGTACTTAGATTTTTCTCTTCTCGAGCTATAATACCATTGCAAGAGAGTCACGAGAGAGTAAAAAAAATCTCCTACATATTGATGTTTACGAGAGTGATTGGCCAATTACAGTAACACACATGCTGTATTTTCCATTAGGGATGGAGAGATTGAAGGCAATAACATATAGAGTTGTATTTCGGAAGAAGACGAACTCCTATAAACTCTTTGTTCACAAAACAAGCTATAGACGAACTACTATAAACTCTTTGTTTTGTATTCTCTATAGCTTATTTTGTGAATAAAGAGTTTGTACGAGTTCTTCTCCCGAAATACAAGTCTATATGTTATTGCTTTCAATCTCTCATTCCCTGATGGAAAATACAGCATGTGTGTTACTGTAATTGGCCAATCACTCTCGTAAATATCAATATGTAGGAGATTTTTTTACTCTTTCGTGACTCTTTTGTAATGGTATTCTAGCTCGAGAAGAGAAAAATTTAAGTACAGTTGTTACTAAACCTTCCACCATGCTAATCTGATACGGCCGATACATATCCGATACGGTCGATACCTATCGGATATGGCCGATACCGAATCGATAAGGCCGGTACGAATCCTAGCTATACGGGCCGATACATATCGGATATAGGACGATACCAATTCGCTAAGGCCAATACCATCCGATACGGCCTATACCAAACCTATAGACCGATACTAATCTGATACGGTCGATACTAAGTATATCCGGCCTATATACCAGCGGATCCACCAGTTACATGATTATATACTAATTCTGTTTAGTTTGTCTTACTATACAGATTTTTACATCCAATCTGTGATGGATTGTTATTTCATTGATCGTACATGGATGTACAAACGACAACACGAGAACAGAATAGGTGTGAGTGACAATTTTCAGGCAGGCGTGGAAGTGTTTCTTAAGTATGTCATGAGCAAAGCTCAGTATATGGACGGTAACAAAATTAAGAGTCTATGTCGTAATTGTCGCAATAGACGTTACGAAGAAGTGGTGAGTGTAAGAGATCATTTGACCCGTAAGGGTTTCGTACGTGATTACGGCCTGTGGTCATCGCAAGGTGAACTATATGCAGAAAGACAGGTTGCGAATGCTGCTACTTATGCTTTTGATGATAATGCTGCAACGGATTTTTGTCGTCGAAGACAACGAATGCTCTGTTGATTATGGAGACATGCAGAACCTTGCACGAGATATGGTATACGACGCGGCATGGCCTAATTTTGATCAGGAGGATCCTAATCCCGAGGCGAAGGAGTTCTATGATATATTTCAAGATGCTAAAACTTCTTTATATCCTGGTTGTGCCACATTTCGTACTGTCAGTGACGATGCGGTTGTTGAACATAAAGTCCGATTTTAACTTGCCACAAACTTGCTATGATCGGATTATACAACTAATCAAGGAGGTGTTACCGAAGGAATCAAAAGAGCTTCCAAAAAACTTCTACAAGTCGAAGATGATGGTCCGACAACTGGGACTGGGGTACGAGAAGATAGATTATTGTCGCAATGGATGCATGTTGTACTACAAGAAGAACGAAGATATAGAAAGTTGCAGCTTCTGTCATGCGGATCGTTACAAGCCAGTCAGGGGAAAAGAAAAGTCAACTAGAAAATGACGTCCTTACAAGTATATGCATTACTTGTCGATCACGAAGCGCTTGCAGAGGATGTATATGTCTCAGAATACAGCAGAACACATGACGTGGCACAACGAAGAACGCACAAAGGATGATGGAGAATTATCACATCCTTCGGATGGAGAGGCGTAGAAATATTTCAATTTTCGTCATCCAGATTTTGTTGCAGAGCCTAGAAATGTACGCATGGAGCTATGTTCTGATGGCTTCGCCCCTTTCGGGCAGTCGGGATCTCAATACTCCTGTTGGCCGGTCATTCTGACCCTTTACAATCTGCTACCATGGATGTGTATGAAGACTCCTTATATGTTCTTGACAGCTATCATACCGGTCCCAAAAATCTGACGAAGAATATCGATATATATTTACAGCCGTTGGTGGATGAGCTGAAACAGCTGTGGGAGATCGGCGTCGCGACCTATGATATTTTCAGGAAACAGAACTTTCAGATGAGAGCTTCACTGATGTGGACAATCAATAATTTTTTCGCATACGGTATATTGTCGGGATGGAGTACTCACGGCACCATGTCTTGTCTGATATGCATGCAAAATAATAAGGCGTTCCGCCTTAAGCATGGAGGAAAAACTTCTTTCTTTGATTGTCATCGTCAATTTCTGCCCGCGACTCATCCTTGGAGAAAGAACAAGGACGCGTTCAGAGCTGGAAAACAAGAATTTTCTCATCCGCCTGCCAGATTATCGGGATACGATATTTGGGAAGATGTAAAGGACTTGCCCACTGTAATGGAAGATTGATCGAAAAATCGTGTTGATGGGTTCGGACAAACCAATAACTGGACCAAACGGAGTATCTTCTGGGACTTGCCTTATTGAAAAGATAATCTTATAAGGCATAATGTTGATGTTATGCATATCGAAAAGAATGTGTTCGATAATGTCTTCAATACCATCATGGATATTAAAGGAAAAATGAAAGAAAATCCAAAAACAAGACAAGACATTGCCGAGATATGCAAGCGTCCTTATCTGAACTTGATACAAAGGGGAGCTAGTGGACGAATAACTAAGCCGATAGCACAATACACATTGAGCAAGAAAGATAGACTAATAATTTGCAAGTGGGTATCTACTTTAAGATTTTCTGACGGCTATGTGTCGAATTTGTCTAGATGCGTTGATCTCAATGAACGCAAGTTAACGGGAATGAAGAGTCATGACTGCCACGTGTTTATGGAAAGATTACTGCCCATTGCTTTGAAAGAGTTGTTGCCTTCTGCTGTATGGGTTCCGTTGGCCGAACTATCAATATTCTTTAGGGATATTTGTTCAACTAAGTTGACTGTGCAACACATGGTTGAACTTGAGGAGAAGATTATCTTAACAATTTGCAAGTTGGAGAAATATTTCCTCCTGGCTTCTTCGACAGCATGGAGCATCTACCGATTCATCTAGCATACGAAGCCCGTGTCGGTGCATCTATTCATTATCGATGGATGTACCCATTTGAAAGGTACATAAAAATCGATATAATTTAAGTTAAATTTCAGTGGGTTTTAAAATTCATTCTTAATTCTCAAGATAATTTGTCTCTCTAGATACCTACACCATCTAAAGAAGAAAGTTGGCAACAAGGCTCATATAGAGGCTTCGATATGCGAAGCATATCTTATCGAAGAGGTGTCAAACTTCTGCTCTATTTATTTCGATACTCATGTTAAGACAAATCGAAATAGACCTCAAAGGAATGACGAGGACGTTGAGGATGGAGGTATATTCAATGTAAGGGGCAAGCCTGTTGGGGCTAGTAAAAAATGGTGGTTGACTGACGACGAGTATGATGTCGTTCACCGATATGTCTTGTTAAACAGTGACATACAAGAAGTGAGAGATTTGGAGAAGTAAGTCAGTACACTTGCACTCGTTATAATCTCGAATTTGATGAAGTAAGTGACTACACTTATATATTTTTATTTTCTCTAATAGTGTATTTAGAGATAAAGTCAAAATAAGGACACCCGATATTACCGATGAGGGACTTCAAAGAGAGGTTGATTGTACATTTCCGTCATGGTTTCACAAATACGTAAGTAACTGAGATTATAATTGAGGTTGATTTTATATATTCTTATAAAATACGTAAGTAACTGAGATTAGAAATATATAATCTAAAACATTTAAATTATAAATATTTATTTACAGATTTTATTGCCTGAAACAATACTCACTAATGAGAGTGTTCGTTATCTGGCATTGGGACCGAAGAGGCAAACAAAGACTTGGCCAGGCTATGTCGTTAATGGCTTCAGGTTTAAGGTAACTCAGAATGCTATAAATGTCAAATTTATTAATGACGGCATCAGTACCAAGGATTTCGGTGTTTGCATAAGAGGCACCATCTATGACGACGAACCAGACTTTGACTATTATGGAGTACTTCGGGATATTATAGATTTACAATATACTGGCCCATATGATATGCATATTGTGATGTTCAAATGTGAGTGGTTCGATATGACACCAAATATCGGTTGGAGAATCGATAAACAATTTGGATTTGTTAATATAAATCATCGTAGGAGATATAGAGGGTCCGATACATTTGTGATAGCAAATCAGGCTGTTCAAGTCTACTATACAAGCTATCCAAGGCGTCGTAGAGATCGATTTGACTGGTGGGCAGTATGCAAGATTAAATCTAGAAATACATTCAACGTTGGAGATCCAGCATACCAAGAGGACCAGATCGAAAAGTCCCAATACTTGGGACAACACTCGGATACAATGGATGTTGAAGATATTGTTGAGAAAAATAGAGGGAAGGAAGAGGTTGATACACAAGACTTAGCTATCAACTAGGGGAGAAAGAGGCGTCTTGTCCCAAATATTGAGGCAGAAGAAGAAGAATAAGAAGAAGAAGAAGAAGAAGAAGAATTTGATGGGGATGAGGATACAGATAAAATCGACGATGAAGATAAGGATGAGGATGAGGATAAGGAGGCGGATGATGATGAAGACGAGGCCGAGGATGAGAACGAAGACGATGATTAGGTTAAATATTGTTGTATATTAAAAATACTTCCAATTACGTGAATTAAGTTTGACCTCATAAAAGCAATTACATGAATTCATGTTTTTTTCGTTCGATTATTTACTTATTGCAGATGGCACTCCTAGTTTATTTCGTCGCGGCGGCACTCGTCTTCCTACTGGTGGTATGTATATTTTAGTTTAGAATTTTATATTTATTTACACTTTTATATTGTTAATTATGTTTAGGTGTTCTATTTACAGGTCATGATGGCTGGCCATGGTCGTGGTTCTGGTGGTGGTCGTGGTGCTGGTGCTGGCGGTGGTGGTGGTGGTGGTCGTGGTTGTAGTGGTGCTGGTGGTCATGGTCGCATTCAATCTTCCCGGGATGTGACCCCATCCAGCGAGCCCGACCCGGAGAGTACCCCGGGCACAGACGCATCCCGCCGTCGATCGACTACTTCATCGAGGCATGAGTCTGGATCTGCTAGCGGATCCGTTCCGCTATCGGACCCACCAGCGGATCCACCAGTGGATCCCCCAGTTACTGCACAGTGGGCCCCAGAGTACCCCCATACTCGGTTCCATCCGGTTACTGGGGAGTACATGCACGGACCCGCGGATCCTCCGACGGCACCAGAGAGGCCGAGAGACGAGTTTCGACGAGAGCTATGGCCCGCGGGGACCTCGTAAGTAAATTTAAGATAATTTATTAAAAAAAATTCATTTATTCAAGTTAATAATCCAGTCGTTTCTTCTTTGTAGGTTTTTTTCGTTTAATGTTGTCAGGGCTCTTGGAGAAATTATCAGGGCTAACTTCCATGGTCCCTACCTCAACTTTTCGTCGGTGCCCCCAAACTTGAAGTACGTCTGGCTCGATGAGTTGAGGGTATATATCTATATCTTCTAGTTAATTATTAGTTACTCTTTAATCAACCATTTTTTAAATTACGTGATAATTGAATTTGTATGTTAGACGACGTACTGGTGGCCCTTCCATCGCGAGGACGCGATCCGCAGGACCTACAGAAGCGCTGCCTCGAAGAAGATACGGAATATGATTCATGACCTGAAAATGGGACAGACGAGGCCGAATTGGATCTGGCAGGACTATTATGAGGACCTCTTAGATATGATGAATACTCCTGCGTACAAGAAGAAATCGGAGAAGGCGAAGGCGAACTGACGGGCCGCGGGGCTTCATACGGGGGGATCAAGGCCCCACGCAGCGACGCTTACAGATCTGGTGAGATACCGTAAATTTATTTCACTATCGAATTATGTATTATTAATATACGGAGTTAATTAAGTTTTACAAAAATTTCGTATGCAGACCCAATGGGCGGTGAAGGAGGGAAGGGCGCCAGAATCGGTCACCATGCACGACGTGTTCCAGCATACGCACAAGAGACGGAAGGACGGGAGCTTCGTCGACGAGAGGGCCAAGGAGACTGATGTAAGTACTTATGTTTATGAGATTTACGTTAGAATTAAAAGTATTCGGACTATAACTTAGGTAAACTTAGGATTCACACTTAGCTTAGTGAAACATAGGATTTAGATTACAACTTAGGTAAATCTTATAATAAAAATACATTCATTTGATAGGCTGCGTATCGTGAGGCCCTTAGTCGGGCTCAGTTAACTGACACCGAGGATGTCGGTGAAACGACGCCCGCCCGGACGCCCTCTTCTTTGGCCGCTCGCAACGACTTGTTTGTAGATACCGTCGGCGGCTTTAAGAAAGGGCTCCTGTACGGAGTCGGCTCCCTAGGGCCGTTGCACATGGCGACTCAGAGATTTCCACCGACACCGCCTCCTCTCGCGATCCCGACAGACGATGATGTTAGGTCGCAGCTTACGCAGCTGCACGAGGCGGTGTCGTCCTTACGGGAGCAAATTGCCACGTACTTTCTGCCTCCGTCTGTTGCTGCCGGTCCATCTGCTGCTGGTGTCGGTCCGTCTTCTACTGGTGCTGGTCCGTCGACTGCTGCTTCCGGTCCTTCTTCCGTCGGTCATCTTTCTTTTGACCCTGCTGCCCCTCTGGTGCCACCTCCGACTGTGACGACACTCCTTGATCTCATGTCGCCAGAGCAGCTACGTCGAATTCCGAGCACTGTCTTCGAAGGCTTGCCGCCGTACTTGGTGGAGCAGTATATTCGTCGGGCGCAGAAGGGATTACCACCACCGGACAATCGAACTTCTCTTCCTCCTTGAAGTATTGTATAAGAATATTTGTGTGAATTTTAGAATATTTGTAGGAATTTTGGATTATAACGATGGATATTAGTTTATGATTTCAAAATATTTGTGATAATTTTATATTGGTTTGGTTTGGTCTATGTGATTCTTGGATAATTGGTGTGCATTATATATTTGGTCTATGTGATTGTTGGATAATTGGTGTGCGTTATATATTGGTTTGGTTTATGCATATTTGTGTGAACAGGGAAAGCTCTGCATTTTTTTTTCAAAAAAATCTCAGTTAGCGACGGACTAGTGACCGCTTAGCGACGGATGTTTCCAGTTTTTGACTACTTTTTGACGGAATATCCGTCGCTACCTGGAGAATTGAAACTGTTTCCAGTTAGCGACGGGTGGTCGACGGATTCGCGTCGGACAATCCATCGCCAAGGTTCTGGAAATACCTAGTTCGACGGAATAGCGACGGAACATCTGTCGCCAAGGTTCTAGAAATGCATGACATTTCCAGAACCATGGCGACAGATTATCCGCCACAAGTCAGTCGCTACGTCGACGGATGAGCGACGGAGTCGAGATGACATATCCGTCGCCATGGTTCTGGAAATGTCAAGCATTTCCAGAACATGGTCGACGGATTATCCGTTAGGATTCCGTCGCTAATCCGTCCTTTGTTAGCGACGACGATCGACGGAATAACGACAGAACGATACACTCTGATACGCTGTTACGATGGTTTACCGACGGACCGTTCCGTTGCTAGCGTCTACACAGTTCAGTATTTAATACTTGAAATCGACGAAAGACCGTCGGAAAGTCGTCGCTAATGCATCGTATTGTGACGACGAAAAGTCGTCGCTATTCCGTCGCTTGACGACTACTTAGCGATGGAGCTTTATTAGCGACGAGCTGATTGCCGACGGATTATTTTGACCAAGATCCGTCAGTAATCGGTCGCTAATACTGATTGTCGACGGATGGACGACAGATCTGGCCGTCGCTAAATCGACATATTTTGGTAGTGATCACTGACAAATACCTGAATCTCACAAACAATATTGTAATCATCTGAAACCCACAAGTGTCATAATCATCGCCATCCAGAACTGCTAACTAACTCCATGCAATCACTAACCTGAAGAGATCATCAGGTCCTCACGGGACATAGCAAGATACATAAAAATATGCCTATCTAGCAGTTTAATCATGCATGATAATATAAACAAGATATAAACAAGGAACGACACTAACATGGCAAGAGACTACGACCAAACTGCAAACAAGTGACTAACGACAAGTGACTACTGACAGGTGACTATGAACTGGAATATAAGAACAACTACACGTAACTAAACTGCTGGATGAACAAGTGAACACGAGATCAATGGAATACCAAACCCTCGTCCCGAGTGGACTCGCAGGTTTGAATTAATCACTAACCCTCGTCCCGTGTGGACTCTCTGGTTAGTTCACAGCAAGACACCATTGTCTCGAGTGTGGACCCTCTGGTGTAAGTACTACATCCTCGTCCCGAGTGTGGACTCTCTGATGCAAGTAAACACGACAAACACCCTCGTCCCGAGTGTGGACTCTCTGGTACAAATGGTCAACCCTCGTCCCGAGTGTGGACTCTCTGGTGCCAATGAACACGACAAACACCCTCGTTCCGAGTGTGGATTCTCTGGTGCAAATGATCAAGACAAACACCCTCGTCCCGAGTGTGGACTCTCTGGTGCAAATGATCAAGACAAACACCCTCGTCCCGAGTGGAATCTCTGGTGCCAAGGAAACAATAACAAGGATTTAGCAGTTCAATTACACATTTTTGTTCTATGACACGAACCAGTCGAGGTACAAGTAACGACAAGGTACAACCCAGTCAAGACCCAGGTAAGGACAACTCTAATATGAACTCATAAGGTGAACAAGCCTGGAATATCTACACTATCAAGTCATGAAGATGATATACAGGCAAGTCAAAGAACTAGTGAACATGATATGAAGAACATATATAAATCAAGTCGACTAGAGAACCGATAATAACATATAAATCCATAGAACTAGAGTAACCAAATGATAACCAAATAATCACAGAAAAAAAACTATAAACATGAAATTAAACTGTAGAGGGAGGCAAGGTATCTTGCCTGGAGGTCCTTGCACAAAATCGTAGTCACAAGTCGAGGATGAGGGGATGCTGATCTAGGAGCTTTCAACCTATAACACATATCGCACCATGAACCGTGCACGAAAACTATAAATCAATTCTAATGTTCTAGTTCTAAATTCATAGAATAGTGGCTAGTTGGGTTACTAATCTAATAATAATTAATTCTAGAATAATTCACTTAAAAACCTTTAACCTAATAATAATCTGAATATAATCTAAACATGCAAATTTGGCCATCAAAAGTCGTGTTTCCCAATTTTGGAAACCATGACACACAAATCGAGACGTGCCGTTTACTATCTAGTCAAACGCTGTAAACTTTAGATTTTGAAAGTGCACCTTGGTAGATTTCAACGTCACGAGTGGTCAGGAATCAACCGTGCTGCAAAATCACTCTTTGGTCAAAAGATATCGCCGTTATGGCTAATCGTGACCAAAACGGTGATCAACCGATCAATTCTGAGTTCAACAGATTAACTAAAATAATAGATGAACGAAATAATTTCTGGAAAAATTATATGTTGTAGAGCTCTGTGTTAGCTTTCTGAAACTTCAAATGGTTCATGATTTCAATTTCTGGTTCTCTCGGAATCTCGAAAACACCGAAACGTGTCAAGTTTTGGACAACCGACACTCTACGAATTTTCTAGAAATTTAGGAATAATATCTACGAAAATAAATTACATAATCAGAAAGATTACCTCGATACAAATCCAACAAAAAAAAGGGCACACAAAAAGCACGTCGGAGTTGGCGGAAATTGCTTCGGGAAGTCGGAAACCCTAGATGAGTTCTCCCACAAAAGGCTGCTAAAATTTAATTAGGGTAGGCGAATATAATAATATATATATATGAGAGAGAGAGGCGGTCACTGTAGCAGTTGGCGCCGACAGGTGGGCCCCCCTGGGTGGATTTCTGGGTATTTATTTATTTAATTCAAAAAATTATTTAAAAATTATTTTAAGTCCAAATAAATCAAAATAAATTGCAGAAAAATCCAAAAAAATTCTAGAAAAATACAAAAAATATATTAAACCTAATAGAGTATAAATAAATTTACTTTGATTCATATTGGTCCCAAAAGGCCTCAAACTAAATTATGAAAGTCATTCATAAATATAAATCTTCATAGAATAAATATTTAAAAATATATAAAAATGTCTAAAAATCATAATAAAATATAATATAGCTATAGAATGCTTATAGACCCTATCTAGAGATCATGTGACCACAAGATGGTCATAGATCACCTGTGGGCTTAGTCACAACTCCTATGATCATAGAAAATTAAATATAAACTAATCAATTAAAAATAAAAAAATATCACTAAATTATAATCGAGATGGCAGATGCCACAAAAACTCAAGACTAGCCAGCCAAGACAAGTCAAAATACGGGTCCGAGATACGTACACGTATACCAAAATACGTATAACGAAATCCGAGGGTGACAACAAAATATCTCTACAGCTTTTTATATATTATAGGAAAGTGTGGTGATTAAGTATTGATCAGTGTGCGATCACTCTGTTCCTTTGACGATTCAAACCAATATGGCTTCTCGATGAGGATGAAGTTGTTCTCATGTGCTTCTAAACTCAGGAGTGTCGATCAGAAAGCAAACAAAAACACTCTTATTCTCTTCTCTAGGTTCACTCTTAGAGAACTACTCTCTTGAGTGGCTATCTGCTTTTTAGTTTAATATGTGATATTCACGAGGATGCTTCCATTAAATATGTGTAAAGTAAAATTGGGGGGAATGAAGATGGTAGAGTTATTATTTTGGAGAATTTTTGGGCTATTGAAGAAAGTGGATTATCTTCATCATTAAATAAATGAGAGCCACCGGAATTGAGACACATGTCCAATTGAACTAATGAGGGTAGAGTAATGTAAAGAAGAAAAAAGTCTTTGGATGTTTAATAAGTGAATTAATTTTAACTTCTAAAGTAAAGTTGGATTCAAAAAAAATGTACTCCATCGCATCTTTTACTAATAGTTTAGTACGATTGTATATATATATATATATATATATATATATATATATATATATATATATATATATATATATATATATATATAAAATATATATATATATATATATATATAAAGAAAAAAGTCTTTGGATGTTTAATAAGTGAATTAATTTTAACTTCTAAAGTAAAGTTGGATTCAAAAAAATGTACTCCATCGCATCTTTTACTAATAGTTTAGTACGATTGTATATATATATATATATATATATATATATATATATATATATATATATATATATATAAATATATATATATATATATATATATATATATATATATATATATATATATATATATATATATATATATATATATATATATATATATATATATATATATATATGGGAGCGGATCAAAAGCCTCCCTTAGAAAATCTCCTAAAAACTCCCTCACTCTCAACCGTAATTTAATATTAATATTAATATTAATGTTAATGTTAATGTTAATGTTAATATTAATATTAATGTTAATATTAATATTAATGTTAATGTTAATATTAATTTTTATTTTTATGTTTATATTAATGTCAATATTAATGTTAATATTAATGTTAATGTTAATGTTAATGTTAATGTTAATATTAATTTTAATGTTAAGTTTAATGTTAATTTTAGTATTTAATGTTAATATTAACATTAATATTAACATAAACATTAATATTAACATTAAATTATGGATGAGAGTGAGGGAGTTTTCTAAGGGGGGCTTTTGATCCGCTTCCTATATATATATATATATATATATATATATATATATATATATATATATATATATATATATATATATATATATATATATATATATATATATATATGGAGAATTTTATGAAATGCCCAAAAATTGCAAAAGTTTATGTAAAATCCACAACAAAATAACATTTCATCGCGTGTCCAGAATTATCTATTAATATATAAAAGTGGATTCCGAATGACCTTTTTGCCCTTCCTTATTATTTTTTTTCCAAAAAAACCCGAATTCTGCTATTCAAAAACAAAAAGCAAAAAAATGTTTCGTACTCTCTCTTCTTCGATAAGCCGATCAGTTTCTCCTCCAAAGTCTAGGGTTTCTCCAAAAATTTTCAAACGTTCCTCCAAAATCTAGGATTTCTCCTCCAAAAATTTTCAAACGTTCCTCTCAATCGAGATATTCGCACAATGTCGTCACCAGCGAAAACATTATCAAATCAAGAAGCAGATAATCAAAAAGGGAGTGACGGAGAATCACCATCATCAAATCCAAAAGAGAATGACGGAGGATCAAAGAAACGGATAAGTAAAAAAATTGCATATAGGGAGAAGAAGCTTGCTACCCAAAAAGAAGGTATAACTTTAACTTATTTTCATGATTCGTTGATCATTCTCCGTGTTAAATTTCACTAAGAATGGTCTTGATCATTCTCCCATGTAAATTTACAGGAAGAATGACATTCTCCGTGTCAATCGACACGTAGAATGTCATTCTCCTTGTCGATTTAACACGGAGAATGACATTCTTCTTGTCGATTTACAGGAAGAATGACATTCTCCGTTTTAATTCCACATGGAGAATGACATTCTCCTTGTAAATTTACAGGGAGAATGACATTCTCTGTGTAATTTAAAACGGAGAATGACATTCTCCGTGTGGAATTAAAACGGAGAATATCATTCTCCCCTGATAAATTAGAAGGGAGAATGTCATTCTCCATTTTATTTAATACGGAGAATGACATTCTCCTTGTAAATTTACAGGGAGAATGACATTCTTCGTTTTAAATTACACAAAGAATGACATTCTCCGTTTTAATTCCACACGGAGAATGACATTCTCCTTGTAAATTTACAAGGAGAATGACATTCTCCGTGTAAATTTACAGGGAGAATGACATTCTCCGTGTAATTTAAAACGGAGAATGACATTCTCCCTGTAAATCGACAAGGAGAATGACATTTTCCGTGTAATTTAAAACGGAGAATGACATTCTCCGTGTGGAATTAAAACGAAGAATGTCATTCTCCGTGTCGATTGACATGGAGAATAACATTCTTCCTGTAAATTTACAGGGAGAATGACATTCTCCGTTTTAAATTACACAGAGAATGTCATTCTCCGTTTTATTTAACACGGAGAATGACATTCTCCTTGTAAATTTACAGGAAGAATCACATTCTCCGTTTTAAAATACACAGAGAATGTCATTCTCCGTGTCGATTTAAACGGAGAATGACATTCTCCGTGTAGAATTTACACGGAGAATGTCATTCTCCGTGTCGATTTAAACGGAGAATGACATTCTCTGTGTAAATTTACAGGGAGAATGTCATTCTCCGTGTCGAATTAAAACAGAGAATGTCATTCTTCTTGTAAATTGACACGGAGAATGACATTCTTCTTATAAATTTATAGGAAGAATATTATTCTTCGTGTCGATTTAACACGGATAATAACATTCTCCGTGTCAATTTAAACGGAGAATGACATTCTCCGTGTCGATTTACATGGAGAATGACATTCTCCGTGTAAATTTACACAAAGAATGACATTCTCCTTATAAATTTACAAGGAGAATGACATTCTTCTTGTAAATTTACAGGGAGAATGACATTCTCTGTTTCGATTTAAACGGAGAATGACATTTTTTGTGTAAATTTACATGAAGAATGTCATTCTCCGTGTCGAATTAAAACGGAGAATGTCATTCTCCCTGTAAATCGACACGGAGAATGGCATTCTCCGTGTAATTTAAAACGGATAATGATATTCTCCTTCATAACTTACACAGAGAATATCATTCTCCGTTTAAAAGTAAATGGAGAATGACCATTTTCTTCTTATATCAATAGATAACAGTTATCATAAACCTAATTTATTGTTTATGTTTTTTTTCTTGTTTTGTAGAAAAAACTACTATCAGGAATAAGGATTCTAGAGTTTTCCGTGCTACTTTCAAAACAACTCTAGAACTTATGGAGGTTGTCACTGTAAATGACGGCTGTTTACCCGTGCCAGTCATTGAATCTTTAAAGAATACCGATTTCTGGAATTTAATTGAGGTATTCTACAAAAGCAGAGTTTAGACAAAGGAATTGGCGAAGGCAACATAAGGCCTTGAGAACTTGATAGGAACCTACAGGGAAGACAAAAAATGTGTGGGTTACTTTCAGTTGAGCAACACTGTCCAAATAGTGCCAAGTGTCGATGATGTGGTAACCATCTTCGGTCTACCGCTTAGGGAAGAGAGCGAGACTGATTTTAACTGCAGAAAATTGATAATGGAGACACAAAAACAGCCACCAGCACCAGGATCTTATAGCCTGTGTACAACGCATTTTACAAGGTTGCTGACTAATTCTAAGGGCACACAAGCAAAAGTCACTAACCAGGAAGTAAAAAATAAGTTCTTCCAAGTATTACAGTAGCTTCGTAGTGGAGATAAGACTGCTAATCCAGATGAGTTGGTCAAGTTGTTGATCTTCCACTTGTGCCAAACTGTATTCTTCACTAAATATGGTAGTTCAAGTTTGCCGTATAAATTCTTCACCTTTGTGGACAGCATAGAAGTTATCAACAGTATATGCTGGCCAAGGTTAATATTAGAATATGTCATGGATAGCATAAAGAGGAGTACAAGTAAATGTGTGGGAGGGGATTACTCCGATGTTTACTCCAAAATGGAAGGTTGTACAATATACTTCCTATATTGGTTTGTAGAACATACTACCCTTATGGAAAGGAAGTTTGAACCAATTCCAAATTACCCAAGATTTTTCGCATAGGATGGGTACAGAATCTCAACCTTCCTCAGGACCAAATACCCCCAGGAAATGAATTCTCCGTACATATTCAAAAACTTGGTCATATCTGTTGGCCAAGAAGGATGACACCTGGAAGGTGAGCAACCTCTACAAGAAGAAGTTCCACAAGAGGGAAGGGAAGAGACAGGGAAAGAAGGGATACTTGGGGCTGAGGTTGCTGTTGAACAAGTCGAAATCAGCGACACGATTGGTGGCTTGGCACTGGAATTGGAGGAATTAAGAAGACAGAATTCTGATATTCAGGCGTAGAACGAGAAGCTCCTCGAAAAGATTAAAGAGCTAGAGGCACAACTCCGTGCAGTCAAAGCTGATATGGAGAGCTCGATACATGAATTAGAGGAAATCAAAAGACAGAATTCTGATCTGCTTGAACAGAACTGTAGACTCACGGAAAAGCTTCAAAAGCTAAACGCACAAGAAGCCCATCAACGTGAATCAGAAGCACAATGGAGGATTCAGTGAAGCAATTGGAGGATTTGAGATCACAGAACCTTGTACTTTTAGATGATAATTCAATGCTTAGCGACAGAGTTAAAGAGCTAAATGCACAAGGTAAAATCTTCTCTTTTTTAAATTTTTGATTTGTAATTCTACATGTTTTATTGCAGTAAAATGCCATTCTCCGTTTCAATATAGCACGGAGAATGCCCATTCTCCGTGTTATTTAATACGGGAATGATATTCTCCGTGCTAAATTAATACGGAGAATGGTCTTTTCCATTGTTAAACTGAGAATTCTTTACTTTGTTTTTTTAATTGACATCGTACCTTTCATTCTTGTTTGTTTTATAACAGTACAAATAACAGAGCAGCTTAGAAAAACAAATAACAGGCTTGTTGAGGAGAAAAAAGAGCTTCAAGAGAAGATTGAATTGTTGAATAAAGAAGCGATTGAAAAGGATGCGGCACAAGGTAAAATCTTCTCTTTTTAAAATTTATGATTTATAATTCTCCATGTTTTATTGCAGTTAAATGGTCATTCTCCGTTTTAAGTAACACAGAGAATGACATTCTCCATTTTAACTTACACGGAGAATGTCATTCTCCTTGTTACATGTAGGAGAATGAACAATTCTCCGTGTATAATTACACGGAGAATGTTCATTCTCCGTGTTAGATTAAACAGAGAATGTTAAATCCTATTGTCACATGGGCATGATCATTCTCCGTATTAATTACACATGAGATTCTACATTCTCCGTGTCATTAGTACAGGGAGAATGACATTCTCCGTTTTAATTAACACGGAGAATGACATTCTCCGTTTTAATTAAAACGGAGAATGTCATTCTCCGTGTACTAATGACACGGAGAATGTCTTTTCCATTGTTAAAACTGAGAATGTTCTTTACTTTTTTTATTTTTTTTCATTGACATTGTACCTTTCATTGATGTTTGTTTTATATCTGTGCAAATAACAGAGCAGCTGAGACGAGCAAATAAAAGGCTCGCTGATGAGAAAAACAAGCTTCAAGGGAAAGTTGAATTGCTGAGTAAAGAAGCCATTGAAAAGGATGAAGAAATCAATAATCAAAAAGCCATAATTGATGCATTGTAGCTTACAGAGCCTCAACAAATTCCTCAACAACCTGACAAACCTGATGAACGAGAAGTATCCAAAAGAGGATTAGGAAGGGAGGAAAGAGGAAGCCAAAACCATCATATGTAATAACTAATGATGATTTTACTCCCTTGGGAAAGAATACAACAAAAAGGCAGAAGATTAAGGACGATCCGAAGCCAAAACCTCAACCAAAACCCAGAGCAAAAAAAAAACAATAAGAAGGATGATTCAGCATCCAAAGAAGAAGCCAGAATTATAGAACTAGTAAAAAATGGCAAAATACTCAGGGAATGCGAGGACCTCAGACTTTGGAATGAGGCAGATAAAGAGCTGCAGAAGCTTTACAAGGACCTCGTATTCAAAAACAAGATGAATCCAGGGTATGTATTCTTATATATTCCTTTCGTCTTTTTTCACAATTATTTTTGTCCATTTCTATTGATTTAATCTAACTGAACTAAATTTATGTGCAGTAATCTTGTATATTGTTCTGCTGCAAGTCAAAATGAAGTTGAAATTATCCTGACAACAATAGACATGCAAGACATATTCAACTATCAAGACATGAAGGCTGGTATACTAAACATAATAATAAGCAAGATGAAACAAGAACAAGAAAAATCAAGAAGTGAACCACAATCAAGTTCACAAGAGGTGCAACATAAGTGGTCTGCATTTATGTTGCCCCATACATTGGTAAGAATCAAAACTGAAACATCCCTCCTATTCATGTGTACACCAATAAAATTAACTAATGATATTCTGTCTTTATTTTTGGGAAACAGTCCATCGTTCGCCAATCTCATGGAGAAGTTTTAAAAGAGGGTGCCATTCAAAATTTCAAAACAGATATCGAAGACCTAATCATGGGTTTACAGGACGACATAGAGTGACTATTCATGCCTGTCTTTAATGAAGAAATAAAACACTATACGCTCCTGACATTCAACTTCAGCTCGTACAAGTGGGCACACTACAACTCCTTGGTGCAAAATACGTACGAATCGGACAAGACAAATGCAGAATATATGAGGGAGGTCTTAGAGCTGTCATAAGGAGAAAAATTGAGATGATGAGGCAAAAATACAAGGCGACGATGGAGTATAAAAGCACAAATACGGAGTTTCGTTCAAACTGCCCACAACAAAAAGCACCCAACTGCCTCTTGTACACAGCATATTTTATGAAGTGCTTGATGATTCATCCCTTTACAATACCAGCAAGAGGAAATGACGATGACATAATTCACAATTGGATTACAAAAGTTAGGTTGCAATGGCTTAAGAGGTTGCTTAAAAGTCCAAATACAAATGATGAACACATTATGAAAATGACAATGTACTAAGAAAGAACTTTATATTATATTGTTCTGTATATATGAAAATGCAGTTATATTCTTCTGTGTCTGTGTCATTTTGTTACATCTGCTCTGTCTTATATTACATTATTCTGTATATATGAAAATGCAGTTATATTCTTCTGTGTCTGCGTCTTTTTGTTACATCTGCTGTCTTGTATTACATTGTTCTATATATATATATATATATATATATATATATATATCATTTTTGAATGACCATTCTGTGTCAAGTTTACAATAAGGAATGACCATTCTGTGCCATTCTCCGTGTAATTTAAAACGAAGAATGCCATTCTCCGTGTTAAAATACATGGAGAATGACCATTCTCCATGTTAATGAACACGGAGAATGTTCTTTCTTTGTTGTACTTATAGGAGAATGAATATTCTCTGTGCTAAATAACACGGAGAATGGTCATTCCAGTTTTAAAATGCATGAGGATGGACATTCTCCGTGTTAAATAACACGGAGAATTGTATTCTCCGTATTAAAAACGCATAAGTATGGACATTCTCCGTTTAAAAACACGGAGAATGGCATTCTCCGTCTTACTTAAAACGGAGAATGGATTCTCCGTGTTAAGTATGACGGTGAATGCCATTCTCCGTATTTTTAAACGGAGAATGGTCATTTTAGTTTTAAAACACCGAGAATGGTCATTCTCCGTGTTATTTACTACGGAGAATGTTATTCTCCGTATCATTTAATACGGAGAATGGTCATTCAATACATGATAGACCATTGTCCGTTTTAAATTATACTTGTAACAACTATTAAATGCCACCTTCTTTATTGGGGGGGTGGGAAGTTGAGTAGTTTGCAGAATGAACCTATTAAATTAGATTCATTATGCTGACTATTAGGTTCATCTGCATTTATTGGACAATATGTCCTATATAAAGGGCTTTCTTGAGGAGCAAACTCTATCATCTTTATAGCATTTCCATTACTGGAAATTGTTGTGAAACCTAATTTTTGGGCCTTTCATAAATTTTCCCTTCCCATTATGCACGACCCTGACTTAGTTTTGAGAGGAGAATGGCCTGGCATCAGTTGGCTGTTGGCTGTGGATCTCTTCGTTGAAAGTAGTTATGTCCTTGTAGAAAAACACGTAGTAGTGAATCTCGAGATGCATTGGAAGACCTTGTTCGAACCTGAACAACATCTTGGCAGTCCTCGTGCTTTGTCAAAAAGTTGGGGTGTCATGCTATGCCCTTCTCAGAAACGTTCTAGCATTCCCTTGGTAGAGCCACCCGTTATGCCGGAAGAGCCACAAGTTGTGCTTTGTCCTGCTCATTCCGGCATTCGGGGTTGCGGATACAGTAAAGGAGGAATACACTTCGATGCTATCTTCTGTGAAGATAAATCCGCTTGTATGCTTCTTTAGGCCTTTCTGAATTTGTAATAGATGCTTTCTTTAAGAACAATATGAGTTTTTGTAATAGATCCTTTGTAGAAGAACAGTATGAGTCTTTCTGAATCTGTAATAGATCCTTTGAACACATATTAAAGTCTTTTGAATCTGTAATAGATCCTTTGAACACATATTAATAAAAGAACTTCTTTCTATAATTTCTGTTTCAATTTCATTTTTCTCTGTCTGTATACTTTGTAACATCTGCGGTGCATTCTATAATAAAATCACCGATAATATGACATTCACAGTACAAATAAGAATGTTTATTCTCCGTGTTAAATTAAAGTACACATTAGAATATGACATTTTCTGTTTTAATTAAAATGATAATGCCATTCTCCATTTAATTCAACACGAAAAATAACATTCTCCGTGTTGAATTAAACAGAGAATGGCATTTACAGTGTTATAACACATGAGAATATTCATTCTCCATGTAAGTTAAAACGGAGAATAGATTTTCTAGTATTAAAACGAATGAGAATTCCATTCTCCGTGTTACATTTGTGATTTGTAATTTTACATGTTTTATACCAGTAAAATGCCATTCTCCGTTTCAAATTACACGGAGAATGAACATTTCCATTCGTTTTAACACTTAGAATGCCATTCTCCGTCCTAGATTAACACGTAGAATGAGATTTAACATGTAGAATGTCATTCTGTGTGTCACCTGTGTCACCTAACACAGAAATGTCATTCTCCGTGTTATGTGACACGGAGTATGTCATTCTCCGTGTCACATAACACGGAGAATGTCATTCTGTGTCACCTATGTCACCTAACACAGATAATGTCATTCTCCGTGTTATGTGACACGGAGTATGTCATTCTCCGTGTCACATAACACGGAGAATGACATTCTTTGTGTCATCTAACACACAGAATATCATTCTCCGTGTCACCTAACACGGAGAATAACATTCTCCGTATCACATAACACGGAGAATGACATTCTTTGTGTCACCTAACACACATAATGTCATTCTCCGTGTTATGTGATACGGAGAATGACATTCTTTGTGTCACCTAACACACAAAATATCATTCTCCATTTTATAATATACAGAGAATGTCATTGTGTTAAATATAAAGGAGAATGCACATTCTTTGTGTCGATTTATACTGGTCATTCTCCGTGTTAAACTTCACATGATAAGGATTAAATACTCGGTTCATCCCAACGATGAACCTATTTATGGGGCGCTCTTTTTCAAAACGTCTTTTTTTACTTTCTCCCTCGTTAAGTGATACGCGTCCATTTATTGGGAAGATAAAGAGTTGGCAGGGACCGATATCCGTTGTATATATGAACATGAAGTTCCACCTTCGTCTTTATTCATTCTCATGGCATCTAACATGAAGAAGGGGGCGAACAACAGTGACAACGGCAAAGCGTCTGATGAGAAGTTACACTCTGCGCCTGTAGAGTTTTTGCTGGAAGCTGACCCGTCCCTGAGGACGGAGAACTTCCTCGACTGTTTTGGCCTGACCCCAACAGTCTTCGCTCATTCCGGAGGTTGGCCGTCGTCATCTTCCGAAGAGCGTGGCGCCTTAGAACGCAAGGAAGAATTCCTTCGTTTAATACATCGTTCAAGAATCCATAACATGGAGGGACTGAGCGCTGCCTTGCATCAGACTTAGGACGGAAAAAAGAAGTGATGTGATGCGAAAGAGTCTTTTTACATAATGGCCTATAGCGCCTATGTCTGCAGTGTCTGTCCTCTTTTCAATTATGAAATAAAAAATTGGACTTTATTAAATCATGGCCATTTGAGTTTTGTTATGTAACTGTCTTAACATTTGGCGCTTTTCATGTTTTCATGCTTCATTCTCCCCGAAATATATGTCTATGGTCGTACATAAATTTTTAAATCTACACGTAGAATGACATTCTCCTTTTAAATCCACACGGAGAATGTCATTATTTGTTTTAAATGTCATTCTCCGTTTTAAATCGATACGGAGAATGTCATTCTCCGTGTGAATTAATACGGAGAATGGAATTATCTGTGTCACCTAACACACAGAATGTCATTCTCCGTGTCAAATAACACGGAGAATGACATTATCTGTGTCACCTAACACACAGAATGACATTTTCCGTGTCACCTAACACGGAGAATGTCATTCTAAGTGTTAAAACGAATGGAAATTACACGGAGAATGACATTGTCCTTGTTAGAACAAATGAGAATGCTATTCTTCGTGTAATTTGAAACGGAGAATGTCATTCTCCGTCTAAGAATGACGGAAAATGGTCATTATGCATTCAAAAACTGTGAAACATTAGATATAACAGACTTCAAAATAGCACCATTGATATCAAAATTGTAAAAAATGTATGGAAAAAAAAGTTATATAAAAGGAAGAATATATGTATATGTATTAACGAGGGGGCACTGCCTCCTCGACCACCGTAGAAGCACATGGGGGGAGAGGGCAAGTGCTGTGATTGTGATTACCTAATTCAAGACAATTATGCCACCTAACCTTCATATTCTCTTTTTCCTTGTTTCCATAATTGCTCTTATAACGGTCCACCTTTGGTCGGCCGGGACCCCGTTTCGGAACAGGGGGTAGGACCAAATCAGTTAAATTATTTTCAAACTGTTTTCCAGAATCTGGAACTGGACGAATAGCACATGAATATAGCTTTTGGTAGAAATCTGATGTCCAATACTGCTCCACAATATCGTAGACGGATTTGCCTGAACCAAATCTGATGTATTGGATTGCATGGCTGCATGGGAATCTATATACCTTCCATCTACGACAACTACAATGCCAATCAAGAAGATTCACCAAGTGGGAGGAAGTATCTGCTATCACCTCAAACTCGAAATCACCAGACCGATATATCTTATAAGACATGCCATCATCTGTAAGCTGTTTCAGCATATTCTCGACGTATGGAGTCAATATGTTATTGAAATCACTTGCATCCTTGTGGCGATCCGAGATCATCTTCATCATCTTCACTCGGATGATATTTACAAGTGCTGAAATAGGCATTTTCTTCTCAGCCTTTATCCATGAATTGAATGACTCTGCACAACTAGAAACAACCTCGCCGTATCTACATCCCGGGAAGAATGTATTTAACCAATTTTCAGGCTTTTGTTTATCCATCCATTTCACAACATGACCACAATTCAGATCATAAATCTTCTTAATTGCTTGTTTATACCCACCTTTATACAGGAAAAAAAGACTAATTAATAAAGATGGAAATCAAGGAACAAGCACATAAAAAACAGGGACCATTCTCCGTTTAATTTAACACGGAGAATGTCATTCTCCGTGTATTTTTAAACGGAGAATAACACGGAGAATAGTCATTCCCATTGTTAGAACGCATGAGGATTGTATTCTCTGTTCTAAACTAACGGAGAATGACATTCTCCGTTCTAAATGACATGGAGAATAACATTCTGTGTATAATTTAAAACAGATAATGTCATTCTCCGTTTTAAATTGACACGGAGAATGACATTCTCCCTGTTATTTACACGGAGAATGTTCATTCTACTTGTTAAAATAAAGGAAAATGCATAGAAAAGCTGCATATATTTGTCTCATTTACACACCTGGAGTTAGAGCATATACTGCTTGCCTCCAAGCTTCAAGTACATGCGGATACACTCTTTCATTTCCTTTCTCCTTCAGTGGTATGTTATTTTTCATGTGATAATAGCAATAGCTATGGTAAGCAGTAGGAAACACTTTGGGAACTTCAGAAACTAAACCGGTGCCATGATCTGAAAGAAAAATGATACACCTACTACATTTAACAACATTCTTGAGATTTTTAAGGAACCATTCCCAATTGTCACCATCTTCGCCCTAGACTATACCGTAGGTAATATGGTAGAACTGTTGGTTACCATTCTTCGCTGTAGCAGACATCAAACACCCTCTAAACCTTCCTGTAAGGAAAGTCGCATCCAAATATAGCATCGGGCGACAATATTGAAAGCCTTCGACACAAGCCCCATATGAAAGAAAAAGTCGCTGAAACCTCATTGACGTATCATCTTTCTGAAAGTCGATATAACGAAACCAATATTGGTTTCCTTTACCTTTTCGACATACCAACACAAGTCGCTGTAAGCTCTAACATCATCTCCATACATTTCTTGGTGCACCAACCTAATGCCATGGTATGCCTGCCCGTAGGTAAGAGATAAACCGTAGTCAACCTTGAATTTATCAACAACTGATTTTGCCGACTTTTTAGGATCCATCCGAACAATGTCACTAACCAAACTTTTCACAAACTTTGCTGGAACAACTATATTACCTTTATCCATATAGCCAGCTCCACAATTGTGTTCTCCCACATACCTCTTCACCTTAAAAATTTGATTATCTTTCGAAATGGATATAGCATGGAAGCTCCACAAACAAGCATGGGTCTTGTAATTCTTGCAGCAAACGGTGTACCTTCCCGGCTCAGATTTTAGAATATGGAATGGATGACGAAATTCAAAACATACCTTCCTAACAGCGTGCCTAACTTCTTCAACACCATTTAGGAAAATTTGACCAACGCTTGTAATTGATATAGGCCACATATCCGATTTCCTCTTCTTTACTGTCTCAATTGAGCCCTCATAAAATTCTACTACTCGTTTATCCTTTACAGTAGGAGAACATCTACTACTCAAGGAACTAGAAGAGGAAGACGAAGGTCCCATAGGAATGCTTTGACAAGTAAAAGATGTCGATGAAGAACATGGAGGGTATACTTGCTCCACAAATAGATCAAAGCTCACGTCATGGGTACCATTGAAACCCCCAACCAAGGACTGAAGCCAAAAATCACTGTCAACATACAGTTTAGTCCCATCAGAATGCAAAAACTTGAAACGAAAGGAAAGTGGATCCAAAGAAGTCCATCGATCACACACTTGATGCTTTAAAAATTTCACGGTACTTTCATGTGTGACACGACAGGACACTATGTCTCTCTTGAAATAAAGATTAACTAAACAGCTTGAATCCATTCCCCCCTGATAACATAAAAACAGAAGAGATCACAAAATAGGACAACACATATTTCTGACATTCTCCGTCTAAAACTGACGGAGAATGATCATTCTCTGTCTAAAACTGACGGAGAATGATCATTCTGAATGGAAAATTGTCATTCTCCGGCCAATTCTAACGGAGAATGGTCATTCTCTATAATCGTTACTCAGTTAATAATCTTCATAACAAATTCAAATTCAGCAAAAAAATTGCGACTGGACGAAGATGATGTATGAATTTCTACATATCTAAACTCTCACCTTATTTTAAGATCTATAAAAAGAAAAGAAGATGATCTTCTCTCCACAATTGACCTAATCGCCGAAAAACTTCAAATAACTCCACGAAGAAGAAGATGATGATGATGATGAGCGAAGTTCGACTGAAGAAAATCACAGTGAACAACGAACGATATTTGCGATCTCTGCTGAAGATGAGAACAATAGAATTCAGATCTCTCGTGAAGAAGAAGAAGAATAAAATCGCAATCCAAATCTGAGTTTGTGAAATCAGAATCATAAATATATGACCAAATTTGCGCGAAGGGGTATTTTTGGAACTATACAAATGACAATAGAGCATCTAAATGGAATCTTATAATATTTAACGTGGAAATATATAATTCTGGGCATTTCATAAAATCCACCCTGCGGGTGGATTTTTCATAAAGTCCAACCCCGAAATTGAATTTCACAACAATTTCCAGTATATATATATATATATATATATATATATATATATATATATATATATATATATATATATATATATATATTTGAAAAGATTTGGAAAGTAATTAAAAGTTGGGAAAGGGGACCTCTATCATAGCGCTGCAAAGTGGAGGGGTCTATACCAAAATCTCCCCAAGCTTTTTAGTACATACGAATAGCAAAGAGGGGAAAAAAAAAGAATAGCAAAGAGGAATGGCATTATAATAAACAGATTTATGCGTACAAGTCCCACTAGTAAATAAATAATAATAATAAATGAGAGGCAGGAGGAATGGCACACCACTATTGAATTTGGCTTGGTCTTCTTTCTTTGACAAAGATTAATGTTGATTTTGACTTGTAGCATTATTATAATAATGAAAAATATTAGGGTTAATTAGTGTTTGTACTCTCAAGTCTCAATTTTAAATCAGTTTAGGATTTAAGTTCTGAAATCTTCAATTGAAAAGTTTGACCATAAATTTTTAATTTTTAATTTTATTTTTCTCATTATATCATAACCAGGAGTACAAGTACAATAACCAATAGATGAGAATATAATGAAAACAAAAATAAATCAGAATTTAAACTTTCTTCCAATTGAACATGTCACATCTTAAATTTTAAGTTAATATAAAATTCAGAATATAAACGTTAATCAACCCTAAATATAATAAAGGGACGTGGTAGGAACCTAAGAGTTGCTTTTGCTTTTGGTCTGCCTTTCTTTGGTAGAACTCTGTTCACGTTTGATTCGAGGAGAAAAAAAATTTGATTCCTAAGAGAAGAAGATTTCTCCCACAAATTCAAGAATTCATTTTTTTTTTTCTAAGAATTTACTTCTCCTCCCCAAATTTTTTGTTTTTGTTTTTCCAAACATCGAAAAAAAAAGAAAGATTGGAATTACAATTTTAATATTAAAAAAAAATTCGTAGAATTAATTTACTTTCCTTCTCTTTCCGCAAAACAAGCTTTCATGCGTATGCATGAATCTCCACTTTGTTGTGTCTCATTCTATCACTTTTTTCCCCGGACTTTACTGTATCCAAAGAGCGTGATAAATGCAGTCATTGCAGTGGTCGGCTTAAGAATAATAATAATTCTGTTGGTTAGGTGAGGTGAGTGATGTACAATTAACATGCATTGTTTTTTGAGTATATTAAAATATAGATTTGATAATTCTATTGAGGTTGATATTTTCGCAGTGACATTCATCACAGCAGGCTAAGGTCCAAAGCAGACACATTATGACTTTCTCCCTTCAATTTGACAACTCTACCTTGACGGTGTAACAGAACTAGAGGTACAACTCGAACATGTTAAGAATGAATTCGTTAATGGATTGGGTTAGGACAGAAGATATTCGAATTTGGATTCGGATTCGAATTTGGATTATAATTTTCATATCCGATCAAAACTTGTGTTGAACTCAGATTCATGTGTTGAGTTATCCACAGGACTGTAACCCTACATACATGCCATCCAGAGCCGGTCCGGAGGTTTAGGTTGTCCTATCCTGAAGCTAATTTTGGTTGCTCTTTAACCCTTTGGTGAGGTTATGCTGAGCCTAAGGGGTTGTCCTAGCAGAGAGGGATTGTCCTAGCAGAGGGGGGTTATCCTAACCCCAAGGCTTGTCCGGCTTACCCCAGAGCCGGCCCTGATGCCATCGTAGTTGACAAAGTTAGAAGGAGGTGCAGTATTTATATGATACATGTCACAAATGTATACAGTAGACATAAATTCAACCTGATATAAAAACTAATTTGAGTCGTGGATGTTCTTATTTTATTATTAGTCTTTGCTCAGTCATCTCATTAGAGAAAATAAAAGCTATATAGACACTATTTTATATATTTTTTAAATAAAAAATTTAAATCATAAAATTTCCACCCAAAATCTTTAATTATTGTTATCATAAATTACATTTTAGTTTGTATTTTATAATAATTGTTGTCTAATTATGTGTTTAATATTAATTTTTTCTAAATTTTTTGAAATATCATATTAAAGCCAGATAAAGCTAGTGGACATGACCCGGTCCGAGAATTTGATACTTTTCTATTCCTTCTCGGTCTTTGACTTATCGGGTTGAGCTCAAAACCGAGTCGGATTGGACTTGAACTCGGATTAGACTTATCATTCATTGGGTTGAGCTCAAACCAGATCCAACCCCCTAAACAGGACTAAGGAATAATTGGAACGAGTAAGAACAAACAAAAAGTAACGTGTAACGAATAAAAGAGATGATTTTTGTTTCTTTAAAATGTCTGGCGTGTATGTTCGAAACTTCATGACCTTGAAAGGTGGTCGCTCAGACAACTCGACCCAAGACATATGGGAGGCGGAATAAACATTGAATTATTCCTTGCTTAGTGTATATAAAAAGCACCACCGCCACCGGACAAGGACAAATTGATCGATTCAAAAGTCCACTCCGAAACAAAGTAAATTCGGAAAATGACTTGTGACTCCCACATTTTGAGTTGAAAATTCACTCAGTCGTCTGCTCCCCCAAAAATCAAGCAAGTTGCTAAAAAAAAAAAAAAACTAATATTGAATGAATGAGCCATGTCCAGTGTGTCGTAAGGTATGTTTGGACATCTTCGGAAAGTATGCTGTTCATTGTAAGGAGCTTTCAGGTTTCAAATACAGACATGATCTAGTCAGGGATGTTCTTTTTGATGTACTTAGGCGTACAGAAATTTCTGCAAAAAAAGAGGCACCTGTGAACTTCTTCTCTGATCCGCAGGAGAGAAGATCTACACTCAGATCGGCAGATGTTCTGGTTTACGAGTGGATAGAGGAAAAACATGCATGTGTGGACCTAACAGGAGTTCTTCCAGTGGGCTTGGGGAGCGAAAATTTTACTGTGGGACAAGCTGCTCTCAAAGCGGCCTCAGCCAAAGTGTCCAAACACGAGAAAGCGTGCACCGACAATCAATACGTTTTCATCCCGTTCGCATTTGACACGTTTGGTTTTCTAGCACCAGACGCTGTGGAGCTTCCTAAGAGAGTCCAAAAAGTTATGCACGGTAATGTCATGTCTCTCAGGTGTATGGATATAGTGTTTAAGAGAATTGGTTTTGTCATCCAAAAATGGTTAACGGCACAGCTTGTTGTCCGCTTGCCATCTATTTCGGTGTTATCTAACTCTCTTACCTATTAAGAATCACTTAAAAGTGTATTTGTGATTTAAAAAAAAAAATTGAACACTGTTAGCCGATTTATTGTACTGTAGTTAACTCGGCCACACAAAAAATCCCAATCCATAGCAAAATCTCGGACCCTACAAATTCCTGTTAGAAAACGACTATTTGATACCATGACGAGCATCCAATGCAACGGGCAGCACTCTGACACGAAAGCCCATATTTCCGCGTCAATGGTTCCAATTCTCCAGCGAGTAGGAAATAGTCCGATACCTTTCGTTTCATCGACACAGCAGCCAATGGGCCAGGAAGAAAATTTCAGACACTGTAATACTGACAAGCTAACATGGGAAAGAGCTGTCACATACTGTCAGGTCAATGACAATTTTAATTCTGCAACTAAAATCCACCAGAGAGGAGCTTTGCTATGCCTACAACCAAATGCTTACAATCTTCCTACAACCGTCACGTGTCGGACTTCGATTAGAGGAGGAAAGAAAGTACATGGTGGCGGTAGCAGGAGATGAGAGGGGAGGTGGACCCGATGGTAGGGGTGTCAACGGATGCTTATCGGTACGGACAGGACAATATCCGTATCCGTATCCGAATTTTTTTTGTAATATCCGAATCCGATCCGATATCCGAACGGATATCTCTTTTGACACTCCGAATTCGTTTCCGTTTAGTTTAACGGATATCGGATAATATCCAATCCGATTAGCTAAAAAATTCGAATGCTAGTATTCGAATCCGAAATCCGAAATATTAAAAATTTAGTTATTATCCGAATATCCAAAAACCAAATTCAATTTCTCTACATATCTTCTGTTGTAAATTATAATTAATATATATTACTATTATATATAAATTATATTATAATTAATTTATGTAAAAGTCAGTTGAGAATAAAATACTTTAATCTTCTCTATTAATTAATATATATTACATATACATTATACTATAATATATAAAATTTCGGATATCCGAATCCGATATCCGAATTTGATATTCGAATTTTGCAATTTAAAGTCGGATCGGCGATTACCTTAATATCCGAATTCGTATCCCAAAATGGATAATATTCGAAAATATTCGGATATCCGAATCCGATATCCGAAATTTTGAAAAATATTCGAAAGTTCGGAATCGGATCGGATTCGAATTTTCGACTATCCATTGACAGGTCTACCAGATGGAATCCATGTGTAAGAGGGTGGAAGAAAAGGTTGTAAGAAGGTTGTAATAATTTGGTCGTAGACTTAGCATTTTCCACCAAAGAGCGACGACATTAAAGAAAATGTAGACAGCTACAGAAATATAGACTACATATAAACGATCGTTTCTGTTGTGATGTTACTACTAAGATTAATACTGAGCTAGACTATCAACAGTTATGCAGAGATTTCTAATCTAAATGGGATCAATCAGAATGCATAATGGAATAAACTAGTAGCGATTCAAGCACAGTGAAATGATAAAATTTCCCTGCAGACTTTTGGCTTCGGGCGCCAACTCAACTGGAGCCCAAAGTAATTCAAATAACAGAAAATTTTATAGAGAGGGATATATTTTCTCTAAATGGCGTGTAAGGGGATGCATTTGGAGGAATTGTGTTGGGGGGGGTCCGGACGCCAACTCAACTGGAGCCCAATATTGGACTCCAGTTCAACTGGAGCCCCATTCCTCCGGGCGCCAGTTGAACTGGAGCCCAATGTTGGGCTCCAGTTGAGTTGGAGCTCCACTCCTTCTCCCGCTCATTCCCGTGGAGACCCCCTCCACCCTGTTGAAGGATTTTTTTCTTTTCTTTATTTTTTCTTTTTCTTTTCTTTTTCTTTTCTTTTCTTTTCCTTTTCCTTTTGCTTTTGCTTTTTTTTTTTTTCTTTTTCTTGTCTTTTCTTTTTATTTTATTCCTTTCTTTCCTATATATAGAGTAGAACGAACAGAACGTAGAAGGCATAAGAGAGATAGAGAGAGAGAGGAGAAGAAGAAGAAGAAGAAGAAAAAGAAGACGAAGAGAATGGCAGAAAGAAAAGAAAAAAAATCCTTCAACAGAAATGGTGGAGGGGGTCTCCACGTGAATGAGCGGGAGAAGGAGTGGGGCTCCAACTCAACTGGAGCCCAACATTGGGCTCCAGTTCAACTGGCGCCCGGAGGAATGGGGCTCCAGTTGAACTGGAGTCCAATATTGGGCTCCAGTTGAGTTGGCGCCCGGACCCCCCAACACAATTCCTTCAAATGCATCCCCTTACACGCCATTTAGAGAAAATATATCCCTCTCTATAAAATTTTCTGTTCAAATAACTACTATCAGTTTCCAACACTTACCAGGTAGATTGACAAGAAACATAACTCATTACTTCCGACGCTCATGGGCATTTTGCAACATATCTAGCAAATTTAAAAGGCTAATTAGGAGATGCAATGATTAAAGAGTTTATAATAATTACATACAGCACGTACGAGTTCAGTTAAATTGTGTCTCTCCGTACACGTTTTTTAGCCGGTCGTCATGTCGTTTCGGACTCTTCGTACGGATCTTGTCCGTACTGGCTTTTTCATCATTGTTCCACACGCATGCCTCGCGCACTCCGTGCGCTCCAGAGCCTCACGGGACGGCCGACGTCTTTCGATGCCGGCAACTCAACGTCTTGCTTCGCCCCCGACGCCGAAGGCGTCCCCGACGTCTTCCGACGCCTACGACAGCCGATGCCGCCCAGCCACCCGTTCTATGCGCACGACGTCCTTACGACGTCTTCTCGACGTCCTTACGACGGGCTGCATGGTCGGCCGTCGTTTATATCCGTGGTAGGATGGTGCCGCTCCTCGACCGTCCGTGCGGCGTCCTAGCCGTTGAGTTTTCATGCACGGACGTCCCATTCTGATCCACACCAGCTTAGATCGTGGCTATTTTTTTTCTGTCCTACGACGTTGTGGATATTCCGCATCGCACAGGTCAGACTCATGGTCGCCCAGACTCCTCGTTATATATGGACAACAATAGACACGACTGCATACATGTACCATCCACTGCAAGCCGGCATGTTTAGTTTCCAAATAACAGCTTTATGTACATCTGCTATTGATTGAAACCACACCTGAATAGCGTACAAAATAAAACATTAGGTGTTGAACTGCAAACAACATGTACAAATCCTGGTTTTCTGAAAGAACCTCCAAGATGAATAATACAGTTTACCCACTGGAGAGAGGGGGAAAATCGTGTCAGTTGCTCAAGTGGGAATCAAACTAGCATGGTGCCATCAAACTTTAGGTGGTAATAAAAATTAGTCCTTTAATTCAAAACTACATAGCATATTGCTTAAAATTTGTTGTAATTTTTTAAATTCAATTTATTATGCCAACAAAAACAAAATATCATTCGGAATTGAAATTATCATAGTAATACAGCTTGCTTTAAATAGTTGCCGTATATACTATGGCAAGTTGCCAATCACATTAAAAAATAAATCAGGAACCTAACAAAAATAGTACTTAAAGAGAGAGATTAGATAGAAGCACATGTATGAGCAGCCATAATTAGAAAGATGGTAGGAGCGTATAGAATGGAGGTAATTAAAGGAGACATTGTTACTAGATTGCACAAACTCCTATAGAAGGTATTACATTGTCCATATACAAAGGTATATAACATTACACTTCGTGGATATTCATGTCTGAAAATGATTTGGGATTCACAACTTCATGGCTACATTATCCATCCTATTAATTTCACAACAACAATATTGTATTGTTCTACACGTAACACATACTATATTTTTTTTTTTCTCTATTTGTAATTGCCCACGCGTTTTCACGAAATAGATTGTTTCTGCTGAAACATAATCCAGACAATGTAGAAACATAATCCGCAGACACACTGTACACTGCTGAAACATAATCCAGACAATGTATTCCTAACCACACTACTTCTGATCTCCCGACTATATATCTCCCAATCTCCAACCGCATACTTTTTGCAGTTCTTAGAAATGTCTATCTCCACCTGTATATTTTTTAACAGTTCTTGAAAATGGGGAAGCTTTCTCCTCCTCTCTGTCAGCTCTTGAAAATGGGGAAGCGTCGGGTTCTTATTCTCCTAACCCTTTTTATTTAAGTATTCATTAATGTCATTAATACTAAGTTATAAGCTATTGAATGTATAAGGAATTAGCTCCTGAGTAGTTGTCTATTTAGTCACAAATAGCTAATGTAAATTGAATGTAATAACTAATGTAAATTAAATATTTGACAGTCTAGTAAGTAGATAGGGCAGACTTATTAAGCAAAACTAGTTGTTTAGAACATAATCAATTTGTATCTATATTCAGGAGGACATACAGATCTTCTTCCTATTTCCGATCACCCTGAGCAAGGCAAGTACATTTTTCGGTTTGTTCATTTATTTCATGTCTTTTACTTCCATTTTGGACACGATGTTACAAGATGGTAGTTGATGATTTGGCATCGATCGATTTCTTTAGAATTTTTTCCCCTGTTTGTCCGACTAAGAGCCATCTTAAATGAATTATTCTATGACTTTGGATTGAGTTTAAGTTTAATTATATTTCAATCTAATGTTTAGTTTACCTCCAATATCTTAATTCTACATATTTCTAACCATAAATTCATCCTCCATCAAATTAAATTAAATATTTTAAAGAGAATAAATTAGTGAATTCTATGGAGTTAGACTAGTTTTTAAATATTTTGAACAGAATAAATTAGTGAATTCTATAGAGTAAGACTAGTTTTTAAATATTTGTAGAGAATAAATTAGTGAATTCTATCGAGTTAGACTAGTTTTTATTTCGTTTTCTATCTAATAAATTTCTTTCACATTCTACAAATTTCATATAAGAGTTTATTTGTAATATTATATTGATTGAATGATATTTATCATATATATTAAAAAGTTCATATGAAATGTATGAGAGTAAGATAGGGCAAAAATCTCAATATGAAACGTATCTTACCAATTGAATGATATTTATCATACATATTGAAAGTTCACATAAAATGTATGAGAATAAGATAGAATAGAATCTCAATAAGAGATATTTATCATACATTGAAAAGTCGTCCACATAAAACGTAGGAGAGTAAGATAGAGCTAGAATCTAAATAAGAGACGCATCTTACTAAGAAAGGGCTAGAATCTAAATAATAAACAGATCAAGATAAGGGTAGAATCTCAATAAGAAACATATCTTCAAAAGATATAGGATTTTTTTTTTTTTTTTATAGAGTTGAATTTAATGGAACAAATGTGCGGGTTCTAGACGGTTGGAAAATTTCCAAATTCTAGGTTAAATGGTAATGGTAAGAGCATCATTAGTAAGGTCCATCCCATTTTCTAGATTCTAGATTTAGAATGTAGGAGCTCATTTTGTAGAATAATAAGTCTCATCCCTAGTCCCAATTTCTACAATTTCGGTCCCAATCCATCCATGGGTGCTAAGGGCGCCATAAAATAAATAAAATAATTCTGGTGCAGGCGCCATCTAAGATAGTGCCATATCCAGAATGTGTGTATGGCCTATTTCTCAGCCAAAAAATGGCCTACTTCTCAGTGAAAAAACACAACATTTCGGCATGCACCCGCCCAACTGTGAGTTAAGAAATAGCAAGGATGCTAAAAACAATTAGATTTCGTTTTGTAATCTTAATTCAAGTATCAATAAAGACTCTGATTTTGTTTTAGTATTTGTGTTGCCTTGTATACTCAATATTTTTGCTTGAGACTTCTGTGCGACGACCCCGTCACAAGCTGTTGTAATCGGCCGTTATGAAACTGCCTTGCGCGAGCGCAATTTAGGCTCGTGCGGCATCACGCCTTAGCGAGGACGATCGGTCCTACGGGACCGGGACGTGACAGAGAATATAGATACTTCTGACATTTTGACGACCTATTTTCTTCTTCCAATAATAATCCGCGCGATCTGTTTGATTTTCTGATTCAGGTTTTATGGTTTGACTAGAAATGCATGATTGCTTGAGGTTATTAGGGTTTTGGAATGGTTTTATCGGAGATGGATCATGGTTTGACCTGACTAATGAAATATTAGTTGCATTTGATATATTCTTATGGTGAACTGCTTGATTTATTCACATAATTGCACATTTGTACTGGACCTGCATCCAGTGGCGGATCCATAATGAGATTCTACTGAGGACACAATCATAAAAAGATTCGGAGAAAACGTTTCCCAAAGTTGAACATATACTAACAAAGTGCTTTGTATTTTTTTTTTTGTGAGATGTGCTTTGGTGACCTCCTTCTGTTGGAGTGGATGGGGTTCCCAACCTATGTGGAGAAGATTTCGGAGTGCGACAAGCGCCGTTCGATGTCGAAGAAGCTCGGGAAGTAGGCAACGAGGAGTTGTTGCTGCTGCTGCTAACCCGAAGGGAGGTTCTGGACTGGAGCCACCGAGTTCGGGCCGAACTCGGTCCCAGGCCGAGTTCTGGCCGAACTCGGTCTGGCTGTTCCAGAATGTTGCTGGTAGGTTCTGTTTGCCCGACACAGAGTTCTGGCCGAACTCTGTGTCGTCGGGGCTGAGGCGAAAATCTGGGTGATTTTTTACCATTGGATCTAATCAAACGGTCCAGGTTTGTTGCGGGATTAGGGAGTTAAGTTGGGATTTCCAAACCCTAATCAAGTGTAACACAATTGTAGCACACAACAAGAGGAGAGAGAGGAAGGAGGCAAGAGTGCCATTTTGCAACTTTGGGAGAGAAGACGGAGGATTGAAGGTCGTTTTCGAAGGAGATCGCGTTCGGATAATCTCTACTCGTCGTTCTCGTTCTTCGTAGCCTTGTAATCGTTGTTCTTGCTTCTAAGTGTTGTGGGGATCCGATTTGGATCAGGAGGAGTTTGTAGAGGGTGTAATTCTTCTATTCCATTAGTGGAGGCTTCTCAGGGTTGGACTCCGATCGTCCCGTGGTTTTTCCCGTAAGGGTTTTCCACTTAAAAAATTTTCTGTGTCTGCGTGATTGTGTTTGGTGTTTTGGTTTGTGCGTTGTTTGCTCGGTTCTCTCGCAGGTACTCTCTAGTTTGGGGAAAGGTTTCCGCGTTTCTTTTCCAACAGAGTTGTCACGCCCCCGAACCAGAATACTGGAGAGCGGGGGAATGACTCAGCCAGCTACGTATTACGGATAGATGAATACCGTATAATACGATCAATGCTGTCTAACAAGACGAGGGGGTGCATACTACATGAAAGTCTTACTATGGTCACTTCACATCTATTGTCTCAATCATTCAAGTAAGAAACAGAAATAGAGAACATGTAAGAAAAAGCAGTAAGGCGTCCCAAACGCTCAGTCAAAATGTTCTTGAGATCCGGTTTTACAAAACATAGCCAGATGGTATAGCAAAGTGTACACAATTGTTATCAGCTGCAGTCTGACTTAATTACAATTATGTAAAAGTAAGTGCAAGACAATCCGACTAACATGTCGGTGCCAAACGGCTAAGTATAAAGTAAGTAACAAAACGAGTGGTGAAGTAAGGAACCCACTCGAGTCCTCCTGCGATCATCCCTCTAGTGTTGACCATCTTGGAGGTAGAAGTAAGCTGGATCCTCGGGGACCGGCTCTAAATCTGGCCATACAAAACCAGAGAGGTTAGACCTCTAATAGCAAGTACCACAAGGAAGGACGATATAAAGGATTAAACCAGTAAGTAAGAGAATATAATAATAGATCTTTGCTTTCCACTAGGATTCACATAACATCACGACACTTCGAACCAACCTCCCAACCAAACAAGGACAGAAGTTGGCCCGTCATGTCCTGATATTCTGATCATCTCAGTTAGGCAACAGAGTAGGTACAGTACACAAACAAATCATCTTGAACGGCCAATCAACTACTACGGCTTGCTATTGTGAGTCCCAAGTTATCCTGGAATTATACAAATAGGGATTTCTCAGTTCTTACTATGTGCGAGCAAGGCTAGTCTATCCAATCAATCAATTGCGCCAATCATGTAATTAGACGAGTCCCAGCGGGACGCCCGCCGTTAATATAACATGTACAATAATATAAGCAGATACTGTTTCCTGCCCGTGTGACAGATTTACGGTATCCGTGGGAACCAGCCGGCCTGTCGGGCACTACTAGTCCCAAGAGGGCTGCCATGTAAGAACTCGGGAATCCATTCTCTCCATGCCATCATTATTTTATTTAACTTAAAGCCTCTATGTTGAGCGAAATCCCATGCCGTGGATCATGGTCATTCAAATGAGTACTTTGTACGGGGTACGATATGCGCAACTCTACCACGATACCCGTGCGGCTATGTTGTAGTTCTTACATAGCGTAATACAACAATCAAATCTAACCACGGAGTAATCATGCCTTGACCATAAAGTACACATGCTGTTTTTGTAAGATAAATAAATACTAAATAAATAAATAATTTGAAACCTGCATGTGCCCGTATGCCAATATTCGGGATCAGCCAGTCGATTACAATAGTTCATTACATGAACGTGTCTCATTCATTCAATTCAATAAGACGACTAGCCAGTCTCTTAGTTCCAACTAGGAACGCATGATCAATTATTAGTCAATGTCACAATCATTATCAATGGTGGCAAGGCATAAAAATTAATTAGTATTACATGGGGTCGAGCCTATAACTCTCAGGGTTTAACTTCTAGTCATACTGGGTATCCATGGATCAATCAAGACACATGACACATCCCACCTAACAATATGTATTAATGATATTAACATATCATGATTTATCAAGTTCATGTAAAAAGGCGTAAGGATATAATAGGAGAATTATCATGCCATCCTTAAATGAATAAGTTATAGAACAAATAAAAACACCCAGGTTAGAAAGTCACGCCAACAAGTCTATACTAAGGCCAAAAGTCACGCCAAGTCTAGTAGGAGTGAGCGTGAAAATGGGCGTGGAAAATGATAAGAAATCCACGCACGCATGCAAGGGTGGTGCGTGACTAGAAATCCACGCACTCATGGATGTGTGCGTGACTGAAAATACACGCACTCACGGATGTATGCGTGACTGGAAATACACGCACTCACGGATGTGTGCGTGACTGAAAATACACGCACTCATGGATGTGTGCGTGACTGAAAATACACGCACGCTCATGAGAACGTCAGCGTGACTAAAAATACACGCACGCTCATGAGAACGTTAGCGTGACTAAAAATACACGCACGCTCATGAGAACGCTAGCGTGACTAAAAATACACGCACGCTCATGAGAACGTCAGCGTGACTAAAAATACACGCTAACATGTAAGAACATGAGCGTGACTCAAAATCCACGCAGACACGTAGAGACGTGTGCGTGACTAAAAATACACGCAGCCACGTAAGAACGTGTGCGTGACTCAGCCTTCGTCCCAAGCCAGAAAATGAAGTTCCCAGCCAGAAGACACGCTAAGTTGGGAGATCCAAAACCCATGAACAGCCGAAAATGTAACAACTTAGATCTAGAGAAAACAAGCCACAGAAATCAAAAATGCCAAGCACTAAACTCTCTCGGGATCATGAGAGGAAGAGTAATGATCTATAAAAATAGATGAAGGAGAAGCAAGATTGCACTTGCCTTCTCCTGCTGCTGGTAGGTGGAGAGAGTGATGAGAGGAAGAAGAAGAAGTAATGGTGAAGGAGAAGTTATGAGGAGAGAGAAGGAGAAGGAAGCTTTAAATAGGGAAGGTGGTGGTAGGTGGGGTTATTGGGCCGGGTTTAATCCACCATGAACCCGAGAAATCCATCCTAGGCCGAACCAAATAAGCAAGACTAAAAGCAGAAAATAACAGCAAGGAATAAAATTCAGATAATAAAATTGCAGACATAAAATTGCAAGAAATTAATTAACATGAAAATTAAAGAGCAGATAATTAATTAGCATAAAATTATAGGAATTTAAATACAGGATAATACATGATAAATACTAAATAAATACTTATGAGTTGTACATGTATAAAAATACGCATTCTGGGAACGGAGAGTGACATCTCTACCCACCTTAGAAAAATTTCGTCCTCGGAATTTCAAATCCAAGCAGGTAGAAATATCGGAGCTAAACTAATACAAGCAATTCTAGTGAGCAAGCAATCATTTTACCATATCAAAAGCAAGTACTATATACGTAAATTCATCAATCCATGATATCAAGTAGCTCTAACCATAAGGTAATAAGCATGAAGAATCAGGACAATCAAGATATACAGAAAGAGATATACCTTGTGAGTCAAACAGGTGTGGATACCGTGATCGGATATCATCCTCACGCTCCCACGTTGACTCTCCCAAGGAGTGATGACCCCAAGCAACACGGACAAGACTAATTGTTCGGTTCTTGAGTATCTTCTCTTTTCGGTCCAAAATGGACACAGGCTGTTCCTCGTAAGACAGGTTGGTACCAACAACCAGCTCAGAGTGATCGAGGACATGGCTTGGGTCCGATACATACCTACGTAATTGAGATACATGAAACACGTCATGCACCTCTCGTAACGAAGGCGGGAGGGATAAACGATAAGCAACATCGCCTACCCGATCAAGGATAACAAATGGGCCTACGTACCGCGGACTCAATTTCCCGCGAACGCCAAATCTAATGACCCCACGAGTAGGTGAGATCCACAAGAATACGTGGTCCCCAACAGAGAACTCTAACGGCCTACGATGCTGGTCCGCCCAATGACGATGCCGATCCTGCGCAACTCGAAGTCGCTCTCTAATTCCCTTAATCACTTCAACCGTCTGAACAATCATTTCTGGTCCTAATATCTTTCTCTCTCCGATATTATCCCATGCAAGCGGTGACCTGCACTTCTTACCATATAGTGCTTCAAATGGCGCCATCTGGATAGTGGCTTGATAACTATTGTTGTATGAGAACTCGACCAAGTGCAGGTGACTCTCCCAAGACCCTCTAAAATCTAGAGTGCAAGCTCGCAACATGTCTTCTAAAGTCTGAATCGTTCTTTCTGATTGCCCATCGGTCTGCGGATGGTAGGCCGTGCTAAATCTTAACTTGGTACCCAGACTATGATGTAAGCTCTTCCAGAAATATGATGTAAAGCGGGTATCTCGATCCGACACAATACTGACAGGAACCCCATGCTGCCTGACTATCTGTTGCATATATAACTCCGCCAACTTTTCTGTAGATTGTCCTACTCTGAAAGGAAGAAAATGTGCTACCTTCGTAAGTCGGTCCACTATTACCCAAATAGCGTCCTTACCACTTGGTGATCTCGGTAAACCGGTCACAAAGTCCATTGTAATATGCTCCCATTTCCATTCCGGAATAGGAAGCGGTTGTAATAACCCAGCTGGCCTCTGCTGTTCTGCCTTCACTTGCTGACATACCAAGCAACGGGAAACAAATCTAGCTATCTCCCTCTTCATCCCGTTCCACCAGAAATGCTGTTTGATATCTTGGTACATCTTGGTCCCTCTAGGGTGAATAGAATACTAAGAACTGTGAGCTTCTGCCATAACCTCATGTCTGATATCTCCACTAGGCACACATAGACGTGATCCAAACCTAAGTGTACCATCTTCATGAATTCTCATCTCCTTCCTGAGTCCTGACTCACATTCTGCCCTAAGCTTCTGAATCCTCGGGTCTTGTGCATGAGCTGCCTTGATCTTGCCTACCAAGTCGGATTAAACTTGCCGACTTGCTAGAACTCCTACATCACTAGGAAGTATAACTTCGATGTCCATCTCCTGAAGGTCTTCTAAGATATACCTCTGTGTTGTCAACATAAATGCGTTGCCTCTCCTGCTAAGAGCGTCTGCTACTACATTCGCCTTGCCTGGATGATACTGAAGCTCCACGTCATAATCCTTGATCAACTCCAACCATCTCCTCTGCCTCATGTTTAGCTCCTTCTGAGTAAAGATGTACTTCAGATTTTTGTGGTCTGTGTACATCTTCACTCGGTCACCATATAAGTTGTAGTGCCCCGTCCCGCTCAGTCAATCGGAGGAATCGAAACGCCGACGGCGTTCGGACTTAGCCTTAGAACGGCGACTCGAAGACATCTCGGTCAAGGCGACCGCTCGCTCAGGTGGGGTAGTTTCGGTGAACTTGCCTCATCTTTGCCTTCACATAATAAATCGTGTTTTCAACTTGCACAAGTAGGCTTAATAATAAAAGAGATAAATCCACATAGCTAAGGGAATAATCCCGATGGGTCAAAATGAGTTAGAACATGAAAAACGTCCCACGGTCGGCTTAGAGTTGCTGCACGGCGTGCTTTGAAAATGACACTCGGTCCTTCGTCCCGTGGCTTGGGAGAAGGAAAGTTGGTCTTCGACACAAAGCTATGAAATAGCCTAAGTCATAGGCGTCGCCTGCGTGAATGCTTGTTAAAGCATGCACGGTCCCGTCGAATTGTCCCGACACTTGAGTTGGCCTAAGTCATAGGCGTTGCCCACGTAAATGCTCGACAAAGCATGCACATTTCCATAACGCAAGGCTTGGCATAGCCTTTGCTCGTCCCTTAAGTCAAGTTATAGGCTCGATTAAGTTAGGCAAAGTTATGCCGATCGACCTAAGTCATTTCTAGTGCTGTCCCGCTCTTTCTGCGGCTGTCAACTTAAATAGTCCCACGATTCCACGGCCCGTCATATAAAGTATGACTTGGGCGATAGCGCCGCGTAGAGCGGAAGTCGAGTTGAGGCACGATTGCACGATCCTAGAGTTTTTAAAGGCACGGGCCACGATTGATTAGTTAAGTTTTGGAAAGTGTCTAAATAAGTTGTTGTCTTGAGTTAAAAGAAAGGAAGAAAGAAAGAAATGCTCACGACTGGGTCGTTGAGGCAAGAAAGAACAATGCTCGCGACTACGGATCGTCGAGGCAAGATCTCAGATGTGAGAAATGGCACTAAAAGAGAGGAATGGCACTAAAAGAGATGGTAACACCAGAAGTGAATGACTATGTGAGACGTCAGTTTGAGTCGGTCTTGCATGGTCATGGACAACTTGTCGACAAGGTAGAGTTTCCCCGAATCGGCAACCTGTGGCGCCACGGGACCGATTGCGGCCTAAGGAAACATAAAGGCTCTGGGAGCCAAGCTGCGCCTGGGGCAAAGTATTCGGTGGACGCGGAATAGGGCTAGCTACCCAAAGAAGGTCCATCCTATACTCAGCAAAAAGGAGTCCACTATGGCTCTGGGAGTCAGTGACCAAATCATATAGATGAGTCGGCATAGCGGCAGATCCGCGGGTATGCCTTTGGATTGAGTTGAGTTGTCGAAGGTGTATACAAGCTAGAATTCAAGTATTGGACTTAAAGAATGGCTACAACATAGGCGACGTGCTTCGGCACGAGATGTGGCATTGAGTCTTGAGTTGTCGACATATAGTTGCATAAGTTGGTTGAGTTGTTTGAGTGTAAGTCGGGAAACCGCCGCAAGGCAAAGTCCGTCGTGTGACACTAAACCCACAAGTCTTGATTGGGTCAGTTGGCGATCAAAGTAACAAAGGGGCCGCGAGACGGCGATATGGTTGAGTCGCACTGAGTTGCGAGGCACGACACGAAGGAGTTATAGCACGGTTGTAAGGAAGTTGGGTACTACCGCGTAGTTGCGTCTCTGATTCTGGCCGAAAGGCAAGCACGACCTGATAGGTTAACGTTGTGGCACGAGAAGTGGTCTAGAGGCAAAGTATGAGTAACGTTGACATTGCAAGCACGGGATGGTTTTGACACACAAGTTGCGCCAAGGCGCCGGTCCTAAAACTGAACCTAAGGCAAGAGTAGAAAGACAATCGAAAAGGGATTTAAGCTGCACAAAGTAAATGAACGTGTAGGTTTTGTATGGGTGGGCGAGAAGCTCACTCCACCAGTACAGTTGAGTACTGACACCCACACAGTGTTCATGTGCAGGCACAGGTAGAAGCTCGTGGCGCGGAGCCCGCTTGGATGCGTCGAGGCACAGGAGTCCCTTGGCGATTCGAAGCGTGCGGCCGCATGGATTGAAGACTTATACAGGACATAATGTATGGACATCGCCTTCCGAAGCTTCCACTGGATCGACAATATGTATCGAGAGATGAGAGAGAGCTGAGCGATTTGTAATGTGAGACGAGTGTATTTGAGTGATTGTAATCTTGGCCTTGTGCCCCCAATGTAACCGTTGTTTCAATATCAATAAAAGAGCTTCTTTGAATAACTTGTGTTTGTTCTAAATTTCCGCTGCGTGTTCAATGTCTCTGCTCGGGACTTCTGTGCGACGACCCCGTCGCAGCCGCTGTAATCGGCCGTTATGGAACCCGCCTTGTACGAGCGCAATCTAGGCTCGTACGGCATCACGCCTTAGCGAGGACGATCGCTCCTACGGGAGCGGGGCGTGACATAAGTAATGCCTCCATAGCTTCAAAGCAAACACTACTGCCACTAATTCCAAATCGTGAGTTGGGTAATTCTTCTCGTGGTCCCGAAGCTGCCTCGATGCATACGCTATCACCTTTCCATGTTGCATAAGGACACATCCAAGTCCTTTACCTGACGCATCACAATATACTGTAAAACCTTCGGATCCAACTGGCAATGTAAGAATATGTGCTGATATCAACTTCTGCTTCAAAGTCTCGAATGATGCCTGACATTCTGCCGACCAAACGAATGGTACAACCTTCCGGGTCAAGCGGGTCATGGGTGCTGAAAGTCTTGCAAAGTCTGACACAAACCTTCTATAATATCCTGCCAATCCCAAGAAACTCCGCACATCTGCTACGGTCTTGGGTACTGGCCAACTTTCTACTGCTTCTATCTTCTTGGGATCTACTGCTACTCCAGCTCCTGATATGATGTGACCCAAAAAGGAAATGTGATCCGACCAAAACTCACACTTACTGAGCTTGGCATACAACTGGTTCTCTCTCAGAACCTGCAACACTTTCCTGAGGTGGTCTTTATGCTCCTCTTCACTAGCAGAGTATACGAGAATGTCGTCAAGAAACACAACGACAAACTGGTCTAAGTATGGCATAAAGATACGATTCATCAAATCCATGAATATAGCTGGAGCATTGGTCAAACCAAACAGCATTACTAAGAACTCGTAATGCCCATACTTCGACCTGAATGCTGTCTTGGGAATGTCTTCCTTCCGAACCCTCACCTGATGGTACCCTGAACGAAGATCTATCTTAGAGAAAACTCTAGCTTTGCTCAACTGGTCAAATAAGTCGTCGATCCTGGGTAATGGGTACTTGTTCTTCACTGTTGCCGCGTTAAGCTTCCTGTAGTCAATGCACAATCTGGACGACCCATCCTTCTTCCCCACAAGTACCACTGGTGCTGCCCATGGTGACACGCTAGCTTGGATGAACTTCTTCTCCTTCAGTTCCTCTATATGCTGGTATACCTTGGCCTGCTATGAATCCGCCATTCTGTAAACTCGATCTGATATCGATTTAGTTCCTGGTGCCAATTCTATACTGAACTCAATATCTCTAACCGGTGGTAGACCTGGAAGTTCTTCAGGAAATACGTCTAGAAATTCTTCAACTACCTTTGGAATCTGAACTTCTTCCATTGCCGTTACTACTCCCTGCTCTCGTTGAGTTACCCCTGATCTGACTAAGGTGAACCGCTCCATGCCTGGAATATCAAAAGATACACTCCCTCTACGACAATCTATTGTCGCATGACTGTCTTTCAGCCAGTCCATGCCTAAGATAACGTCGAAATTTTCGACAGGAAATTCTATCAACCGGGCGGGTAAGGAATACCCGCAAACTACAATGCTACAGGCTAAAATAACTCTACTAACTCCTACGAGCCCATTACAAGTGAGTATATTCAACCTCCCTGGCAATGCCTCGAACTCCATTCCTAGTCGTGTCACAAATTGTGCAGATATAAATGAATGGGATGCTCCCGAATCAAACAATGCTACTGCGGGATATGAGGCGACGAGAATGTTACCTGCCACAACATCTTCCGATGCCAATGCCTCCTCCAAGGATAAAGTGAATGCTTGCCCTCGACCTCCTTGCTGGTTTCCATGCTGTGGCCTAACCTGATGTTGTTGTTGGTCCCTTTCTTGATGATGCTGGGGTGGTCTATGCTGGTGTTGCTGTATCGGCGGCCCCTGCTGCCGAAATATCTGAGCCTGCGGCAGTAACGGACGCTGTGCCAACGGCCTTACTGCCACCGCTGGTCCTTGATACTGGCCTGCCCCTGGTGCTGACAGAGCAGGAAACTGCTGCCCTGGTCCTCCTACCCTCGAATTCATGGGACATGTGGTAACCCGATGATCTAGATTTCCACATATCAGACACAGTCCATTCAATGTCCGACACACATCTCTAGTGTGCCCCATCTTCCCGCAATAAGTGCAGCCCGCCGGGGGTTGCTGGTTCTTCCTCTGTTGCTGTTGCTGCTGCCTGGGCGGTGGTGCTGGTCCTCGTATTGCCACATCGTGGATACGAACGCCAGTGGATGGTGCTGTTGTTCGGGGCGCTGCTCCCCCTCCTCCTTCAATCTGACTGTGGGATCACTTCTGACCCCCAGTCCTCACCGCAAGCCTCTGAATGGTGATCTCATGCCTTCGAGTTGCCGTCAATATTTTGTCAAAAGTTTGATAATTGTGCCCCTCTATCAATTGCAAGAGCTCAAGATGAAACCCTTGCTAAAACCTCATGGCCCTCTGGCGCTCTGTTGCTACCATCTCTGGGGTGAATCTACTTAATCTGCAGAACTGTCACGACCCGCACCCTAGAGTTAGGGCACGAGAACGTAACGACGCCCAGCCTATGCCGCAGTGTCGACGGTAGAACGCTGTCCTAGGTCTCATGCATCTAACAGTATAAGGCTAAACAATTTATACTCTCCGAATGGGGGTGACATAGCAGATACAGACTCAATCACATCTAAGGTAGAGCATGATAAGGATAGATAAAACATGAAATCCAAAATAAATCCAGGAGATAGAAGTCTAAGTGTCTAAGATACATGAACCCAGAAGTACATCTCAAAACTCAAATAAAGATACAGTAATCCCCAAGTAAATACAACTCCAGACAAAAATGGAATAACTACCTAAACAAACCCTACTGTGTCTCTTCTAGGCTAGCAGGCACCTCCAGGCTATCTGTAAAATTTATCAACAGGTCCAGTCAGGACTGGAGCGAGCACAGTACATCTCAACAGATCATAGCAGGTTAGAAAATATATAACATGCAGTAAAGTAAGATACAGGTACTGAGAAAAAGCAGTATGTAAACAGGAAGAGCTGTAATAGAAATATCTACTATAAATAAAGAGCTAGCATGTGACTAGTGAGTCAGAGTAAAACATGAACATGTAAATGGCCTGGGATGATTCAATGAAGATACTACGGAATGATTCAATGAAGATACTACTGGTGTATTATTCACATGTCCACTTCTACTCCCCCGTACCCCCAATCAATACACAAGGATCCAGCCAGGTTATGTTATATGATTCCATGCAAGGCCCGCGAAGGGTGATACATGGATGTCCCATAAATGGGGAGTCTGGGGGTTACCCAACTGTGTAAGATTCAAGAGACTCTGTGATCATGAGAGTACATGTCACAAGTAATCAAGTGAACCAAGAAGCATAGTGATACGCCATGTAAGTGAAACGCACAGAACACGTAGTACCCGATGCTCCATAAGGATAACATCTCAAGAAAGGATCCATATAGTACCAATCCGTGTGACCATCGTGACAGTACAAATAAAGTAATCTACTGCAGGAAATAATTCTAAGCAAGGTATGAAATGATCAGAGAATGTACTCGTCTCGATAACCTGAACAGCTGATAAGTATATGAGGTCCCACTGAAGCCACAGAGTCCTATTTAAAGCAACACAGGTTACAAGGGATTTCAAGTTGTAATAAAAGAATCTCTATAATTAATCTACATTATCCTAGGTTCTTCTAAGTCAAATTAACTCTAGGTCAACTCCGGTCAATGATCTAGTCAAACTAGGTCAAGCGTTGACTTACAGTTGACTTTGGGTCAACTGGTCAACTCTGGTCAAACAGGGTAAATCTAATCTAATTATTAAAGTGTACTTCGTTATTTGTACGTCGAAACTTACGGCACGCAAATCGAGATAAGAAGATTATCGCTAAGGTTGATAATCCTTTTATAGTGATCCACGTATCCAACTTGTCAATTTCAGCGATGTGAGATCACTGGAATTGACTGATCTCAGTTTCGTTGTACTAATCCCGAAATACGAACATTATATGAATTAATTATGAAAAGGTTAGACTCAAAGAAACTATCAACAAACATTGTCGGACGATGAAATAGACATCGCCAACGTGTCCAGAATGGTCAATTTAGCTAGGATAGCCTACCCAACGGTCCAATTTGGACACAAGGGCAAAAAGGTAATTTCGGGTCAAAACGGTGTCCGTGTCGGAGCCGTTTTGCACCGAAAAACGTGCAAGAAAACAAGTCTATAAAATATAACAAATTATATGTCCACGCAACCAGAATGTCGATACGAACCCAACGGTATCTCCAGAATTGGATTCCGTTGACCCGATCTCATTTTGGCCCGTTGACCAGAACTTGGAATTCCGATTTGTACGGAAATGCGTGCCGGAGCCAAAGTCCTCAAAACTCAGCAAACTACCTGTCAACGAGTCCAGAATGAAGATACGAACTCAACGGTATCTCCGGAATTGGATTCCGATGAGCCGATCTCAAAATGACCCGTTGACCCGGATATTAGTATCCGACTTGCACCGAAATGCGTGTCCGGGCCCACGTTCTCCAAATCTAACAAATTTTATATGAAAACATGCCAAAACGATGCCACAAGTCTAATGGTGGTGTCAGAAATGAAATCTGGAGTCCCGTGTTCAAAAATGGAATTTTACAAGTTGGAAATTACGAATTCGGACGACCAACTTTGGTGTCAAATTCAACCAATCAAACAAGCTCAAACTGAAATGAAATCTAAAGGGGGCAGGAAGAGGGTTATACCAGCTTCGCACCGGAACTGGTAGCACGCCAAACGGAGCTGCGGTGGAGGAGATATAAGCTGACGAAGTTGGCCCCGCAAAACTGTCCAAATTTAATACAATTTAAACGGTCAACTTGGTGGCCGGTTTTCATGTATCAAACGATAAAATTAACGGACGAAAATTGACAGGGATGAAGGTGGATATACCGAGATTGTGACGGAGCGAAGAAATCGCCGATCCAACGGTCGGATATCTGGAAAATCGTGCGCGAAGTTGCTGCGACGGAGCGCCAAAATGAACGTGATTTCGCGCGCGTCACGTCGGGACGTCGTGCAAAACGCACGAATCGCCTATATGTCGCGCCGGAGAGTAGGGTGGCTGACCCAGGGGGTTCGCCGGAGCTCGTGGGCCATGGGGGGGCACGGCCACGTCGGTGTGTGGCCGGCGACGGCGCGGCAGCGGCGTGCATGCCCGCACGCGTGCGCGCGCGCTTGCTGCGAACGCAGCTGCTGCTGCTGCCCCGGTGCGCGCTGTGGCATGCGGCGGCGCGGCGCGGCTGGCCCGGCGGATGCGCGGCCATGCACGGCCAATGGCGGCGGGCACGGCGGCGGAAATGATGGTGGTGGTGGCTTGCATGGAGATGGTGGTGGTGATGGCTTGCATGGAGATGGTGGTGTTGATGTTGAAGATGAGGAGGAAGGAGGTGGAGCTGGCCGATGGGGGGAGGCCGACGGCCAGGGGCTGACTGGACTCAGGTGGTCGGGTTGGGGGGGGGGAAGGAGAGTTTGGGAAGGAGGTGGTGTGGTTGCTGTTGTAGTTGTTTTTGAAAACAATAGAAAGAGTGAGAGAGATGAAGAGTACATGAGTAATAAATGAGATGAAAGAGAGAAAAGTAGCCTAAGGCCGGCTGCACTTTGCCAAGGGAGTGAGGAAAATTTCTATGTAGGATTTTTAATGGGTAGGATTTGTTAGTAGGATCAATGGCTAGAATTAATGGTAAATAAATGGGGGGTCATTCCATGGAATTAATTCAACAAAAATTCTCATAAATATAGAAAAATATGTAGGGAAGTACCTAATATTTTTCAAGGGAAAAAGAGGCTGAGGATGATGGTGATGATTTATTTAGATGATCAAGTGGCTAAGATTAATATGTAGGAAATGTCATTCCTAGGGATAAAAATCAATATTGGAATTTCAATTAAATATTAGAAATAGGTAAAAATGAGTGCTTGATATTTTTGGACAAGAATTATGAGGGTGTCACGATGGAGGGTAGCATGAAGCTGGACTGGGCTCGGTGGAGCCGGATTGGATCAAAACTGGACATTGTGCGAAAATCGAATTAAAATTAGACGTTGATGATCATGTGTAAATAAGTAGCACATGGGGATTCCAAATAATGGAACACAAGTGGCGGACGGATAGTAGGCTCAAAGTGGGCCATGTCCATAGTTGGGACCAACAGGTTTTGGTCGACAGGGGACCCACAAATCAAGTTGGAAAATGAATGTGACACCGTGGCGTAAAATAAAATCGGGTCACGTCTCGGGAAAGTTGTGCGAATCAAATGGAGCTCAAAATGACATGAATGAGTGGGAAACGAAGGTCATGGGTGACGAGCGTCTCGAGTAGATCATCAATGAGGAGTTGGTTTCAAGGAAATGGCTGGTATGGCGTTCCCAATTTAAATGTCATGGTAACGCGCTGAAAATGATCAAGAAAAAGAGTGGAAAAAAAAAATTAACAATCAATTGGTCTAAACCGACCCAAAGTTCAGCGAAGCAGAAAAAGCACAAGGAAACAAGTTTGGGTGGGACACCATATACCGTCATGAAGGTAATCGTGTCCACTCCAAAACTCGTGAAGAAGATTTCCAGAATTGAACATCCCTGATACTCCAAATATCAATGGCACGGGAAAGTACACTTAAGAAAAATTAACAAAATAAATTATTTATTGAAACCAGTCAATCCGAAAATAAAATAAAACAAAAAAAAATTCAACCCGAAATTCAGGGTGCTAACATCCTACCCACCTTATAAAAATTTCGTCCTCGAAATTAAAAATGTTCGTACTCCCTCTAGGTCAAACCCCCGCAATCAAAGTCCCGGATTAAAATAAATCATACCATCAAAAGGATGACATACAGGGTCATGGCATACGGTGGTAGTGTAAGTCTCATCTAGGTATACTAGTCATGCTAACTGAATCGGTCATAGGGTATCAAAACACACAGGCAGTCTAGGGTGCTAAAAAAAAGTTACAAAAACAATAAACCATCAAAACTGTAAGGCAGCCTACCATCCTATGTGAAAACTGGTACTTATCATAAAAATAAAGAAAGTAACTACCAATTATCTTTAAAGGGTTCAGAAAAAAAAAATCAAAATCAAAGTTAAGAATGAAACTCACTTGCATGAAAAATCCAATCACAATATATATTAAAAATATTTATTCTCGATACGATCTAAGTTGATCAAATTGGGAAAATCAAAATTTAGGCAATGTGGAGGACAGGTTCAACAAAGTCTGAGAACGAGCATACAAGGATAGAGATTCGGGTCACAATCAAAATTAAGTACGACCAAGATATAATTATGATAAGAAAAGATAATCGTCGTTGATTTGGTCGTGATTAAGGAAACTAGGATTCGAGGATATTGAAAAAAACCCTTTTTGAGAAAAACAAGGAGTTTTCATACGAAGTCAGTAAATCATATCTCTCTAATACTATCAGTTTATCATTGCCAAACCCTTTTTTTTTTTCCTCACAAGTCTCAATATGAAAATCAACCTTCATATGACTACCATCGAAATTTTATAACCTTCAGTCATCTAACCCCTTTACCATGATAATCACAGACAAAATTTCAAGCTTCTAAAAATATTTTCCACACAAAACATACCCCTCTTATTTAGGAATCATCACATATTTATTTAATCAAAATTTTAAATTCTTCCACCTTGTCCTAATTTAGATCTGAAACTTCCAACTATAGTTTATGAATCCTTGAACTTGTTTAAATCGAGTCTCGTGTTTACTCAACTCCAATACCACCGTGTCATACCAATTTTATTCTTGTTTATAAATCAACCTTCATATTCCTTTAAGGTTCACATTCAATTATCATCTTTTTTTTTTTGAATTCTAAAATTTTTCTCCAATCATCTAAAAATAATTCCTATAACTTAAAATCCTGGTGTTCTCTCTGTCTCTAGTCACCCTCACACATATCTAGTTCAACTTCGCATAATCATTGGATACAATTAAAATCACTTTTTTATTTATAAATTCTACCTAGCCTCAGGGTAAAAGTTCCCAAAATCAATAATCAAAATCTAGTTCTCAAAACTAGGTTGACCTCTGATATCCTCATTAGTTTTTTTTTGAAATATATCCCTGAATTACTCATAACCAAAATTTCTGCAATTGTTTCTAAATTAATAACATTTATCCCTTGATTTCATTTTAAACCTTTACCACATCTTCCTCTCAAATTTTTTTTTGACATCCAACGTTCTGATCCCTACAAATCATTCTATGATAACTATTTACGACATTTCCGTACTAGATAATTTACGTCACTTCCTCAACATTTCTCAGGCAAAATGATACGAAGATTCAAGAGTTTTCAAGGTACAGCTGACAGAATGAGATACAAGACGGAATTGATGTAATCATGATAGTTGTATAAGACAAGGAATGATGGAAATAAAAATATTGGCAGAAAGAATGATAATAAAATCTGTTTTGCTTATCCGTTTAAAGAAGAAACCGTTTTGAAATCCAAAGTTAAATTATCAAATTCAGATAAGGTCTAGCAAAATCATCGATTCATTGTAATATGAAAATTCCTAGCAAGAAATTTCACAAGGTTTATAAAACCAACTAAAATTACTCCTGAGTTAAATAATAGGAACTAGACAAACAAACAAATAATAAATCTCTTTTTTTTTTTTTTTTTTGAATGACTGAAACAACAAGGTAGAGAAAACATATTCAAAACATTTAAGGTACAACCTGAAGATTATATGCGTCTGTCCAAGATAATGGTACCCTAATCCTCGTCATACTAGTAAGCAAGGCTACGATAATCACAGAGTCCCCGACTTAGGCACATACGTCTAGAATCGTGGTATTTAACATTTTCGCGGTGCCGCTAGCTTGGCTGCGAAAACCTTAAATTCCCACACCCGAGAAATATATCCAAGTCAGACTATATGTCCTCACCATGCTGACTAATGTGACCGTAGAGAACTAGATTTCCATAACTTAGATGACCTAGCCCATATAATTTCATCTTGCCAAAAATTAAATTAATCAATAATGAATACTCAAAAATCAAGTCAAATTTATTAACGAACATCAAAATTCAAAAATGAACAAAATCCATCAAAATGCAAACTCGAATGCAACCGCTATTATCAAAATTCAAAATTCGACAATCTTCCATCAAAATTAATAAATACAAACTCAAATCAACAATAATCCATCAAAATCAAATTCGACAACAGAAATTAAAGATAAATCAAATCAAAGAAAAGAGAGTTTTCAATCGAAGTTAAATAAGATTCTCCAGGGTCGTCCCAGGAATCTCTCAAGGGTTCCTAACTGTGATTGAGTATCTTCAAAAAAATATATCATATTCCTAGTGCAGGCTGTAGTGGTACTCTAGTTCGAATACCACTACACAAACTCGACCTGCATGGGCCACCACTAAAAACGTGTCACGACCCGCACCCTAGAGTTAGGGCACGAGAACGTAACGACGCCCAGCCTACGCCGCAGTGTCGGCGGTAGAACGCTGTCCTAGGTCTCATGCATCTAACAGTATAAGGCTAAACAATTTATACTCCCCGAATGGGGGTGACATAGCAGATACAGACTCAATCACATCTAAGGTAGAGCATGATAAGGATAGATAAAACATGAAATCCAAAATAAATCCAGGAGATAGAAGTCTAAGTGTCTAAGATACATGAACCCAGAAGTACATCTCAAAACTCAAATAAAGATACAGTAATCCCCAAGTAAATACAACTCCAGACAAAAATGGAATAACTACCTAAACAAACCCTACTGTGTCTCTTCTAGGCTAGCAGGCACCTCCTGGCTATCTGTAAAATTTATCAACAGGTCCAGTCAGGACTGGAGCGAGCACAGTACATCTCAACAGATCATAGCAGGTTAGAAAATATATAACATGCAGTAAAGTAAGATACAGGTACTGAGAAAAAGTAGTATGTAAACAGGAAGAGCTGTAATAGAAATATCTACTATAAATAAAGAGCTAGCATGTGACTAGTGAGTCAGAGTAAAACATGAACATGTAAATGGCCTGGGATGATTCAATGAAGACACTACGGAATGATTCAATGAAGATACTACTGGTGTATTATTCACATGTCCACTTCTACTCCCCCGTACCCCCAATCAATACACAAGGATCCAGCCAGGTTATGTTATATGATTCCATGCAAGGCCTGCGAAGGGTGATACATGGATGTCCCATAAATGGGGAGTCTGGGGGTTACCCAACTGTGTAAGATTCAAGAGACTCTGTGATCATGAGAGTACATGTCACAAGTAATCAAGTGAACCAAGAAGCATAGTGATACGCCATGTAAGTGAAACGCACAGAACACGTAGTACCCGATGCTCCATAAGGATAACATCTCAAGAAAGGATCCATATAGTACCAATCCGTGTGACCATCGTGACAGTACAAATAAAGTAATCTACTGCAGGAAATAATTCTAAGCAAGGTATAAAATGATCAGAGAATGTACTCGCCTCGATAACCTGAACAGCTGATAAGTATATGAGGTCCCACTGAAGCCACAGAGTCCTATTTAAAGCAACACAGGTTACAAGGGATTTCAAGTTGTAATAAAAGAATCTCTATAATTAATCTACATTATCCTAGGTTCTTCTAAGTCAAATTAACTCTAGGTCAACTCCGGTCAATGATCTAGTCAAACTAGGTCAAGCGTTGACTTACAGTTGACTTTGGGTCAACTGGTCAACTCTGGTCAAACAGGGTAAATCTAATCTAATTATTAAAGTGTACTTCGTTATTTGTACGTCGAAACTTACGGCACGCAAATCGAGATAAGAAGATTATCGCTAAGGTTGATAATCCTTTTATAGTGATCCACGTATCCAACTTGTCAATTTCAGCGATGTGAGATCACTGGAATTGACTGATCTCAGTTTCGTTGTACTAATCCCGAAATACGAACATTATATGAATTAATTATGAAAAGGTTAGACTCAAAGAAACTATCAACAAACATTGTCGGACGATGAAATAGACATCGCCAACGTGTCCAGAATGGTCAATTTAGCTAGGATAGCCTACCCAACGGTCCAATTTGGACACAAGGGCAAAAAGGTAATTTCGGGTCAAAACGGTGTCCGTGTCGGAGCCGTTTTGCACCGAAAAACGTGCAAGAAAACAAGTCTATAAAATATAACAAATTATATGTCCACGCAACCAAAATGTCGATACGAACCCAACGGTATCTCCAGAATTGGATTCCGTTGACCCGATCTCATTTTGGCCCGTTGACCAGAACTTGGAATTCCGATTTGTACGAAAATGCGTGCCGGAGCCAAAGTCCTCAAAACTCAGCAAACTACCTGTCAACGAGTCCAGAATGAAGATACGAACTCAACGGTATCTCCGGAATTGGATTCCGATGAGCCGATCTCAAAATGACCCGTTGACCCGGATATTAGTATCCGACTTGCACCGAAATGCGTGCCCGGGCCCACGTTCTCCAAATCTAACAAATTTTATATGAAAACATGCCAAAACGATGCCACAAGTCTAATGGTGGTGTCAGAAATGAAATCTGGAGTCCCGTGTTCAAAAATGGAATTTTACAAGTTGGAAATTACGAATTCGGACGACCAACTTTGGTGTCAAATTCAACCAATCAAACAAGCTCAAACTGAAATGAAATCTAAAGGGGGCAGGAAGAGGGTTATACCAGTTTCGCACCGGAACTGGTAGCACGCCAAACGGAGCTGCGGTGGAGGAGATATAAGCTGACGAAGTTGGCCCCGCGAAACTGTCCAAATTTAATACAATTTAAACGGTCAACTTGGTGGCCGGTTTTCATGTATCAAACGATAAAATTAACGGACGAAAATTGACAGGGATGAAGGTGGATATACCGAGATTGTGACGGAGCGAAGAAATCGCCGATCCAACGGTCGGATCTCCAGAAAATCGTGTACGAAGTTGCTGCGACGGAGCGCCAAAATGAACGTGATTTCGCGCGCGTCACGTCGGGACGTCGTGCAAGACGCACGAATCGCCTATATGTCGCGCCGGAGAGTAGGGTGGCTGACCCAGGGGGTTCGTCGGAGCTCGTGGGCCATGGGGGGGCACGGCCACGTCGGTGTGTGGCCGGCGACGGCGCGGCAGCGGCGTGCATGCCCGCACGCGTGCGCGCGCGCTTGCTGCGAACGCAGCTGCTGCTGCTGCCCCGGTGCGCGCTGTGGCACGCGGCGGCGCGGCGCGGCTGGCCCGGCGGATGCGCGGCCATGCACGGCCAATAGCGGCGGGCACGGCGGCGGAAATGATGGTGGTGGTGGCTTGCATGGAGATGGTGGTGGTGATGGCTTGCATGGAGATGGTGGTGTTGATGTTGAAGATGAGGAGGAAGGAGGTGGAGCTGGCCGATGGGGGGAGGCCGACGGCCAGGCCTCGGCCAGGGGCTGACTGGACTCAGGTGGTCGGGTTGTGTGGGGGGGGGGGGAAGGAGAGTTTGGGAAGGAGGTGGTGTGGTTGCTGTTGTAGTTGTTTTTGAAAACAATAGAAAGAGAGAGAGAGATGAAGAGTACATGAGTAATAAATGAGATGAAAGAGAGAAAAGTAGCCTAGGGCCGGCTGCACTTTGCCAAGGGAGTGAGGAAAATTTCTATGTAGGATTTTTAATGGGTAGGATTTGTTAGTAGGATCAATGGCTAGAATTAATGGTAAATAAATGGGGGGTCATTCCATGGAATTAATTCAACAAAAATTCCCATAAATATAGAAAAATATGTAGGGAAGTACCTAATATTTTTCAAGGGAAAAAGAGGCTGAGGATGATGGTGATGATTTATTTAGATGATCAAGTGGCTAAGATTAATATGTAGGAAATGTCATTCCTAGGGATAAAAATCAATATTGGAATTTCAATTAAATATTAGAAATAGGTAAAAATGAGTGCTTGATATTTTTGGACAAGAATTATGAGGGTGTCACGATGGAGGGTAGCACGAAGCTGGACTGGGCTCGGTGGAGCCGGATTGGATCAAAACTGGACATTGTGCGAAAATCGAATTAAAATTAGACGTTGATGATCATGTGTAAATAAGTAGCACATGGGGATTCCAAATAATGGAACACAAGTGGCGGACGGATAGTAGGCTCAAAGTGGGCCATGTCCATAGTTGGGACCAACAGGTTTTGGTCGACAGGGGACCCACAAATCAAGTTGGAAAATGAATGTGACGCCGTGGCGTAAAATAAAATCGGGTCACGTCTCGGGAAAGTTGTGCGAATCAAATGGAGCTCAAAATGACATGAATGAGTGGGAAACGAAGGTCATGGGTGACGAGCGTCTCGAGTAGATCATCAATGAGGAGTTGGTTTCAAGGAAATGGCTGGTATGGCGTTCCCAATTTAAATGTCATGGTAACGCGCTGAAAATGATCAAGAAAAAGAGTGGAAAAAAAAATTAACAATCAATTGGTCTAAACCGACCCAAAGTTCAGCGAAGCAGAAAAAGCACAAGGGAACAAGTTTGGGTGGGACACCATATACCGTCATGAAGGTAATCGTGTCCACTCCAAAACTCGTGAAGAAGATTTCCAGAATTGAACATCCCTGATACTCCAAATATCAATGGCACGGGAAAGTACACTTAAGAAAAATTAACAAAATAAATTATTTATTGAAACCAGTCAATCCGAAAATAAAATAAAACAAAAAAAAATTCAACCCGAAATTCAGGGTGCTAACAAGAACTCCGCTGCATAAGCATCTACAGTCTTGCCGGCCTGCCTGAGGTTGATAAATTTCTGTTGTAGCTCAAACTGTGCCACAACTCCATAGTACTTGGTCTTGAATCTTGCAGTGAAATCGTCCTAAGCCACAGGACGTCTGATGCCCACTTCCTCTGATTCCCACCAATCACGTGCGAGATCCTGAAGTAATAACTTCACTAGATCCACACGTTCTGCTGCCGGTACCTTAGCTGCTGTCAGAATAGCCTCAATATCCTTAAGCCATGCATCTGCTGAGATGGCATCCTCCGTGCCCTCGAAACGGCGGGGATTGTACTTGCAAAACCTGGCTGATGCTCCTAAATCTGGCCTTGCCCCTCTTTCTAATGCTGTCTGCAATCCTTGGTTGAGTAGCACATTCTGCTCTTGTAGCTGAGTGTGCATGCGTTGCTGGGCCAACATCTGATGTTGCTGAGTAGCCATCATTCCTCTCATGATCTCCAGAAGGGCTGGTGTGTCCACTTGGGTAGGTGGAACTGTTGGTGGTGGTGGAACATCCGGATACTGCGATCCAGCTGCTGGTTCCACTATCACTTCTTCCTGGGTAGCCTCTTGAGTTAGTACCGGCCCTTGCTGACCAACCTGGTCAGGTTGCCCATGTTGCTCCTGCTGTTGTCCAGCTCTGACCGATGCGGATGAAGTGCCCCTAAGAAAAGGGACAAGAGAACAATCAAACAACCGGACATGAAGGATCAATGAAATCAAAGGATACTGGAATGTCAAGCAAGGGTTGAGAATAACGAATCATGAGATCAAGGGAGAACACGTGTGATTGAGACATCTTATAAATCAAAACACCCCACAAGTCTGAAATCAGACCTGCATGGGCCACCACTAAAACCTTGTCACGCCCCCGAACCAGAATACTGGAGAGCGGGGGAATGACTTAGCCAGCTACGTATTACGGGTAGATGAATACCATATAATACGATCAATACTGTCTAACCAGACGAGGGGGTGCATACTACATGAAAGTCTTACTATGGTCACTTCACATCTATTGTCTCAATCATTCAAGTAAGAAACAGAAATAGAGAACATGTAAGAAAAAGCAGTAAGGCGTCCCAAACGCTCAGTCAAAATATTCTTGAGATCCGGCTTTACAAAACATAGCCAGATGGTATAGCAAAGTGTACACAATTGTTATCAGCTGCAGTCTGACTTAATTACAATTATGTAAAAGTAAGTGCAAGACAATCCGACTAACATGTCGGTGCCAAACGGCTAAGTATAAAGTAAGTAACAAAACGAGTGGTGAAGTAAGGAACCCACTCGAGTCCTCCTGCGATCATCCCTCTAGTGTTGACCATCTTGGAGGTAGAAGTAAGCTGGATCCTCGGGGACCGACTCTAAATATGGCCATGCAAAACCAGAGAGGTTAGACCTCTAATAGCAAGTACCACAAGGAAGGACGATATAAAGGATTAAACCAGTAAGTAAGAGAATATAATAATAGATCTCTGCTTTCCACTAGGATTCACATAACATCACGACACTTCGAACCAACCTCCCAACCAAATAAGGACAGAAGTTGGCCCGTCATGTCCTGATATTCTGATCATCTCAGTTAGGCAACAGAGTAGGTACAGTACACAAACAAATCATCTTGAACGGCCAACCAACTACTACGGCTTGCTATTGTGAGTCCCAAGTTATCCTGTAATTATGCAAATAGGGATTCCTCAGTTCTTACTATATGCGAGCAAGGCTAGTCTATCCAATCAATCAATTGCGCAAATCATGTAATTAGACGAGTCCCAGCGGGACGCCCGCCGTTAATATAGCATGTACAATAATATAAGCAGATACTGTTCCCTGCCCGTGTGACAGATTTACGGTATCCGTGGGAACCAGCCGGCCTGTCGGGTACTACTAGTCCCAAGAGGGCTGCCATGTAAGAACTCGGGAATCCATTCTCTCCATGCCATTATTATTTTATTTAACTTAAAGCCTCTATGTTGAGCAAAATCCCATGCCGTGGATCATGGTCATTCAAATGAGTATTTTGTACGGGGTACGATATGCGCAACTCTACTACGATACCCGTGCGGCTATGTTGTAGGTCTTACATAGCGTAATGCAACAATCAAATCTAACCACGGAGTAATCATGCCTTGACCATAAAGTACACATGCTATTTTTGTAAGATAAATAAATACTAAATAAATAAATAAATAATTTGAAACCTGCATGTGCCCGTATGCCAATATTCGAGATCAGCCAGTCGATTACAATAGTTCATTACATGAACGTGTCTCATTCATTCAATTCAATAAGACGACTAGCCAGTCTCTTAGTTCCAACTAGGAACGCATGATCAATTATTAGTCAATGTCACAATCATTATCAATGGTGGCAAGGCATGAAAATCAATTAGTATTACATGGGGTCGAGCCTATAACTCTCAGGGTTTAACTTCTAGTCATACTGGGTATCCATGGATCAATCAAGACACATGACACATCCCACCTAACAATCTGTATTAATGATATTAACATATCATGATTTATCAAGTTCATGTAAAAAGGCGTAAGGATATAATAGGAGAATTATCATGCCATCCTTAAATGAATAAGTTATAGAACAAATAAAAACACCCAGGTTAGAAAGTCACGCCAACAAGTCTATACTAAGACCAAAAGTCACGCCAAGTCTAGTAGGAGTGAGCGTAAAAATGGGCGTGGAAAATGATAAGAAATCTACGCACGCATGCAAGGGTGGTGCGTGACTAGAAATCCACGCACTCATGGATGTGTGCGTGACTGAAAATACACGCACTCATGGATGTGTGCGTGACTGGAAATACACGCACTCACGGATGTGTGCGTGACTGAAAATACACGCACTCATGGATGTGTGCGTGACTGAAAATACACGCACGTTCATGAGAACGTCAGCGTGACTAAAAATACACGCACGCTCATGAGAACGTTAGCGTGACTAAAAATACACGCACGCTCATGAGAACGTTAGCATGACTAAAAATACACGCACGCTCATGAGAACGTCAGCGTGACTAAAAATACACGCTAACATGTAAGAACATGAGCGTGACTCAAAATCCACGCAGACACGTAGAGACGTGTGCGTGACTAAAAATACACGCAGCCACGTAAGAACGTGTGCGTGACTCAGCCTTCGTCCCAAGCCAGAAAATGAAGTTCCCAGCTAGAAGACACGCTAAGTTGGGAGATCCAAAACCCATGAACAGCCGAAAATGTAACAACTTAGATCTAGAGAAAACAAGCCACAGAAATAAAAAATGCCAAGCACTAAACTCTCTCGGGATCATGAGAGGAAGAGTAATGATCCATAAAAATGGATGAAGGAGAAGCAAGATTGCACTTTCCTTCTCCTGCTGCTGGTAGGTGGAGAGAGTGATGAGAGGAAGAAGAAGAAGTAATGGTGAAGGAGAAGTTATGAGGAGAGAGAAGGAGAAGGAAGCTTTAAATAGGGAAGGTGGTGGTAGGTGGGGTTATTGGGCCGGGTTTAATCCACCATGAACCCGAGAAACCCATCCTAGGCCGAACCAAATAAGCAAGACTAAAAGCAGGAAATAACAGCAAGGAATAAAATGTAAATAATAAAATTGCAGACATAAAATTGCAAGAAATTAATTAACATAAAAATTAAAGAGCAGATAATTAATTAACATGAAATTATAGGAATTTAAATACAAGACAATACATGATAAATACTAAATAAATACTTATGAGTTGTACATGTATAAAAATACGCATTCTGGGAACGGGGAGTGACAAGAGTGGTATCAGAGCCAGGTTCTGGAATTCAGAAGGGTGTCAGAAATTGACAGAAACTAGAGAGGAGAGATAGACGCGAAGCCGGTGCACATGGTGAATCTAAATGGCACCAACTATCATTATTGGCGGAGCAAGATGAAAGATTTGCTGTTTGTCAAGAAGCTGCATCTGCCCGTATTTGCATCCGAGAAGCCCAGTGATAAATCCGAGGAGGACTGGAAATTCGAGCATATACAGGTGTGCGGATACATCAGGCAGTCCATTGATGAGAACGTTTACAACCACGTTGCCAATATTGAGCACGCGAAGACGTTGTGGGACAAGCTGGAATCTTTGTACGCGAAGAAGATCGGGGTAAATAAGTTGTTCCTAATTCGGACGATGATGGGTCTGCGGTACAAAGATGGGGCGTCTATCACGGATCACTTGAGTGATTTCCAGGGCGTGGTTGACCAGCTGTCTTCAATGGGAGTCAAGTTCGACGACGAAGTTCAGGGACTATGGCTGCTGTGTACATTGCCAGACTCGTGGGAGACCGTACGAGTATCTATGATCGCTTCTGCTCCAGAGGACGTGGTCAGTCTGGAGTTTGCCAAGAGCAGGGTGCTGAATGAAGAAATGCGGAGACGTTCTCAGGGCACTTCATCTACATCCCATCACTCAGAGGCATTGGTTTCAGAGAGCCGCGGAAGGGGCAAAAGCAGGGGTCCAGGTGGTTGCAGAGACAAGAGCAGAGGGAAGTCCAAGGGTCGTTACGAGGGCTCAGAGTGTTACCATTGTGGTAAGAAGGGCCATATCAAGCGGAACTATTTCGTTTGGATGAGAGAGAAGAAGGGCGACAAGGGAAAGCAAGATGAGAACACTACAGCAGCGGCCTCGATGCATGGAGGCGATGTGATCGTCGTAGGTGATGAGGTCATTACTAACCTCGCTTGCGATGACAATTCTTGGCTGGTGGACTCAGGGGCTTCAGCACATGTAGGTGATGAGGTCATTACTAACCTCGCTTGCGATGTGATCGTCGTTCTCGTTCTTCATAGCCGTGTAATCGTTTTTCTTGCTTCTAAGTGTTGTGGGGATCCGATTTGGATCGGGAGGAGTTTCTAGAGGGTGTAATTCTTCTATTCCATTAGTGGACGCTTCTCAGGGTTGGACTCCGATCGTCCCGTGGTTTTTTTTCGCAAGGGTTTTCCACGTCAAAAATTCTCTGTGTCTGCGTGATTGTGTTTGGTGTTTTGGTTTGTGCGTTGTTTGCTCGGTTCTCTCGCAGGTACTCTCTAGTTTGGAGAAAGATTTCCGTTTTTCTTTTCCAACACCTTCCTCCACTCCTCGCTCCTCGGGCAGTGCTTTGTATTTTTTTTTGTTTGGTGAAACACTTGGAACTTAGAAGAGGAGTAAATGAAAAAAATGGAGGGCGGACACCACAGGCGGAAGTGAACACTTGCTTTGCTTTTGTGTTTCAGTGTTTGTAATTGTGGGAAAAGGGTTGGTTGGGCCTACACACACTTGATTAAAAAAATCAGTGGGGGCACTGCCCTCCACTGAACAACACATGGATCCACCCCTGCTTGCATCATTTAATGCAGACATGACTGATTTTAAAGCCAATTGTGGATTATAATTGTTTCCTAATTATGAATTAGAGAGACTAGTCTACGTATATATGCTTTGCACGTACTTCAATTAGAATATCATAAGGTGCTACCGTCTTTTCGTCTTTTACAGATGACTCTTCACGTGTGTGTGCTTTCTTTTGACAATGCCAAGGGATTGGAAGTAAAAATTTTGTTCTTTTTTTGTTATTTTCTAATGAGAACAATAACTGTTGGAAAATGGTAAGTACAGAAAAATTTATTATCGTTGGAAGATGAAGAGTTATATAGAAAGAGGAGACTTCACAGCATGCAAATTTTATTGCTTTGACTCTTAAACATAAATGACATGTGAGTTGATATGATAACATCATATTTTATGGTATTTTAAAAATTCAAAAATTTCACCACCAAAATTTTCTATTACATAGTAGAATAGATAATCATTTAAGAGTGATTATTAATTGTAAGCATCTGCATATTGAGTTTGTATTCGTCTTGTCACGGACTTAGTATTTTTGCTAGCACTTCGTCCCGTGCGGCGTACTGTCTTTCTCCTCAAAGACTTGTGCAAGCCTTTCCAACCCGACTTAGCTAGAACTCTAAAAAAACTAGAATAATGGAGCAAAGATGGACTCGTAAGGATCTATTTATTAACTTGGAGAATGCTTACAATTTTTAGGTGGTGAGGAACAAATGAGAGCCTCCCCTTTTATAAGTGCTCATAGAGCAATATAAGGAAAGTCCTGGAAGGAATATTCCAAGGATTATTACTTTCTACCATAACTGGAATGGCATATTCCAGGTTTATTCCCTAGCAACATAAAAGGAAACTTCAAGGGCCTTCCAGAAGCTTCTTGGGTCTCCTAGAACGATCTTGGGCCTTCCGGAGAGATCCACAATCTTCTAGAGCCTTCCGCCATCTTCTAGAATGTTCTGGAAGCTTCCCGCATAACCTTGGTCCGCGAAAAGGTTATGCAACTGGGCCTCGGGCGGGGTGCAACATTTGGGACGTTACATTCTCTCCCACCTAAGGCGTTGACGTCCTCGTCAACCATGCTCGCTGAGAAACGCCTGGATCTCGGCTTCGAACTAATGCAGCGTATCAGAACGTTCCCAGCTAGACTCGCCGTAAGGCAAGCCCTTCCACTGGATGATCTACTCCACATACGGGGACACGCCTCGTCGTCGAATGGTCTTCATGTCCAGCACGGCTTCCACCTCCTTGTCGAAGGAAGTCGTCATGGTCGCCGTCGGTCGCTTCGGAACTCCTCGCTGGGGATCCTCCAAGTCTGTATGGTACGGCTTCAAGCAACTTGCATGAAAGACTGGATGAATTTTTAGCTTGACAGGAAGTTCAAGCTTGTAGGCCACCTTGCCTACCTTCTTGAGCACGGGGAAGGGGCCTTCGTATTTCTGGATTAGTCCTTTGTGCACCTTACGGAACACCTTGAACTGTTGTGGTTGTAGCTTCACCAGCACCATGTCCCCCTTCTTGTACTCAACCGGCCTTTGCTTCGCGTCGGTCCACTTCTTCATCTTTCTCGCGGCCTTCTCCAGAAATGTCTTGGCAATGTTCGCCTTTGTCTTGAAATCTGAAGTGAATTGGTTGGCCGCGGGGCTTCTACTCGAGGACCCCGCACTCAGCGTGTGCGGGGCAAGCGGTTGGCAACCCATCACTAACTCGAATGGACTGCTGTGCGACGACTCGCTCCGTTGAAGATTGTAGCAGAACTGAGCAACGTCGAGGTGATGCACCCAATCCCTCTGGTTGGCACTCACAAAGTGCCGCAAGTACTCCTCGAGTAGCGAGTTGACCCGCTCGGTCTGCCCGTCCGTCTGCGGGTGGAAGCTGGTCGAGAAGTGTAAGTCCGTCCCGAGGATTTTGAACACTTCCGTCCAGAACTTCCCCGTGAAGCGGGGGTCCCGGTCGCTGACAATGTTGACCGGGATGCCCCAGAACTTTACCACGTGGCTGATGAACAGTCGCGCGGCCTCCTCTGCTGTGCAGTCCGTCGAAGCAGCAATAAAGGTCGCGTACTTTGAGAACCGGTCCACCACCACGAGAATGGACCCAAGCGCCCCCACTTTCGGCAGGGCGGAGATGAAGTCCATCGAAATGCTCTCCCACGGTCGACTCGGCACTGGAAGAGGCTCCAGCAAGCCCCCGGGCTTCTGATGATCCACCTTGTCCTGTTGGCACACAAGACAAGTACGAACATAGTCCTCCACATCCTCGCGCATGCGAGGCCAGTAGTATGCGGCCTCCAGTAGCGCCAAGGTTCGCTTCTGTCCCGGATGTCCAGCCCACTTCGTGTCATGACACTCCTTGAGCAGCTGTCTCCGCAAGCCACTCCACCTAGGCACGACCACCCTGTCGCCCTTGGTGTAGAGAAGTCCGTCTTTTAGCCAGAACCTTCTCGTTTTGCCCTCCTTGGCAAGCTTCACTATGGCCAGTGTTAGTGGATCCTCCATGATTCCCACTCGAACACGGTCCAGGATGTCCCCCTTGAGCAAGCACACAGATGTGAGCTCGACCTTTCTGCTAAGCGCATTGGCCACCTGATTTTCCTTGCCGGGTTTGTACTGCAACACCATGTCGAACTCGGCTAGAAAATCTTGCCATCTCGCCTGCTTCGGAGATAGTTTCTTCTGGGACTGGAAGTAGCTCGTGGCAACATTGTCCGTCATGACCACGAACTTGGTGCCGAGGAGGTAGTGCCGCCATGTCCTCAAGCTATGCACGACCGCGGTCATCTTCTTCTCCTGCACCGTGTAGCGCCGCTCAGTATCATTCAGCTTGCGGCTCTCGAACGCGATGGGGTGTCCTTCCTGCACCAACACCCCACCGATGGCGAAGTCGGACGCGTCCGTGTGCACTTCGAACGCCTTGGAGTAGTCTGGTAGAGACAAGACCGGCTCCTCCGTCACAGCCCGCTTCAGTGTCTCGAATGCCTCCTCGTATCGGGGCGTCCAGCTCTACGCCCGATCCTTCCGCAACAGATCGGTCAGAGACGCTGCGATGGCGGAATATCCTCGGATGAACCGCCGGTAGTAGTTCGCCAAGCCAAGGAACGATCGCAGCTCCGTCGGCTTGGTGGGAGCCTCCCACTTCCGTATGGACTGGACCTTTGTGCCGTCCATCCATATCTTGCCATGCCCCATCCAGTGCCCCAAGAACGACACCTCTTCTTGTGCGAATGAGCACTTCTCCCGCTTGACGAAGAGTTCGTTCTTCCTTAGCACCTGGAAGACAGTCTTCAAATGCTCGATGTGCTCCTCCATCGTGTTTGAGTACACGACGATGTCGTCGAGGTAGACCACGACGAACCGATCCAGGTATGGATGAAAGAGCTTGTTCATCAAAGTACAAAAAGTCGCAGGAGCATTTGTTAGACCAAAAGGCATAACCATAAACTCATATGCGCCATACCTCGTCACGCATGCCGTCTTAGCCTCGTCGCCCTCCGCAATCCAGACTTGATAATATCCCGAGCGCAGATCAAGTTTGGAGAAGTATCTCGCGTCTCCCAATTGGTCGAACAAGTCTGCCACCAACGGAATGGAATATTTGTTCTTGACGGTTACCTTGTTTAGTGCACGATAGTCGATGCACAAACGAAGGCTTCCATCCTTCTTCTTCTGGAACAGCACCGGTGCACCATACGGGGCCTTTGACGGTCTGATGAATCCCGCGTCCAGCAGCTCCTTGAGTTGCTTCTTCAACTCGTCCAGCTCGGACGGAGCCATGCGATATGGAGCCATGGCGGGCGACTTCATGCCCGGCTCCAACTCGATGGCATGGTCTACATCCCTCCGCAGAGGTAGCCTCTTTGGCAACTCCTTTGGCATGACGTCCCCGAACTCCACAAGGACGTCATCGATCTCAGGCGGAAGATCCCCCTGCACGGGCGCCTCTTCCGACTTGAGCACAGCAAGGTAAGTCATCTCTCCGTGTCGCATCCCCTTCTTGAGTTGTAATACGGAGAAAGCCTTCCCTTTCGTAAGCTCGCCTCGTGCAGTTGTCACCATGCACGGAGAGCTCTCCTCCATGATCCCGACGACTCCCAGATGCGGCATTGGGACCGCCTTTGCTGAAGTGAGGAAGTCCATCCCAAGGATCATGTTGAAGTCGTCCAGTGGTGCTGCCGTGAGACTGGTGACACCCGTCCAGTCTCCCACTTGGATCTTCACCCCTTTGGCCACCCCCTGCACGGGGCGCACCTCAGAGTTGACTGCCTTTATCGTGCTTGAGTCTTTTTCCAGCACCAAACCCAAGCGTCGGACCGCCGCGTCCGAGATAAAGTTGTGGGTAGCCCCCGTGTCGACCATCGCCCTGGTGTTGTGGCCGTTGATCTTCACGTCCACGTACATCAGCTCTCGATTCGGGGTCTTGGACACTACCGCCTTGCTCTTCAAAGCATTTAACAGGCACAGGGCACCCATGTGAGCCCCCTTCTTAGGCTCCTGGTCCTCGGCCTCTTCGCCTTGGACCGCGTTCACCCTCTTGCCTTTGTTCGGACAGTCCCGTGCGAGGTGATTTTCGCCGCACACGTAGCACTCGATCTTCCGCTCAGTCGAAGGCTTTGCTTGCGGCTTGTCCTTCGGCGGGGATCCCTTTCCGTTGTTCTTCTTCTGTAACGCCCCAGTCCCAAATACTTGAGACTAGGTACGTATTCATGCCAGCTATATACATACGAAATACATGGACCTCGTATGTATACATAAGCTGTAAATGTAGTAATCCAAGATAACTAAATCTCATCCACAAAGATAAATAATGATATAAAGCAAACTTTGAGTTTGTCATGTACATAATAGTTGGGCGGAGACAAAGTCCACTACCAACTAAATTAAATATGAAGAAATATACAAGGAAAGAATTTAGCAAGCGAGAGCAAATGATGAATCCAATAGTAATCATCACGACGGAATAGAGCGCAAGTCATGGCCTTAGCTAGAGCACCTGCAAGAAATCACGAAAACACACACCTGGGGAAAAACCAGGTCCTCAGAGGGACGTAACAAGACACATAATATCATGCCATAAACTGAATAGTAAGAGCTCAATAGAAAACATACATGCGTAAAGGTTCCTAACCATTCTATGTGATATATACTTTGAGAAGACAACGTTCTACGCAGGAGCTTATAGTGTTCAGCATAGATGGAGAGAGAGTAGTAGTAGGTAGCGCTCATAAGAGGCACTATCAACTATGGGCAGAAAGTAGTTCTCATATGAGAACTATCGGCCCCGGGGCAGTAAGTAGCGCTCATCCGAGACACTATCGGCCCAAATCTATATGTGTACTGAACAGGTAGCCCCTACGCTAATAACTGCCTTCCCCCCTCCCAATGATACTACACATGCGTCGCCTCCACGACACTGTTTAATCCTTAATAACTGCCAAGTCTTCTACCAAAAATCTATTAGCAGTTACATCCTAACGTACGGCCTTTACGCACCGATGTACGGTCGATACGCAAGTCCGAAGCTATATGTAACTCGCAGCTCACACACAACCCGTGGCACATCGTGACAGTTCATGAGATGCACTTAACATACGGTGGTCCCTTAACTCTAAGTCAATTGCACAAAAATATAGTAATTTGTATCTACATATAATTTAAAAGAAACAACTAAAGAAAAGCATGCATGATATTGAGCAAGAAATTAAACAGCAAAGGCAAGGTGTCTTGCCTGATGAGTCGCCTGGTGTGGTGCCGAGTGCGGTGCAATAATCCTGCAAGTTTCGATTGTCCAATAGCCAAAGTTGATGGGTAAGCGTCCGAAATTTATGAGAAAAAGAAATGCACGATTAGTCGTGATCAAGGGGATCATTGAGGAGAATCTGGGGAGGTAAATACGTATACCAATTTTTAGAAAGTATTTATAACACTTGAAAAATATTTTGTTTGTTAAATAGTTTTTAAATAAAAAAATACATATTTCGAAAAATCGAAAATCGTTTTTAGGCTACAAATTCTAAGTTTATCAAAATAAAAGTTATGGTTACAAAATCTATATCTTCGTTAATTAGAAATTTTTTTTTTAAAGGAATGCTATAATTTATTTCATAAGAGGCTACATATTTAAATATTTATACATATTTATTTCTACTCTTTTTAATAGGAAAATAATATCCTTAATAATATTAATAATATTAATAATAATAATAATACTAATAAAAATAGTAATACTAATAATACTAATTATAATAATAATAATAATAATAATAATAATAATAATAATAATAATAATAATAATAATAACCTTTATACTCTCCCCCCCCAAGTCTACAGAGAAGAGAGAGAGAGCAAAGAAATGGGAAAGTGAGAGAGAGGTGAGGGTTTCTCACCGATTTGGGAATCGGCGGTGACTTCGGCGCCGGAGAGAAGTGAGGGGGCGGCGCGAGGGGGTTTCGCCGACCTGGCGGAGGCGGAGTACGGCTGGTGCGGGCGGAGAGTAGAGTCGGCGGCGGTGGCTCCGTCTCGTGGAGCGCGTCGGCGGGGTTTGGCCGATGGGGGCGCCGGAGGTGGCTCGGCGGAGGAGACCAGGTGGTGTGCGGAGTTCGGCGGAGGTGACGATGGGAGGTGGCGCAGCCGCTTGTGGCGGTGCACTGGATTTCCAGGGGGCGGAGCACCGGGGACGCGCGGGGAAGTCTCGCCGGCAGCGGAGTTGGGCTGTGCCTGGTGGAGTCGGGCGGACGCACGCCGCGAGCGCCGGCGGGAAGCGGGGCGGCGGTCGCTGCCGGGATTGCGACGGGGAGCGGTGGTTTGGGACAGAAGGCGGCGACGCTGGAGGGAGCGCCAGTGAAGACAAGCGGAGCGGTCGATCGACGGATGACGCGGCTCTCGGCGCGGTCGTCGAGCGGCGCTAGGAGTGGTGGCGACCCGAGACAGCGGTGGCGCATGCCAAGATCGGCAGCGAGCGGAGCTTAGGCACAGGGATCATCGGAGGCGGCGCTCGACTGGAGGTTCGGTTTCGTCTCCCCGGTTTTGGTTTTTGGAAAAAAATGGCGATGATGACGACGGTGGTGGTGTTGGCTGTGATGGCCGGATGAGAAGGAGACGGTGGTGGTGGTGACGGGAGTCGGAGATGACGGAGGAGGAGATAGGGGTGATGGCGGCAATGGTGTAGTTGGCGAGCGGTCGGGGTGCTGATTACAGCGAGGGTTAGGATAGGGATAGGTTGTCTTGGTGTCAGCGTGTCCTGTAGGACACCGAACATGGGAGAGGATTGATGGATGTGTCCGGGATTGTCGGACACATAGTAAAAATGTATATGTAAAAGAAAAATAGTGGAAGGGGTCGTCGACACGGACACGATGCACATGGTTGTGGTTTGTGGAGAATTTTGGAGAAAATTTATGGATGACAAATAATAGGGAGGAGTACCTGCCTATTTATAGGATGTGGGAATTCCCCTTTGGATAGGATTGTGGGGGTTTTAAATCCCCACTAGATAAATCGTAATTTAATTTAAAATCAAAATCCAAATCAAAATACAAATTCAATTTAAATCAAATTTAATTCTGTTAGTTTAAAAATCAAATCAATAACAAATATGGATATTACTCTATTTATTTAAATCATTCCATAAAATTTAATCGAGATTTAAAATGGCCAAAATATTTTCCAAATATATTTTTCAAAAATACCAATGAATATAATTTCGAAAATAATAAAATAATAAATATTTTAAATAACTTATCGAATATTAAAATATTAATATTAAATAATTTCGAAAATTATAATATATATTTAAGTATTAATAGGAAATATTTCCAAATTATATTTTTACTAATTTGGATAAAACATATTTCGAAAGTAATCATAAAATTCAAATCTTTAAATACCTTCTTGCTAAATTATTTTTAATAAAAATAATTATTTATATATTATTTTGAAACCACCATTGATAATAAAATCAAAAATTATTTTTCTAAAAATATGTTACTCGCACATATTCGCTCTCGACGAGAAAATACGAAAATCGTAAATTCGCGCGCGACGTAAAATACAACTACGCGACGTAAAATACAAAAATTTTAAATCAGTACCAAAAATAATAAAAATATAGTAAAAATTTAGGGGTTTTACATCCTACCCAACTTAAAAGAATTTCGTCCTCGAAATTAAGAACTTGTAGGGGGGGTGAGAAGACATAAGGGGTATCGGTGGGGAACAATCAATTATAAGGCTCAACAAAATCATGTCGCAAGAAGTTGCGATTTAGATCATAGAAAAATAATACAAGTATGGTCGTGGGTAGTGAATGAGGGTCATAGTCGATAGGTAGGCTGGAGGAAGTTCTAGTATAACGCTTTCGTTGTCCTAAATAGGTGAAGGCGAAAGAATATAGTAGTTCAAAGGAGGCGTTTATCGAATACGAGTACGTGATTCAAAGACGATTGAATAATTTCAAAATAATTGTCAAGGCAGTCGCGGATGAGATTTTAGGGCCAAGTTAACTACGTCTCCATCCACGTTGAGCAATATACAAAAGGCGAACCAAGGGCACTATGGTTGATCAGACCATCATGCACCGGTTCTGACTTGACAGTATGTTAGTGGGAGCGACCCAATAAGATACGTCATGATCAAGCTTTGATAAGAAAATAAGCTTGCAAAATTTATGCTAAGTTGGCATTTAAAAATAGTCAAAGTAATAGTAAGGAACCATGATAAAGGAGAATTAAATGGTTCTAGATTCTTTAAAATCAAGTCTAGTCCAAGTCCTTGGTTGGCTAGACGGGTTAGGTCATCTAGATTCTAGGATAAGCTTGCTAATATAGGTCACTAGGTCAAAAGGGGTTGCTAGTTCATAAGGTATTCTACCCAACTTAAAGAATTAAACTAATGATGTGATAGGTCCAGCAATCAAGATAGAGTGCAAGGTTAAGCAGGTAAGGATTTAAGTAGAACAAAAATCATATATCGGGTTGAAAGAATCGAGTCGAGGTCGAGTCTCATCTCAAGTTTAAAAAGTATATTGGTTTCACGGTAGGAATTAGGGTCCAGTCATTTTGACCCGAAAGTCGCAACATGGAATTAGAGTACAAGGAGATGTGTTTTAGTGGCACGTGATATACCTACATGAAGGTGGACGCGTGTAGGTCCTGCTTGTGAAAGTTGTTGGAAGGAAAAGTCTAGTGTTGTGCTCCAAATATTCAAGTCACGGTAAAGGACATAAAAGAATTTAAAATAGAAAGTGGGAGTTCAGGAGATAATAATTAACGCACGAAATAGTTGACAAGGTAAAAGCATGAAATAAAAATAACTTAGATTCTAACAAATCAAGGTAAAATAATTTAGGAGTACAGTTTCTAGGGATATGATAGCCACTTGACGGGGTATGATCAAGGAACAATCCAATTATTTCTCAAGTTTCAATGGTTAGAAAGTCATGACAAAATCTAGATTTGAGGGAATATCGAGGGAGTCAAGATTGGAGTATAACCATATGATCTTGGAGATGACTAACAACACTTGTATGTACACTACTATCATGGTCGTGAGGGACATGGCAATTAGTATGGAATACTCCTAGCTCAAAAAAATTTTAACTGGAGTTTCCTCAAAAAAATCTCTTAATAAATTTTTTTTTAAAACAATAAACCACCAAAATTGTATTTACTCTAAGCTGCCCAATTAGATTATGGCTAACAATTTCATTTCCTTTAATAATCACAAAGTAAACTTTTGCCATGTTACTACTAACTTTTCCAAAACTTAATGTTCAATCCAACTATTGAAATCAAAAGTTCATAATTCACGAGTCAATAAAAATCTCATAATCAATCAAAATTTTAAAACCAAATTTTTTTTTTTCAAATAACTACAGAAAGATTCTTAGCAAGGAAAATAATCTCAAAATTGAAGTTCAATATCTTAATGCACTTATCAACCCTAATCTGACAACCAATTTTTTTTTTTTTTTTTTTTTTTGCCAATTTATTGATAATCTCAATCAAAACATTTACTCAAAATCTAAATAGAATTGTAAATCCTAAATCACATGCCACAATTTAAAATTTGAAAATCTTCCTCAAAAAATTATTTTTTGTAACTTCCGAAATATTTTAAACCAAAATTTAAAAATCACTGCTTCCACTTAAAATTTGAAATTTAAGAAACATACTAATCGTAAGTTGTACGAGAATAATTTCTACTGCTACATTTAAAATCCAAGATCATTTTCAAACCAAATTTATAACTGTTCCAAAGGCGTATAACTATAACTCAATAAATCATAAAATATCACGACTTGAAAATCAAATCAGTTTTATATTTGCTCAAAGACGTATAGCTATAATCCAATAGATCATAAATATCAAAATTCGAAAATAATTCAATTGTGCATAGATTCCAACTATTTTTCTGCAGTATCAAAAATAAAATAAAATCCTATCAATCCTTTGATGATCACTACCTAGAAATCTCAAGATTACAATTTCCTTTGTTATCCTATTACAAATCACTAATAGGTAAATCACACATTTTTTTTAAAAATGCCTTTTTAATTCGATTAGAGCCTTAAACGTATTCCAATTGCCAATGTAACCCTTCTAGCCATATGGTTGACCAATAAGTACATATAGTACTGTAGTCATCTTTCTAATCGTCACTAAGCACGAAAGTAAGAGTTTACGGTAGAAGGAGTCAAGCAAGATGCAAATCGAGGAGGGCGAACGAGAGTTCAAAATTTGAAGTCAAGAAAGGATGTCAAGTAGATGGATGAGATTCCTAGATTCTAATCCTATATTGCAGGCCCACATCGGTACAATTACGTAACCGAAGTGACAAACTTGGACCTGCATGGGCCACCACAAAAACATGTAACGCCCCAGTCCCAAATACTTGAGACTAGGTACGTATTCATGCCAGCTGTATACATACGAAATACATGGACCTCGTATGTATACATAAGCTGTAAATGTAGTAATCCAAGACAACTAAATCTCATCCACAAAGATAAATAATGATATAAAGCAAACTTTGAGTTTGTCATGTACATAATAGTTGGGCGGAGACAAAGTCCACTACCAACTAAATTAAATATGAAGAAATATACAAGGAAAGAATTTAGCAAGCGAGAGCAAATGATGAATCCAAGAGTAATCATCACGACGGAATAGAGCGCAAGTCATGGCCTTAGCTAGAGCACCTGCAAGAAATCACGAAAACACACACCTGGGGAAAAACCAGGTCCTCAGAGGGACGTAACAAGACACATAATATCATGCCATAAACTGAATAGTAAGAGCTCAATAGAAAACATACATGCGTAAAGGTTCCTAACCATTCTATGTGATATATACTTTGAGAAGACAACGTTCTACGCAGGAGCTTATAGTGTTCAGCATAGATGGAGAGAGAGTCGTAGTAGGTAGCGCTCATAAGAGGCACTATCAACTATGGGCAGAAAGTAGTTCTCATATGAGAACTATCGGCCCCGGGGCAGTAAGTAGCGCTCATCCGAGACACTATCGGCCCAAATCTATATGTGTACTGAACAGGTAGCCCCTACGCTAATAACTGCCTTCCCCCCTCCCAATGATACTACACATGCGTCGCCTCCACGACACTGTTTAATCCTTAATAACTGCCAAGTCTTCTACCAAAAATCTATTAGCAGTTACATCCTAACGTACGGCCTTTACGCACCGATGTACGGTCGATACGCAAGTCCGAAGCTATATGCAACTCGCAGCTCACACACAACCCGTGGCACATCGTGACAGTTCATGAGATGCACTTAACATACGGTGGTCCCTTAACTCTAAGTCAATTGCACAAAAATATAGTAATTTGTATCTACATATAATTTAAAAGAAACAACTAAAGAAAAGCATGCATGATATTGAGCAAGAAATTAAACAGCAAAGGCAAGGTGTCTTGCCTGATGAGTCGCCTGGTGTGGTGCCGAGTGCGGTGCAATAATCCTGCAAGTTTCGATTGTCCAATAGCCAAAGTTGATGGGTAAACGTCCAAAATTTATGAGAAAATGAAATGCACGATTAGTCGTGATCAAGGGGATCATTGAGGAGAATCTGGGGAGGTAAATACGTATACCAATTTTTAGAAAGTATTTATAACACTTGAAAAATATTTTGTTTGTTAAATAGTTTTTAAATAAAAAAATACATATTTCGAAAAATCGAAAATCGTTTTTAGGCTACAAATTCTAAGTTTATCAAAATAAAAGTTATGGTTACAAAATCTATATCTTCGTTAATTAGAAATTTTTTTTTTAAAGGAATGCTATAATTTATTTCATAAGAGGCTACATATTTAAATATTTATACATATTTATTTCTACTCTTTTAATAGGAAAATAATATCCTTAATAATATTAATAATATTAATAATAATAATAATACTAATAAAAATAGTAATACTAATAATACTAATTATAATAATAATAATAATAATAATAATAATAATAATAATAATAATAATAATAATAATAACCTTTATACTCTCCCCTCCCAAGTCTACAGAGAAGAGAGAGAGAGCAAAGAAATGGGAAAGTGAGAGAGAGGTGAGGGTTTCTCACCGATTTGGGAATCGGCGGTGACTTCGGCGCCGGAGAGAAGTGAGGGGGCGCGGTGGCGCGAGGGGGTTTCGCCGACCTGGCGGAGGCGGAGTACGGCTGGTGCGGGCGGAGAGTAGAGTCGGCGGCGGTGGCTCCGTCTCGTGGAGTGCGCCGGCGGGGTTTGGCCGATGGGGGTGCCGGAGGTGGCTCGGCGGAGGAGACCAGGTGGTGTGCGGAGTTCGGCGGAGGTGACGATGGGAGGTGGCGCAGCCGCTTGTGGCGGTGCACTGGATTTCCAGGGGGCGGAGCACCGGGGACGCGCGGGGAAGTCTCGCCGGCAGCGGAGTTGGGCTGTGCCTGGTGGAGTCGGGCGGACGCACGTCGCGAGCGCCGGCGGGAAGCGGGGCGGCGGTCGCTGCCGGGATTGCGACGGGGAGCGGTGGTTTGGGACAGAAGGCGGCGACGCTGGAGGGAGCGCCAGTGAAGACAAGCGGAGCGGTCGATCGACGGATGACGCGGCTCTCGGCGCGGTCGTCGAGCGGCGCTAGGAGTGGTGGCGACCCGAGACAGCGGTGGCGCATGCCAAGATCGGCAGCGAGCGGAGCTTAGGCACAGGGATCATCGGAGGCGGCGCTCGACTGGAGGTTCGGTTTCGTCTCCCCGGTTTTGGGTTTTGGAAAAAAATGGCGATGATGACGACGGTGGTGGTGTTGGCTGTGATGGCCGGATGAGAAGGAGACGGTGGTGGTGGTGACGGGAGTCGGAGATGACGGAGGAGGAGATAGGGGTGATGGCGGCAATGGTATAGTTGGCGAACGGTCGGGGTGCTGATTACAGCGAGGGTTAGGATAGGGATAGGTTGTCTTGGTGTCAGCGTGTCCTGTAGGACACCGAACATGGGAGAGGATTGATGGATGTGTCCGGGATTGTCGGACACATAGTAAAAATGTATATGTAAAAGAAAAATAGTGGAAGGGGTCGTCGACACGGACACGATGCACATGGTTGTGGTTTGTGCAGAATTTTGGAGAAAATTTATGGATGACAAATAATAGGGAGGAGTACCTGCCTATTTATAGGATGTGGGAATTCCCCTTTGGATAGGATTGTGGGGGTTTTAAATCCCCACTAGATAAATCGTAATTTAATTTAAAATCAAAATCCAAATCAAAATACAAATTCAATTTAAATCAAATTTAATTCTGTTAGTTTAAAAATCAAATCAATAACAAATATGGATATTACTCTATTTATTTAAATCATTCCATAAAATTTAATCGAGATTTAAAATGGCCAAAATATTTTCCAAATATATTTTTCAAAAATACCAATGAATATAATTTCGAAAATAATAAAATAATAAATATTTTAAATAACTTATCGAATATTAAAATATCAATATTAAATAATTTCGAAAATTATAATATATATTTAAGTATTAATAGGAAATATTTCCAAATTATATTTTTACTAATTTGGATAAAACATATTTCGAAAGTAATCATAAAATTCAAATCTTTAAATACCTTCTTGCTAAATTATTTTTAATAAAAATAATTATTTATATATTATTTTGAAACCACCATTGATAATAAAATCAAAAATTATTTTTCTAAAAATATGTTACTCGCACATATTCGCTCTCGACGAGAAAATACGAAAATCGTAAATTCGCGCGCGACGTAAAATACAACTACGCGACGTAAAATACAAAAATTTTAAATCAGTACCAAAAATAATAAAAATATAGTAAAAATTTAGGGGTTTTACATCTTCGCTCCCCCACCATTGAACTTGGTGGTGGTCTTTTCCTTGGGCTTTGGGGCATCGCTCCGTCGATACTCCATCAGCTTCTCGGCTGCCGCAACAGCCGTGTTCAGATCTGACACATCTTGCCTCTGCAATTCTTGTGCCGCCCATGGTTGTAGACCCTCCAGGAACGCGAACAGGCGATCCTCTTCGTCCATACTGGAAATGGTGAGCATCAGGCGGGTGAACTCTGCCACATACTCCTTGATCGTCCCGGTGTGCTTGAGTTGACGCAAACTCCGTCTTGCGACATACTCCACATTCTTTGGGTAGAATTGAGACTTGATCTCCTTCTTGAGATCCTCCCAAGTCTCGATCTTGCAGAGTCCCTTTTCTACATCGATGCACCTGCGTCGCCACCACAGCATAGCATCATCAGAGAAATATAGGGACACTGTGTTTACCTTGTCGGTCTCATCCTCGATGCGGACCGCCTTCAGGTAGCGCTCGACATTCCAGATGAAGTTATCCACCTCCTTCGCGTCCTGTACGCCAGTGAAGGATTTGGGTTCTGGATACTTCACCCTCTGCGTCGACTCCCTTCTCGGAGTCGGACCACCAGCAATGGCCCTCTCGAGGACCTCCGTCTTGGTTTGTAGCTCTTTGCGTAGTTCAGCAATCTCCGCCGTCATGGCCTTTCGTTCCTCCTCGAACTCGGCCTGCATCTCGCGGAGATGCTCTCGGAACTCCGTCATAGCCGTGGCGACATCCGCCTCCAAACCTTGGGCGAATTCCTCGTGAGCCGCTTGGTTCTGCTCTACTTGATACTCGACGCCCGTCACGCCTTTCTCCAGCATCTCAACCCGGTCAGCCAACTCGCCTAGAGCCCGTTCCACCAACGGTTCCTTGCTCTTGCCCTTCCTCGAGGTGTCCGCCTTCTCCTTAGGCGATGAGGGTTGTGCGGGTTCCTCGTTGATGATGGCTTCGGTCGAAGACATGACGGCGATCGAACCTTTGCTCTGATACCACTTGTCACGGACTTAGTATTTTTGCTAGCACTTCGTCCCGTGCGGCGCACTGTCTTTCTCCTCAAAGACTTGCGTAAGCCTTTCCAACCCGACTTAGCTAGATCGCTAAGAAAACTAGAATAGTGGAGCAAAGATGGACTCGTAAGGATCTCTTTATTAACTTGGAAATGCTTACAATTTTTAGGTGGTGAGGAACAAATGAGAGCCTCCCCCTTTTATAAGTGCTCATAGAGCAGTACAAGGAAAGTCCTGGAAGGAATATTCCAAGAATTATTACTTTCTACTATAACTGGAATGGCATATTCCAGGTTTATTTCCTAGCAACATAAAAGGAAACTTCAAGGGCCTTCCAGAAGCTTCTTGGGCCTCCTAGAACGATCTTGGGCCTTCCGGAGAGATCCACAATCTTCTAGAGCCTTCCGTCATCTTCTAGAATGTTCTGGAAGCTTTCCGCATAACCTTGGTCCGCGAAAAGGTTATGCAACTAGACCTCGAACGGGGTGCAACATTTGGAACGTTACAATGGGTTATAAACATCATCAGCTGTGTTAAATGGTTCGTTTAACTGAGACCATCAGACATCATTATATTTATGAAATTCTTTTTCTGTTATATATATATACTATTTGTTGTAATTCCTTTATATCTTATATTAATACCTGGCATGTGTATTATATAAAAGTCATGTCATTCTTTGAAATTGTTGACATGTGCCAAGATTATTACTTTAACATTTCCAACATTTGAAAGAAGTAATGGTTACAGCACCAAGACTAGGTCTGCATCATTTAATGCAGCCATGACTGATTTTAAAGCCAATTGTGCATTATAATTGCTTTATGATTATGATCATTTAAGCAGCTGCATATTGAGTGTAGATTCATAGAATGGGTTATACGCAACATCAAATATTATCCAAAAATGTTATTTGGCTACCAAAAAATTTAGATAATACTATCTTCCATTATGTGACAAATGACATGGTTACTGACATGACAAAATTTAACAATAAAATTAATATTAAATTAAAATTAATAGTAAATTAATAAATTAACATGATAATTAATATTAAAATTAACCTTAACATTAAAATTAACATTAACATTAACACGGGTAAAGTGCATTTAAATCCTCCTTAGATGTGACGAAAACGCAATTAAAGATTTCCTGATTTGAAAAACCCAAAAGGTTACGAAAATGCTCAAATCACCCCCTAAGCTAACTTTTCTGTTAACGGGAGTTAAAATGGGGTTGTTTTGACCATTTTACCCCTGGACTATCTAATATTAACGGGTTGTTAAAAACGGTTAGTTCTAAAATTATTTTGTTAAAAACGGTTAAGAAAAAATACTTGTTAAAAAGTGGATAAATATTAACAAAGAAAAAATGGTCTTTGCTAGTAAAATTATTTATTAAAATTATTTTAATTAATATTAACTTGTTAAAAACGGTTAGTTCCGTCAAAAAAGTGGATAAATATTATTTAAAATTATTTTGTCATAAATTATTTTTTATTTAACAAATATATAAATATTTTTGGGAAAAACAAAACTGATAAATACAAAAAAAATCAATTCTTAAAAAATAGAAATGATGAAAAACTGGGAAAAAAATACCAAATAAAAAATAAAATAAATACTATTAAAATATGGAAAAATAAATAAAAAATAGACAAAATATTCCAAAAAACCAAAAAATGGTTATAAATCTTAAACAATGAAAAAAGACAAAAACAAAAACTATACAAATTTGAAAATAAAAGTCACTCTTAAAAAACTAGAAAAGATTATTAAAAAGATGAAAAAAAAAATATGAAATACGAACTAAAAAATGGAAAAAAAAAAAAATATTAAAAAGATTATTAAAATAGCCTCCCGTTCTTAAAAAGATAGAATTCTCATGCTTGACGTAATTTTCGAAAATAAATGTTTATAATCTAAATAGTAGGTTTTCATCTTAAATTTTTTCTGGAAAAAAAATCTTTTAACAAATGTCCGGTTAGTCCTGAACTATCCAGCCATTTAACTTAGGGTATGTTTTGTAAACCGTATTTGGAGCTAGATAACTGTAGCTAATATTATATTATTTAATATTTTATAATAATTATAATCTTAATTAATAATTACAATCGTAGTTAATAATTTATTAATTACAATTTTATTATAATATTAATTAATAATAATTTAATCATAATTATAATTATAGTTAATAATTTATATATTATAATAATTTTAATTAATAATTTAGTAATCATCATTATAGTCTTACTTAATAATTTATTAGTCATGACTATTATCGTAATTATTTATTTATTAATTCTAACTGAAATTGCAAATCTTGGTACAAATTTATTTTCATCACATGTATTACTTAAACAAATAACTTAAATATTACTAAACGTGTCAAAAAGTCAAAAATAAATTGTAAAACATGTATGTCGAAGTATGGTCCGGGTTCAGTGGCTGCCACCGCCTTTGTCGATTCTCTAGGAATATGCTGTAAACCTTGGCCTCGGTGCTCCTTTAATTCTTACATTTAATTCCACATTAGAATTTGATAGTGTGCTAAAAGTTTCTCATCCTCCCATAGTAGAAAATTACAAGAATTTGTTCGAAAATTTGTACTCCCGTAGAATCATCTTCCAGGATTTGTTGGTGTCAATAAAGTTTTCAATGGGCTAATTAATCCACAATAGCAATAAATTGTTCTTCCATAATTTCTATTTGGACGTCTTGAGAAGAAAAAGGAATAAGTAAAAAAAGCTTCAAACATTAAATGAGAGCAAATAAGTAAAAAAAAATGGAATATAAAAAAAATTTGCAGTTGGATTTGAGATCTGTAGGTAAGAAAAAGTTTTAATACATTAAATGAGAGCAAATAAGTAAAAAAAAAAAGGAATATAAAAAAAATTAAATATTATTTTTCCTTCCAACCAACCGTTCATAAAATAGAAAATATAGAGCTTAGATTTTATGTTTCAAACAAACATTCTTATAGAGAGAATGAAAGAGAGCAGCAGCCACAATGTAACCATTAGCAATAGGGGTATTTTGGGAAGTGCACTTTTTTTAAAATCCAAAATATGGACTCTAACGGCTGTTCTAACGTCATTTTGTCGGAAAAGGGCATTCCGAGCAAAAACGATTTTGCGGGAGGTGCAAACTGCTTAAGTTTTCTAAAAGGTCTTATTTTGCGAACGAGACAACTCTAAGGAGGGTTTAAATGCACTTTACCCACATTAACATTAACATTAATATTAACATTAACGTTAACATTAACATTAATATTAATATTAACATTAATATTAACATAAACATTAAAAAATTGGATAATTAATTTTTTTGGTTAAAATTTGTCATGTCAGCTGTTATGTCATCTGCCATGTCAGATGTCACATAATAGAAAATGGCATCACCCAAATATTTTGGGAGCCAAATAGCATAATTGAAATTATCTCTTTGTTAAATGGTTCGTTTAATTGAGACCATTATACAACATTATATTTATAAAATAGGTTTTCTTTATATATATATATATATATATATATATATATATATATATATATATATATATATATATATATATATATATATATATATATATATATATATATACTACTTGCCATTGCGTCAGGCATGTTCGGCCCCCTCTAGTGAGGGGCTTAAAGAATACCTCAAGGAAGCACTTCGTGAAAGTGCGGAACCTCATTAAGTCCCTTTGCCTAAGAGCATCATTAGTAGTAGGGACTCTCTAATGCAATTTGGAGCCCAAGTTTTTTTAAAAAAAGGTAAATATAGAATGGGTTGAATTTGTATGAGAATAGTAGGAAATGATAAAGTGAGTTCCGGTCCCAAAAATTGTGTGGTCAAAAATTAATGTAGGAAAAAAATAATATAAAGTTTAGAATCTAGAAAGTTGGGCTCCAAATTGGAACTTACTATTCTACAAAACGAGTTTCTACAATCTAGAATCTAGAAATTGGGAGGCCCAACCCTTAGCCCCCATGGATGGGTTGGGACCGAAATTGTAGAAATTGGGACTAGGGATGAGACTTTTTATTCTACAAAATGAGCTCCTACATTCTAAATCTAGAATCTAGAAAACGGGATGAGCCTTACTAATGATGCTCTAAGAGCTAGGGCACTTGGGTTGATACCCCATGCTCTCCTGGTCGTGTAGATTACCTGGGCCGAGTTGAGATCGGAGTCAACGCTACCCGAGGCCGTTCACCCTATCCACTTCCGTAAGGACTTGTTTGGTAAATGGATTTGGATTTGGAAATCCAAAATTCAAATCCAAATTCAAATTATGGATTTCAAAATCTAAATCCAACTCCAACCAAACAAAGGATTTGGATTTATAATTAATAACTAAATTATAGTCACTATCAATAATTAAGCTATTAATTAATTATAATTAATTATAATTAATTATAATTATTATTAATTATAAAATTAATAATTAACGATTAGTTATTATTAATTATAAAATTAATAATTAACAATTAGTTAATTTTTAAATAAATAACGATTAACAAATAACGATTAATAATTAATAATTATAAATTATAATCAACGATTAATAATTAATAATTAACGATTAATAATTTTTAATTAACGATTAAAAATTATAAATTATAATTAATGATTAGTAATTATAAAATTAATAATTAACTATTAGTTAATTTTTAAATAAATAACGATTAAAAATTATAAATTATAAATTATAATTAATGATTAATAATTTTTAATTAACGGTTAATAATTATAAATTATAATTAACGATTACTTATTAATTATAAAATTAATAATTAACAATTAGTTAATTTTTAAATAAATAACGATTAATAATTAATAATTATAAATTATAATTAACGATTACTAATTAATAACTAACGATTAATAATTTTTAATTAACGATTAATAATTATAAATTATAATTAATGATTAGTAATTATAAAATTAATAATTAACTATTAGTTAATTTTTAAATAAATAACGATTAATAATTATAAATGAATAATTATAAATTATAATTAATGATTAATAATTAATAATATCATTAACTATAATTATTATTAATTATAAAATTAATAATTAGTTATTATTAATTATAAAATTAATAATTAACAATTAATTAATTTTTAAATATATAACGATTAATAATTAACGATTAATAATTAATAATGATAAATTATAATTAAAGATTAGTAATTAATAATAAATGATTAATAATTTTTAATTAACGATTAATAATTATAAATTATAATTAATGATTAGTAATTATAAAATTAATAATTAACTATTTTTTAATTTTTAAATAAATAACGATTAATAATTAACAATTAATAATTATAAATTATAATTAATGATTAATAATTAATAATTAACGATTAATAATTTTTAATTTACGGTTAATAATTATAAATTATAATTAACGATTAGTAATTAATAGTTAACAATTAATAATTTTTAATAATTAACGATTAATAATTTTTAAATAAATAATAATTATTATAATTATAAATTTAATAATTAACGATTAGTAATTAATAATTAACAATTAGTTAATTTTTAAATAAATATTACTAGTTTTTAATTAACTATAAATTAAATATTTTAAAATTAATAATTATAAATTAATATAATGATGATTAGTAAATTATTAATTAAATTATCATAAAATATGATTCTAATCGTGATTAAAATATTATTAATTAAGATTATAATAAAATAGTTATTAACAAATTATTAATTAATATTATAATAATACTAATAAATTATAAATTATAATTATAATTGGATATTAATTATTAAATTATTAATTAAGATTATATTTATGATTAATAAAATTATTATAATTATGATTAATAAAGTGATAAATTATTAATTAGGATTATTATAAATTATTAAATAATAAAATTATTAAATAATAAATTATTAACTTAGAATATAATTATGATAACTAACTATTAGTTAGTTTTTTATTAATTAACTAATTTTTAACAAAATTATTAAAGAATAAATATTTTAACAAAATTATTAAAGAATAACTAATTTTTAATTTACTAATTTTTAACAACATTATTAAATGAATAAATATTTTAAAAAAATTATTAAAGAATAACTAATTTTTAATTTACTAATTTTTAACAACATTATTAAAAGAATAAATATTTTAACAAAATTATTAAAGAATAACTAATTTTTTCCTCCCAAATCCAACCACATCCAAGTTCTAGATTTTGTCATACTTTCTATATCCAAATCCATCTCCAACCAAACATAGAATTCTATGGATTTCTCTCCAAATCCATAAAAATTCAAATCCCACCTCCAAATACGATTTACTTAACAGGCCCTAATGTGGGTAGGGAGCCTGGTGGGGGTGGGAAGGTGCTTGTAGGACTAGCAGGTCCTGTGTTTGCCAATCCAGCTAAGGAAGCACATCATGTGCCTTTCAGGCCATTTGACCTCTGGCTATGGAGTAGGTCATTCTGAGTAGAGTAGATGATACTAAGGGGGAGGAGCTTGATTCATGGGTTGAGGCTCAATCCGCTTCCAAAGGTTTGGAACGTGACTAATAGCTACACTGAGACGTCTGCCAATGAGGTTGCAAAGTTGGAGAAGAATCTAAGGCGCAAAGGGACGACCTTCAATTGACCATAAAAAAATAAAAAATGACTACAACTTCTCAAGCAAGTGGACTTTGTGAGCAAGGTGACTTTGAAACACCGAGTCGGAGGGCTAGGAGGAAGATGCAAAACTCTAGTCCCAAGATAAGGGTCATTACTAGGGTACCAAGGGTCAGACTGGTAGGCTACTTTGAGTAGTAGAGTGTGCTAAGGGTTAGCTGTGGTGTTATCGTGTATCTAAAGTGTTGGGTTTCATATAGGGCCGGCCCACGATGATGGGTTGCCCCAGCCAGAACAAACTTTGGTTGCCCCTTATTGCAAGGAGTGACACTACATAAAAAATATGGTTATTATCTTATTAAGATGGTAGATAACCTAATTATTGGACTCACTAGATCTTGAACTAAGACTGTTTAGTTCAGTAGTACCAAATAACATAAGAACACAAGTATTCTCAAGGTTTTATATGTTGATTTGGCTGGAAAGGGATCGAGTATGTACTATATAGACCCACATAGAACTGAGACTTTCTACATCTCAACTTTCTATAATAACTTTTTCAAGTCTGTAAAGTATCAAGGAATGCTTTAAACATTTAGTGGACAAACCATTGTTTCTAGGATGCTACATGCAGCAGCAACTTAACAATCTCATAAAATTGTCACGCCAATCCCTTTTAGGCTGAAAAGAAGGAATACACTAAAAAGACAAACCTCACATTTATACGAATCAAACCACATGTTTGCACAAAAACTGAACTATACTTAAGCAGGAGGTATCTTAAAAACCTAATTAGATAAATGATCAGATAGACCGATAGACCGGCATTGAAGCCACCATCCTAAGAAAAGTTAACCATGTTTCAAATAAAACAATACAACACTGCTACATCAAATACCATACTTTTTCACAAGTAAATACCAACAATCTTGTATTATCCCTCAAACAATTCGAAGATAAAGAGAATCATCATTCAGAGCTCATGCACATTTCCTTTCCTTTCATTTCCTTTCCTTTCAAGCTACTTTCCTTTTTCTTTTCTTTCATTTTCAGCTCCTTTTCTTTCATTTCCTTTTGCTGGATGAATTTTTTTTTGTTTAATTTATGGACCGGTTGGTTGCCCTAGGGCCGGGGGGTTGCCCAAGCCCACTGGCTTGTTGGGCTTGCCCTAGGGCCGGCCCTGGTTTCATAAGTCCCAACACTTATGTATCCTTCTTATTCATTCAATAAAATTACCATTTTAATATATATATATATATATATACAGAAATGTTCCAAAACCAGTCGGCTGATTTTGTATTATAGATGTTTTATGAATTGGATAGGAATTTAGTGGTTGAGATTAAAAATGTAGACCCCACCACCTTTTTAAGTCATTTAATCTCAATATGCAATTCCAATCCAACGTATATAACATAGGTTGGTTCTACAATACAAAACTAGTCGGTTGGTTCTAGAGCACTTATATATATATATATATATATATATATATATATATATATATATATATATATATATATATATATATATATATATATATATATATCCCCTGGAAAAGGATGTATCGATACATCCGAAATTTGGACCGTTGGATGTTGATCCAATGGTTCGGATTGAATAATAGAGTAGAAACATCATTTAATGCTGATTTAGACTTTTGATCTGTTGGTAACTTGCTTTAGCAGGTCATTCTTCACTTTAATTTTTTCAATGAATACCCTAAATTAACTCATATTTACTCTCTCTTTCGTCCATCCAATTTAATATTTTGTACATCAAAGTATAAATTTCGTAATTTTTTTTTGGTTACAGGCCGTGGTGGTGGTGGTGTTGGTGGTGGAAAGAGAAATGAAGATGAAGAAGGAAATAAGAATCGGTCCGGATCGCATCGAACGTCGTCGAGCCCTCCTAGAACAACGAGGAGTACTAGCTGCGCCGAGAAGAATCGGTCCGGTTCGCGTCGGACGTCGTCGAAACCTCCTCGAACAAGAAGAAGTACCAGCGGTGCCGCTCTAATTTTACTGTCCATGCCATTGTCAGAAATCTTATTTTTTATCTAATAATTTAATATTATGTTAATAAAGCTACATGTCATGGTGGTGGTGGTGAACTGAGGAAACCTGCTTCTGAGGCCGGGCGGATCATCTGCTCACATATTTTAAAAAAAATCTGTATTGATCGGATGAAATATTTTTTTACTTTTTTAATGATAATATTTTCGAAGAGAATATTTTTTTTGGACGGTGAATGGCCATTTTCTTTACTTTTAACACGGAGAATGGCCATTCTCTTTGCTTTTAACACGGTGAATGGACGAAGAATGGTCATTCTCTTTGCTTTTAACACGGTGAATGGACGGAGAATGGCCATTCTCTTTGCTTTTAACACGAAGAATGACCATTATTCGTTCCTTTAACATGAAGAATGGCCATTCTCCGTTTTTTGAAAACGGAGAATGGACAGTCTCTGTGCTTTTAACAAAGTATGGTACATTTAGGACTGGAAATGTTCAAGTATCTCATATTTTTTTCACGAAATATTTACAGTATTTTTAATATCATTTACCAAAGTATATTTATTTAATATTAAATCATGTTCAAGAAAATCTGAATATCATTTTATCAGGCTTCCACTGTTTGGCTGCACAAAATTTCTTGCGAGTGTTTGAATATAATTAACCTACTATCCAAGAGAATTTTTCTTACATTACATTATGCATTCCACTGGCATCGAATTCATACTGATGACATCGATGTACTGATGGCAATAACAAAGGATGAACCGACAGGATTACAATTTTGCTTCAGCAATAATAAGGGATGAACAGACAGGATTACAATTTTGCTTCAGCAATAACAAGGGATGAACAGGCAGGATTACATTATGCGTTAAACTGACATCGAATTCATACTGATGGCATCGATGTAATAATTTTTTACAGAAAGCAAAATACATTAAAATCAAATAAAGTTTTAGTGATCCCAAGAATGCATCTGTAATAAGGCCATCTGTAAACCCTAAGAATGCACCCAGGACTCATAAAATCTGTAAAGGGCATCTGCAAATCAAAGGAATACACCAAAATTTTAATATCATCTGTGAAGGCCAACTGCAAATCAAATAAACGCTTCAACCAAAAAATTATAATCAAATTAAGTATACTTCATTCCAAGTCCAATAAACTGCATAATCCACGTTACAGTAATCTGCCCAATCCACGTTAGTAATTCAACATAGAACCTGCATAATTCACAATACAATAATCCAAATAAATATCAGACCTACTATAAATTCAAGACCATATTACATTTTCCAAACAAATTATGAACTATGCACTTAGTACAAGCGAAAAGTTTGGTCTTACAATATTTCAAAAACAAAATTTAGTTACACCGCCAAGACCAACAAATATTCAGAACCATATTACAATTCAAATATTACTTCCAAATTGAAATAAAAGCTTCAAAACTCAAAAGATGAATCTTCATAGCCATCTCCATCTTCTTCTTCATCTTATTTTTTCTTCTTCTTCTTCCTCAAAATATCCTTCACCTACACCTTGAGGGACGGAATAAGAAAAATTATAGTCAGTATGGACTCACTGTATACGTAGAAATGACATTCGGTAACATAAATAGAAGTATCAAAGTGATGGCTAGCATTAAAGTTTCAATATGCACAGTGTGTATTTTTACATAAGAGTTTGGGCTAGCCCCATTTACCTTCTTCATGAGGGAAGGAAAATCTTATTCTTGGTAAGCAAATTAAACCTCTATCTGGTTAATCTTATCCAGAATCAATTTCTGGTTGTCGGATATAGTCTTCATCTCTTTGAAGACATTATCAAAGTTTGCAGCAACAAAATTGTATAGATCATCAACCTTATCCTTAGTATTTTTGATTCCATAAGTTGATGGTTTTCCAGATGTTGATAGTTTGCTTGCAGCTGCTGCCCATTTTCAAAACATTCGAGTGAAGGTTAGTTTTCTCATGGGGCCTTTGTTTTTAATATAAACATCCCCTGCTAAGCTTGGGACAAAATGTTTACTAGCCATCGAGCATACAAATCCTCCGAAAGTGAGAGCTGTCCTTGCAGTTGGTTTTTCCACGAGATGCATCATTCTACTGAACATGTAGGAACCTATATCCATCCTCTTTTTCTTCCCCATAAAATAAAAAATTTTTACTCTCTCGGGATGGATGGAAAATTTATGTCCAGTAGGGTTGAGTGTTTGAGATACGTAGGCATGCAACAATTTATATAAAGTTTTTAACTGATCTTTGTATACATTTTGAGGGGTCATGGCACCCACTGATACACCTGTAATATCATGAATTGTATCCCTCATGGAAACATTATCAATATCTTTCATATTAAACTCAGGAACTGGATCAAATCCATAAAATTCGTTGATGATAGCAGCATTTACCCTAATCTGTTTCCTTCTCAGAAACACCAGTTGTTGATCCTCTTCTTTTTCTTTAATTTCAGCCGCAAGATTTGAGTAAAATTCTCTTACTATTGTTTGGAAGATTTTATCAAAACAGGATTTGTTCAGTTTCTCCAATTGATAGAATTTTAATATATCCAGGAAAGCTTCGTCTTCGACATCATCCATCTTAATTGATCTTTCAGGCATAACAGCCTTTTTCTTGAAATATTTATTGTAAATCTTAGATTTAGAGTCTTTAAATTTTTTTACCTCCTCTCCATCCTGGGACTTATTTGATGATTGCTCTTCCTCTTCTGATGAGGATTCAAAATCCTCAGAGTACGCTGATGACTCTGTATCCGTTGCCACCTTAGCCTTTGCTTGAGTACGCCTTCGATCTTCATAAGTTGAGTCTTCCGACGACTCTGTATCGAAGATAGATTTTTCGGTCTTTGCCGAGCAATGAGTTTTTTTAGCCTTTTTGCAGGTGGCTTGGCTGCCGCCTCCGCTTTCATCGTAGCTGCTGCAGCCGCTGCTTCCGTCTCTGCCCTTTCGGCCTCTGTCACTCCCGTTTCCCGTTATACGTATTTTCAGGATACGTATACGAATTTCTGATAATTGTCAGGTGGCCCGTATATTTTTTTTTACTTATCTTGCTTAGCTTAGCCTTGGTTTAAATCTTGACTTGATTGGTTCGACTTGGTTCAACATGACTTGGCTTGGCTTGGTTTGGTTTATATTGGGTTGAGATGAGAGGGGTTGCTATATAAGTCAACTTCTTCTCTCTCCTCCATTATTTGTATTTACTTCTTCATTTACTCCTCCCACCTACCAAGCCTAGGCAAGTGCAACTTGCTTCATGGTGGATCTTAAGTTTTATTGTTCCATTCTCTTCCTTACTTGATTCTAAGCCTCTTTAGAACTTGGCATTTTTGGGTTTGATGGATATATTCTTGTAGATCTAAGTTTATAACTTTTCAATTTTTTCTTGGGTTTGATCTCTAAAACTTGGTTATTTTCAAAATCTAATGGTTCCATGTTGTAGGAAATTCAATTCTACCCAATTTTGGCTTTTGAATCGCCTGATTTCGACTTCGTATGAGAAAGTTATGCCATTTTCGAGTTAGATTCTAAGCCTCTTTAGAAAGTTATGCCACTTTCTTGGGTTTGATCTCTAAAACAGTGTCTTCGCTACCGCGCGCCCGCGCTTGCGCGCAATGTGCACCGTGGGAGATTTTGCTCGCGTGCAATGCGCAACTTGTGCGCCGCGCCCCCGCGCACTTCTCTGTCGCGCGCCCGCGCGCCTTGCTTGCTCGCAACGTGCGCCGTGGGCAATTTTGCCCGCGCGCAATGCGCAACTTGCGTGTCGCGCACCGCGCGCACTTCTCTGCCGCATGCCCGCGTGCCGCGCTTGCGCGTAACGTACGCCGTGGGCGATTTTGTCCGCTCGCAATGCGCAACTTGTGCGGCCGCGCGCCCGCCGTGGGCGATTTTTACCTCCTAACATGATAATCTCGATATGCCTTGCTAAGTAACTCTTGTCTTGACACCGTGGGTGTTTGTGCTTGTATAGCTACATGCCTCGTCTTGTATCATGTCTAGGATATGAATTCCTGATTTCCACGGTCAGGAATTCATACTGAATCTGACTAGGATAATAACTAGAGTGATAAGTAGTTCATGAAGGGATTTTCCAGCTACATGCAGTCCCGTTATCTAGGCACTTTAATTGAACTTGTAGCATGCCGTCGAGTAGGACACATTTTCAGCACACTGTCATGTGTTGAACCTCCAAGTTACCTAATCCAACTCTCTCAACTTGTGACCGGATAACTTGGATTAAGACTGCAGGGCTTGTGGCTGTTGGAATATCTCGATGCATCTTGTTAGTAACTAAGCTTGTGATAGCCCTAGTTAGTTAAAGTATCAAGCCGTACTCTTTGCTTGGCCGTGAATGATGGATGGAGTCCTATCTTGTCTAGTCTTGCCTAGATCCAGTACATGGCTATCTCAGGACATGCTTGTTCATGCTTTACTTTATTGATAATTGGTTAGAGACTAAGTTCTGTTCAGGAGAAGGGTTGCAACCCCGGTCCTTGTTTGGTTTACGGGTTATAACTTGGTTACCGGAATAGTCCGTTAGTCATCTTATCGTTTATCACCCTGCTTTCTCTAACTCATGTCTTTCGTTATCCTTTATGTATCATGTGCTAATATGCTGGTTTTAGTTCTTAAGTGAAGCCTCCCTTGTGGCACTTGCTCTTTCTGGGGTCTGACCCAGCTGGTTTTATATGGCCAAATTTTGGAGTAGCTTTCGAGGATCTTCCTGTCTTCCAGCCAGATGGTGACCACTAGGCGCAAACCTGGCAACGAGTGGGTTCTTATTTTGCTCTCCCACTCCCTTGTAAAAATATTCTTTTGAGGCGTTTAGCCGCCGAGCAAGTGTTAGCTCGTTTGTAACTTTACTTATTGTCTGCCTACGAGCTGTAACATGATTGACAAATCCTAGGGTTGATCATGTATGACTGAAATTCTTGCTAGTCTTCACGTTTTGTATGACTAGCTTCATGATCATCTGAATATGTAATGTTTGGAACGCCTTACTTTGTATGTCTGATGATCTAACATCTTGTAACATTTACTTACTTGTTTGAGATTGAGACACTAGGCTTATTCATGACCATAAGAGACTGATGGCTTGTAGTAAACCCTCATGCATCTAGACAGCCGTGATCGTATTGCAAGGTGGGATTCACTTCAATGTACGTAGCTGGCTGTGTCTGTCCTCCGCTCTCCAGTATTCTGGTTCTGGAGAGTGACACGGTTTAAGTGGTAGCCCATGCAGGTCTTGTAAATCAAGATGTGCGAGGGTTTCACTGAATATATGTCTCAATCAGTACTCGCCCTTGATCTCTACTCGTGTCTTCTAATCTTTCTGAAATCTTGACCCGATCACATGTTTATATCCTCGATCTATCTTGGTCCTTCCTTATTGTTTCTCATGTCGTTTCTTCAGCGGTATCGTTCCTGGTCCTACCGATCAGCAAGGCGGAGCACCTCCAGTGGACCAACAGCAACTTGGAGACCAATCCCAGTACTCTGGAGCGGCCTCCCGAGTCATGCATTCCGGGGATCCAGAGCCCCAGTTCAACCCGTCCAGCCTGTAGAGCCTGATAATAGAACCCTGGTGGGTCTCATCAGGGAATTGCTTGTATCTCAAGATCGTCGGGGCGATGCCCTGCACCAGAAAGTACAAGATGCCATGGGCAGAGCTGGTTACCAAAGGAACAACGCGGCCAACAACTTCAAGCGTCTGAACCCTCCTTTCTTTGACGGTACTGAAGATGCTATTGCTGCTGATGCATGGCTTCAGGACACAGAGGTTATCCTGGAAGCAGCTAGGATTCTTGAGAATGAGAAGGTGGTCGTTGTGCGCCTGCATTTGTTAGACTTAGCCCACAGCTGGTGGGCGATGCTAGCAGTTGGATTACCGATGCCTGTCTCATGGGCGGTATTCGGCAAAAAGTTCCAGACTAAGTACTTCGATGCAGTAGCTCGGTATGATCTGCAGACGAGATTCACCAATCTTAAGCAGATGGACATGACGATCGATGGATATGTGGCCGAGTTTTCTAGACTTAGTCGGTTTGCTTCCACCTTGGTGGCAACCGAATAGGATCGAGCCCAGCAATTCCAGCAGGGGCTCCACCTAGAGATTATCATATCAGTAGAGCAGTTTGAGCACCAGACATTTGATACCGTCTTGCGAGCAGCAAAGAGGCATGAGTATACTTTGTAGAGTATTGTAGATAGAAGCGGAGGACGAAAGAGGTCTCATGGGCAGATGTCCTAGTCTTCAGCACCAGTCCCGGCAGCTAGGGCTTTGACTATTGGAGCTCCTAGGAGGGCGACCACAGTTTCGTCGGTTCAGCACTCGACGCCGGCGTATCCTCAGCAACAGAAGCAGAAGCAGTTTTCCACCATGGGCTGCACTCATTGTGGGAAGCCAGGGCATATAGTCTCGGAGTGTCGTAAGCACAGGGATTGTGCTTGGCTTGTGGGACACCGGATCACAAGATAGGGTCCTGTCCGAATAGAGCCAATTCATCGTCGTCAAACCTAACCAGTCCATCGGTTAGGGGTCCAGCACCAGTGCAGCAGCAGTACCAGCCTCCGAGGCCATTGCCGCCTCAGGATCAGCAGTATGCCCAAGCTCAGATTCAGAACAGGCAGAGAGGTCACCAGCAGAGGGGACCAGCACCAAGAGGACAAGGTCAGGCTATGGCTCTGACCGTAGCAGAAGAGTTAGCTTCAGGTAAGGTGGTGGCAGGGTACCATTCTCGTCAACTTTTTTCCAGCATCAGTATTATTTGATTCAGGTGCATCGCATTCATTTATGTCTGCATGATTCGCAACATGGGTAGGACTGGAGCCCGAGTCATTATCAGTAAGGCTCAATATACTTACTGGTAACGGTCTTGTAGGGGTAGATAGAATCTATTTCTCGTGTCGAATCGTAGTTAGCGGTAGAGAGTTTTCCGCTAGATTGATAGAATTCCCGATAGCCGACTATGATGTGGTCCTAGGAATGGATTGGTTGAAGGATCAATACGCAAGAATAGACTGCCATATTGGCAGGATTATTTTTGGTATTCCAGGCGAACCAGAGTTTTCATTTTCCAGAGGCAAAGTAGAACCTTCTTCACCAGTATTGCTGATGGCAGTAGCAGAAGCAGTTCAATTTCCC
>JANAVB010032616.1:18429511-18432011 GCA_029216955.1 Iris pallida | reverse complement strand
GTTGACTGATTGTGGCTCATTGAGTGGTATAGTATTATTGGTTTCACCAGCTAAGGACCTTAGACATGTGTATTTTCTGATTGCTTTCGATTCATAGTAGTCTTTTCATTTCATGTCTATACATATATCTTGCTTCTTGTTGACACGCTCGTCACACGGAGTAGTCGGGAGGGGAAATATCTTAGTAGACATGTGGACTACCCAGAACTATCCCATGAGTCTATTCTTGAATAATAGCAGCTGCACACGACACGTGCAGGGTGCCGGATTTACCCCCTAGCCGTTCACATGTCGAAATGGATATTTTACAACACATAGGTAGATGTCTTTTATTTTTTTTCCTTTTCTTCTCCACCGTGCCATGTCATCAGTACTTTCTAGTTTTCATATCTCATATGTTATTTTCATGTCTTGTTAATTCTATTGTGTTTTCGCATTATCGTCGGTTTATGTACTTGTTCCATTCCTGACTGGAAACCAACATTTTTTAGGTTTAGCCGCGATCACTCTTAGCACTGGGAAGACATGGGTATGTGGAGGCCGACCTAGATAGTGGAACTAGTTGTCATTTTTATTAATTGTGAGAACTTTGTATTTTCTTTTAAATATAAATCTTGTAAATGTTGTAATAAATTTAGAAATATGAATGAGCAGCAAATGTTATATTTTGAGCATTTATTTCTTGCGGGCTTGACAGCGTTCTACCGCCGACTCTGCGGCGTAGGCTGGCTTGGACACGTCTCGTATCCGAAAAAGCGGGTGCGGGTCGTGACAAGTTTTTGTGGTGGCCCATGCAGGTCAGTTTTCACAAATGATTGCGAACTCGTGATGGTACTTAAGTTAGTCGTACCATTGCGAGCCTGCGCCCAGGAAATGCTCATTCACAATTAGGATTAAAATAATTTAGGAGAATAACTAGGACTAGGAGTCCCTTGTTCAAATTGACCATTGGGTAGTTAAGGTTATTAGATAGGCCATGCAATTTAGATAGCTTGTTAGATCCCTATAGGTACACTATTACTTTTGATTTGACAATGTGATCCAATGTGGATATACTATTCGCTTGGTATGTTAGGCTTGCCTAGAATTAATGCGTTAATTTTGATAAACTGTTCAATTTTCTTTTTGCTTTATTAGACATAAATCTTATATCATAAGTTAGAATTGTCTATTTTAAATTCCCTTTTGCTGTAAGGAGTTAGTTTATAATTTCTGATTCTGTTAATCGTGTACGAATCTCGAGTTAGATTTTGATTCTCACAAAACTCGAACTACTTATTCCTCCTTTCAAAAATCTCGCATATTTATATTTTGACTCTTTTGACCAATGCTGCTATTACAGCCTAGTTTTTGCAAGCTTACTCTTTTATCGAGCTTGATTCGAGACATATGTTTATTGGGGACGCCCGCTAACATGTTGTCTAATCAGAATCATTGTATTACGGTCTGATCAACCATGATGCATTTGGTTCGCTTTTTTATCTAATTACCCTACGTGGATTGAGATGTAGATGTCTCTAGGATCTCAACCACGACTGCTTTGACAAATCCTCTTGAATTACACATTCGCCTTTGAATCACGTAATTGTATTCAGTGACATCTCTCTTGAACTCTTTATTATTTTGTCTTTTACCGATTAGAAGACGAAAGCTCGTAATTGATAGATAGATACAGAGTATTCCCATGGCTATGATAGTTGTATATGCAAGTGTAGCTACCATCGGCCAGCTCTGTGACTGGAACCTTGCCTTGAGTTACTCGTCTTCCCTTCGTCACTAAACCTACTATCTTGATCTTCTAGTCATTGGAGTCCGAAAATGATTCGGATCTTTCCCTTGATCAAATGCCAACCTAGGAGACTACATATTCTCAAGAGACCAAATGTTGTGTGCCTCTAATCATTTGTTTGAAGCTTGGTTTAACTAGAAACCTTGTGACAATAGTCTGGCAGGTTGACACAAATAGAAATTCAAGACTCAGTTAGAAATCTTTTCATATGATGTGCCTTAGAGTTTGTTATCCTGTCGATAACTCTTGTATACCACGGGCGAGTAGATCATTCTATTTCATCAACCATATGTCATATTACACACTCGTTTTCTATTTATTGAGGAACGATCTTTGACTTGACTTATATCTCCGTATTCCGAAACGCCGTACCTTATTCTTTATTAACCAGAGTCGAGGTACAATATCCGGACTTTGAAATCCTCCTAACCTCATTATTCCTAAAACCATATCCTAGCTTCTAAGGTGGGTAGACTGTAAGCCTTCTTGGGATATACGAGAATTACGGATTGATTAGAATAATTTTCCCATTAGAATGATAGTTAGTGCCCCATAGACTCCCACTTTTCATTTAGATTATTTTGTGCCCCGGCCGTGTCATTAATATTTGGAGCACGAGACCAGCTGTTATCTTCCAACAAATTTTATATGCAAAATCTAGACGAGTCCACCTTCATCTAGGTATATCATGTTCCACTTATTCCTGCCCCC
>JANAVB010032616.1:18207011-18424511 GCA_029216955.1 Iris pallida | reverse complement strand
AATAAATTTAGAAATGTGAATGATCAACAAATGTTATAGTTTGAGCATTTATTTCTTGCGGGCTTGACAGCGTTCTACCGCCGACTCTGCGGCGTAGGCTGGCTTGGGCACGTCTCGTATCCGAAAAAGCGGGTGCGGGTCATGACGAGTACAGATCACCTTTAGCTTGGGATGATGTCGGCGAGAAGCAGATGCTTGGTCCAGAGATGATTACGCAGACTATTGAGGTGGTCAGACAAGTCAGAGATCATCTTCGAGTTGCCCAAGATCGCCAGCGCCATTGGGCCGATTCTCATCGGCGTCCCCTTGAGTTTTCAGTCGGCGACCATGTGTTCCTTAGGATCTCGCCTACCCATGGCGTCATTCGATTCAGCGTACGGGGAAAGCTTAGTCCTAGGTATATAGGGCCGTTCGACATTCTAGAGCGAGTAGGTGATGTGTCCTATCGTCTCGCTCTTCTGCCGTCGTTACGTGAGGTACATGACGTTTTCCATGTATCTCAATTACGACGGTATATCCCGGATCCGAGCCATATCCTTGATCATTCGGAATTGGTTGTTGGTACCAACCTTTCGTATGGGGAAAGGCCCGTATCCATATTGGACCGAAGAGAGAAGGTACTCAAGAACAAGACTATTAGTTTAGTCCGTATTGCTTGGGGTCATCACTCCTTGGGTGAGTCAATATGGGAACGTGAGGATGATATTCGTTCGTGATATCCACACCTGTTTGACTCGTAAGGTATAATGTCTTCCTTATGCCTTATGCTTTTACTTCCTTGCTTGCATAAATGAATGCTTGGTTGACTGCTAGTCGTAGATTACCAGTATTAGTGTAGCTCGACCCGACACCTCTAGCCTCTTGATTAAATTCTGAGGACGGAATTCTTTTAAGGTGGGTAGAGTTGTCACTCCCGTTTCCCGTTATACGTATTTTCAGGATATGTATACGGATTTCTGACAATTGTCAGGTGGCCCGTATTTTTTTACTTATCTTGCTTAGCTTAGCCTTGGTTTAAATCTTTACTTGATTGGTTCAACTTGGTACAATATGACTTGGTTTGGCTTGGTTTGGTTTATATTGGGTTGAGATGAGAGGGGTTGCTATATAAGTCAACTTCTTCTCTCTCCTCCATTATTTGTATTTACTTTTTCTTCTTCTTCATTTACTCCTCCTACCTACCAAGCCTAGGCAAGTGCAACTTGCTTCATGATGGATCTCAAGTTTTATTGTTCTATTTTCTTCCTTACTTGATTCTAAGCCTCTTTAGAACTTGGCATTTTTGGGTTTGATGGATAGATTCTTGTAGATTTAAGTTTGTAACTTTTTGGTTTTTTCTTGGTTTTGATCTCTAAAACTTGGTTATTTTCAAAATCTAATGGTTCCATGTTGTAGAAAATTTAATTCTACCCAATTTTAGCTTTTGAACCGCCTGATTTTGACTTCGTATGAGAAAGTTATGCCATTTTTGAGTTCATGGGTTCCCCACACCTTTTGGTACTGTCGAGATGATGAACAGTGCCGCGCGCAGTGTCTTCGCTGCCGTGCGCCCGCTCACTTCTCTGTCGCGTGCCTACGCATCGCGCTTGCGTGCAACGTGCGTCGTGGGCAATTTTGTTCGTGCGCAATGCGCAACTTGCATGCCGCGCGCCTGCGCACTTCTCTGCCGTGCGCCGCTCTTGCGCGCAACGTGCGCCGTGGGCGATTTTGCCTGCGCGCAATGCGCAACTTGCGCATCGTGCGCCCGCGTATCGCGCTTGCGGGCAACGTGCGCCGTGGGCGATTTTGCCCGTGCGCAATGTGCAACTTGCGCGGCCGCGCGCCCGCGCACCGTGCTTGCGTGCAACGTACGCCGTGGGCGATTTTGCCCGCGCAACTTGCGCACAGGTCACTCCAAATGACTGTTTTTGCTTCTTTGAGCTGTTTTGTAGCTAAAATCTGGAAAAACTCAAAACATGAAAGTTGTAGTTCTTTTTCTTGGTTTCGAGAATATGTTACTAGTTATTTTATGCAAGTTTCTCTCGTTCATGATAATGTAAGGTTAGAACACGATAGTGGCCTGTTAAGGCGCACTCTTAACAAGTATCAAGTAACATGATAATTCTTGATAGTGACCCGTCGTGGTGCACTCTTGACAAGTAACTTGACATAATAATTTTTGATGGTGGTCCGTTGTGACGCACTCTTGACTTGATAAAGTAACCTAATATGATAATCTCGATATGTCTTGCTAAGTAACTCTTGTCTTGACACCGTGGGTGTTTGTGCTTGTATAGCTACATGCCTCGTTTTACATCATGTCTAGGATGTGAATTCCTAATTTCCACGGTCAGGGATTCATACTGAATCTGACTAGGATAATGACTAGAGTGATAAGTAGTTCATGAAGGGATTTCCCAGTTACAGACAGTCCCGTTATCTGGGCACTTTAATTGGAATTGTAGCCTGCCGTCGAGTAGGGCACATTTCCAGCACACTGTTATGTGTTACACCCCCAAGTCACCTAATCTAACTCTCTCAACTTGTGACCGGATAACCTGGATTAAGACTGCAGGGCTTGTGGCAGTTGGAACATCTCGATGCGTCTTGTTAGTAACTAAGCTTGTGATAACCCTAGTTAGTTAAAGTATCAAGCCGTACTCTTTGCTTGGCCGTGAATGATGGATGGAGTCCTATCTTGTCTAGTCTTGCCTAGATCCAGTACATGGCTATCTCAGGACATGCTTGTTCATGCTTTACTTTATCGATAATTGGTTAGAGGCTAAGTTCGGTTCAGGAGAAGGGTTACAACCCCGGTCCTTGTTTTGTTTACGGATTGTAACTTGGTTACCGGAATAGTCCGTTAGTCATCTTATCGTTTATCACCATGCTTTCTCTAACTCATGTCTTTCGTTATCCTTTATGTATCATGTGCTAATATGCTAGTTTTAGTTCTTAAGTGAAGCCTCCCTTGTAGCAGTTGCTCTTTCTGGGGTCTGACCCAGCTGGTTTTGTATGGCCAGATTTCGGAGTAGCTCCCGAGGATCTTCCTGCATTCCAGCCAGATGGTGACCACTAGGCGCTGTTTGCCATTGATTATAAAAGAACAGAACAATTATATCGGAGGACTGGACTTCTACTTCATAATACAAACTCGCTCATACAAAGAAAGCCTAGGGACAAAAACCTAGGTACAGCAATCTAAGTACAATTGTTTATTTTAGATTCTGAGGGGTGACGATAGAGGCTCGGAAAAGCGACGACGGCTCTGCCTTACTCCTTGGACGATCGGACGCGGCCTTGGCTCTGGTGAAGAAATGCTCTTGGACGTGTGGGAAGACTCCCTAGATCTCTGGATGTCTCTGTAGTGCTCTCTCTCCTCTTCTCTTCGCTCTTGTCTCTTTAATTCTCCCGCTCCTCAGAGAGTGGCACCTTGCTATTTATAGGAGTGGGATGCGATCATTAGGGTTTGCAATGATTGCCTCCTTGATAAGTCGGCGGTTAAGGATCAATTAATCTGGGCCATTAATACTGATTATAGCAAATCTAGGTAATTAATGTGGATTGTATCAAATCTCTGTGGGCAATAAATGTTGATTGCCATGAATATTCGTGATTTGTGATAGCCTTCCACACGTCCAATTTGCTTGATTTGATTTGATCGGGGCAATTATGACGATCGCAATAAATCTGATCAGGGAAGATAAGACTGCCACGTGTCTCCATTATTGCGAAGAATGCCACGTGTCTCAACTGGACCATCCTGACAGAGCCGTATATGGGTGGTCCTCTCAGCCGTATGAAGCATGCAGCCGCATATGGATGGGATGCCGCATGGGGATAGGCAGCCGCATGGGGATGGGCAGCCGCATGTGGATGGACAGCCGCATGAAGATGGGTAACCGCATGTGGATGGGCAGCTGCATGAGGATGGGCAACCGCATGGGGATAGGCAGCCGCATGAAGATGGGCCGCCACATGGAGTGGTCTCGGGACTTGTTGGATTTTGCCAGCTGTAAGAAGATTTTCTTCTCTTTCCTAGGGACACGCCATCATGTCAGTCATTATTGCGTCTTTATGTCAGAACTGTCGTAGCTGTCATTGTCAGAGCAGCCGTCAGGGTATTAAATGCAGCCGAATGTAGAGAAAAACTGTTGAAGGCCACGTGGCTTCTTTCTGAGCCGCATGGGTCTATCCGAGCCGCATGGACCCCTGAGCCGTATGGACTTCTGAGCCGCATAGGGATCCTGAACCGCATGGGGATCCTTCTGTCGGAGCCGCATAGGTCTTTTTTTATTCTTTTTCATGCTTCTACAAGACCCCCTTCAAAGTTTTCAAGTTACAAAATTGAAATACTCCGAATAAGAAGCCTGGCCATGTAAAGACTCTTCGGGCCGCATAGAATGTTCTGGCCGCATGGATGTCTTCAGCCGCATGGCCTCCTCAGCCGCATGGCCATCAGAGCCGCATAGGCTGTCTGGCCGCATAGGCTCCTTGCCACGTCTTCATGCCATGTGTGCAAATCTTTGTATTGATTGCCTTTGATTTGAGCCATCTTTTGGGGGGAGTCCCAAGAGTCGGCTCATTAAATTTTGGATTTTCTTTGGATGAATCTCCTTCATGAGAGGGGACAAAATCCTAGGAGTCAGTTTTTGCCTGCAGCACACGACCCGAAGCGCTCCATCGGTCCACGTGCTTTCTTCCTCCTTTTGTCCTCCTATAAATAAGAGTAATTAAGAGAAGAAGTCTCTTTACTCTCTCCTTCAACTCAAGCCTTTCCTGCCCTAACTGTCATCCTCTTCTCCGATCACCGATGGCTCCCAAGAAGACTGTTGCGACGAAGGATAAAAAGGCGGCGTCTTCGTTGGCTGCGGCGGCGAAGGGCAAGAAAGCTGCTTCTACTTCGACTGCGACGACGAATGATAATGTGGCAGCTCCTCCGCCAGCCGTCGTGCCCGTAGTTCACCCCGACGTCCACCCCACCATTGCTGGCAAGGACGTTGCGTGAACTTGAAATCCTAACTGTTGTGGCTACGTCGCATGTTCTATGCGCGAGCCTTCATCTTCATGTGTGCCGCATGTATGTTTCATGTCCGAGCCGCATGGGATATGCTCCATGTCCGAGCCGCATGAGAATTGTTACTGTGGCCGCATAAGCACTTCGCCAACGGGGCCGTATAAGCTGCGCTTGGCCGCATAGGCTCGCACGAATTTATTTGTCGCATGAGCCGCATAAACTTATCCAAACTCTGTCGCATGAGACTTCGTTTGAACAGAGCCATATAAAAACACTGCTGCATGAACCTTGCTGGACGAAGCCACATAAGTGTTTTCTGAGTTGGGCCGCATGAGACTCCGTTAAATTGGAGCCGTATAAGCTCGAAAACACCAATCAGTTCCCCTTGTCCATCTTTTTAACTTATTTCTTTTCTCCTCTTTTCAGTGAATTTCCCAGTTAATGCTGCAGAAGAACCTCTGGTGGGTCAGGCCCAATTTGCTATAGGAGTCTGGCTTGACCAATTAGTTCGGCAGGTGGTAGAACAACTGCCCAAGAACGAGCCTGAGGAGAGGCTGACTCTTATCAAGAACCAGCCCTTTCGTTTTCTCTGTGCCATGCTGAACTTAGGGCGATTGGAGGGAAAGTACCTGAAGCCGGCGTTCTTCTTCGGGGACGCCCTGACTGTGAAGAACTCTCGGGTATTGGATATATCCGAGAATTGGAATTTTATTTCTGCCGGGAGGGCGATCCACATCCCCCAGATGGAGCATCATTTCCCATTGGTGTGGTTCAATATGTTGCCGGTGGACAGGAGGATGCAGGAATCCTTGACGCCGAGCCGGTCGGGAATGATTGTGGGTAACATCCACTACAATAAGCATGTTAGATCAGCGTACGCGGGCAGGGAACCGGTCAGCTGCTCCGTGATGGGGCTAGCCCCGGGTACCTTCTTAAATGCGTAAGGTCCCAATTTCTCATTCTCTCAAGCCGACACTTTCCTGAATCGACTTGTTCGAAAAGGGTCTTATCCCATTGGCCGGCTCTCGCTTTTGAACTGGATACGCCCCATCCCTTCATGGGCCAATTTGACCGGGTGGATTTTACGAGAATATGGGACTTTTCTGCGTGAGGTTGGTCTCTACCACGCCATCCGGGGTACATGTCACGGACTGCCCATCAATAAGGAGTTGTTCATGGCTCTCTTAGAGATGTACAACCAACGAACGGGTACCTTCTTCGTGCCAGGAGGGGAGATGGGTCTCGTTCTTCATGAGATGCATGCCGTCTCTAGGCTGTCTTGGGGCAATGAAGTGTTTGAAGTATATACTCCGACGAACGAATAGTTCGAAGATTTGGAGCAACAACATCCGGGTTTCGTTGCTGTCTATCAGGAGTTACTGTGTCATCACAGTTACTGTCAGCAGACGACTAAGAAGGATAGTAACTCGGAAGGGAACCTTTCGTATACTAGGGCTTGGCTCTTCCACCTTTTTCAGCAAGGTGCCTCAGGCCGGGTTACTCCCCGGAATCCTCTGACCCGAGAGCAAATACAGGATCTGGTGTTAACTGCCAAGAAGTCGAAGGCCTTGAGCGACACGTTTGGAAGTCAAACTGATTCCTTTGATTATTTTTATCAGGATATCCAGCCGCTGTCAGAGAAGGCAATCCTGGCAGGGTTCTTGATGGTATGGCTACGAAATTGCATGGTCTCAGACGGAGCTGGTTCTATTGAGAGGATCAGCCGAAATTTTATCCTTCCTACCGTGAAGCTGGCCTTCAGGGTCAGACTGGCTCTTCTTTCGGCCATGGTGTGCAGTATACACCGTGGCCTCCGTACTTTTTCATCCAAAGTTATTGCACGTGACACAGCGATGAACTTTGAGCGAATCGAGTTGCCTTATCACTATCTGCTGGGGTGGCTATTAATGCACTGCCGGTCTTTGATGAGACCTGGCCCAGAAGATGGCGTAACTGACGATGATGCTTTTATCTTCTAATACCGCCGGATGTCCTGGGAGTACAATACTATGCTCGCCTGTCGGAGGGCACTGGCGAGGGTGGATGGATATAACTTTTTCGTGTCTATTCCCCAATTTTCTGCTGAGGAGGTGGAGAGTGTATATGTTGATGGTACCGGGCCTCCTCTCCTCTTACCTGAGAGGATGCTTCTTTGGTTGCGTAACATCCGTCCCTCGCACTTAGTATATCGTAACCGTAATACCGTCTACCTGGAACCTTACTTACCCAGCCGGTTCTTCCGCCAGTTTGGGTACAGCCAGCTGTTCCTAGAGAGTCCCAGCTCTTGCCTGGGCTTTGAAGGCAGAGTTCTGGATGGCATCAGAGCCTGGCTCTATTATAATATTTCTCATACCCGCGCTAGTTTCTCGGTCCCTGACGCTGAGACGCAAGGGAAGATTTTGTATTTAGCGGCTCTCTACCACATCACTGCGAGCAAGTTTCTGGTTAACTTTGACCCTCGTACCAATTTTATTGTTGGTACCGGCTTGGCGGAGAAGCCCCAGGGGTCGAAGAAGAGGAAGCAGAGGGCGAACACGGTTCCTGTGTCGGACTCGGAGTCCACCACTGCGGATGAAAAAGATGGCGAGCAGGGTGCGGATGATTCTCTCCCTCCTCTAGACGAGGTGGCGACGGATCAGCCACCTGATGTGCCTAGCCCTTCGCGTAAGCGGAGCAGGAGTGAGTCTGCTGATATTGACATGACTTATTCCATGAAATGAGCTGCTGTCAGATCTCGTCGACTACTTATCGAGGATGCTGACATCGATTCTGAGGTGACTCGAATTATAGTCGTCTTCTCCTTCATTTTTCTGTACTATGGCCTAATCATTTTCCTTTACTCCTGTAGGCGTCAGAGGAGTCGGTTTCTCGAGAACCGGCCGCTGAGGTCAATCCGGCCCTGACCACTTTGGTCAATGACATGTGCACCGCTATCATTTCTGCTGGGGTTCTTTCGGAGGCGGCCGAGGAGTCCCACCTTGCTGAGGACTCAACCTATGGGGACGGGGGCTCTACTGCACCTGTCCCTGAGACAGTTGAATTTTAACGGGGTGACGCTGAACTGGCTGGATCCCTTTCAGGGGTGGCTGGGGCAGAAGAACCAGCTGAATTTAACTTGGAGGTCACGGGTGAGGAGACCACGGCAGCTGCGAGTGAGCTGCAGCCTCCATGCTCATTCCCTGGTAAAATAATCCAAATCTTAACTTGTGAGGAGGCCTATCGCTCTATCATCACATCCTTCGAGTTAAACTGATTGATGGTTGCTCTGGACATGTAGGTCCTACCCTTTCAGTGCCGATGACGGATATTGTTATGGTAGGCTCTGCCGAAAGGGAACTGGCGGAGAAGAGCGTACCCCCTCCCCTTCCGGCTCGTCTTGAGGGGCCTCCCGCTGGCTCGAGTTCGGGAAGTCAGGTGGCGGCACAGCCGGGGTAGGGGACAATGGTCCTTGCGTCCTCTTCTGCTCAGGCGGCTCCGAGAGTCAACCTCTCTGTCCTGCCGAGTGTCCAGACTCTTCGGGTGGTGGAGGAGGAGTTAGCCGCTATCCGTGCATCTTTTCCGCTCAGAATTTGTCTCCCTGGTGGTAAGTTCTAGCGCGCCTCCTTCGACGTTGCCGGCCACGCTTCCTTTGACGCCGTCCTCTACAGAGGTTCTGGACGAAGCGTCACAGGAGGTGGTTGACAGCTTCTATCGCCACTTGAAGAGAGGGGTAGCGGCTGCTGTGGAACGAGGGACCTCTTTTGCCTTGGCCCGGCAAAGCGCCCATGGTCATATTGATATTCTTAAGACTCTTCCCGGTGGGGCGGAGGTAGCTGCGCTTCTGGAGGCAAAATTGCTGGAGGCTGATCAGCTGGTGGCCCAGCTTCAGGTGCTGCGGCAAGCTGATCTGTCTGCTACTATAGATCAGGAGCGCAGTTTCCTCATATCTGCTGTAGAGAAGATAAGGGCGGCTCGGGATAAGACCAAGCCGGTCATACTGAAGGACCTTCGCGATCTGTCTGATCGCTATGATCAGTTGAGCCGCGAGAGTGAAGATGTTATGGCTCGGGAAGCGACTGCCTCCCGTGGGGTCATTGACACGCGGGAGCAGATCCTTGAGCTTCAGAGGAAGTTAGCTTTCCTGGTGTCTGAGCTTGAGGCTGCCCACACCGAAAGGGGGCTAATTATCCAGGAGGCTGACCGAGTTAATCGAGCTTCTGCTGGCCTGGAGCTTACCCTGAAAAAGTTGGAGGACGGCTGGCGGGAACACATAGACTTGGATAATGCGGAGCGGTTGTCCCAGGAGGCAGAGCGCCGAGCTAAGCAGCAGCTTGAGCGGGAGACCGCCTTGGTGAAGAACCGTCTCCTAGAAATATGTACCGCCGAACCATAGACGACTTTTTTCCTTCTTTTTGTTTTCATTCTTTTCCTTTCTTTAAGTGGGACGTTGTCCCTAGAACATGTAGTACTTTTGCCTTCCAAATAAAAGAGTATGCTTTATTCTACCCTTTATTTGTACTGCTTGTTGTGCTTGTGGTGTTATGGTGGTGTTTGTCCCGCTTGGGGGAGGGGCTTGTTTGTGGACCTGTTACCCTTGGCATACCTGGGTTTTAGGTACGGATAACAAGTTTGATGGGGATACCTGGAGCAATTCCACGGTAAGGTGGTCATGGACGTTCCTGGTATCGGGAGAAAGAATGCCACGGAGCAGCTGGGCTCCCGGGGCATGATGATAAAAGTTGTGCATGTACTAAGAAACTTAGTACAGCGTTTGTAGTCAACAGAGGACATTTGTGCGCCTATTATCCTTGGCGTACCCTGGGGTTTTTTTTTGGTACAGATAATAAGTCGAGAGAGAACCAACATACTTACTCAGAGGTAATGAGGACATGGCAAATATGAGGGTTTCTTTGATGGAGCCTTCCCACTCAGAGGTAATGAGGACATGGCATGAGTGGGCTCCATGGAGGGGTACATAGAACGACTCAGAGGTAATGAGGACATGGAAGTTCTATGTAGAGGGATGATTTGTTTTTGGCGGAAATGAGACGACTTAGAGGTAACATCGACGTGGTCGTTTTGGGAATTTTGTGGATCTGTTACCCTTTTGTGCACTGAGAGTGCGGGTAGTGGATCATGAGGTAGGAGCTCTTTCAGAGAAATAAGTTCAGAGGTATGATCATACATGACTTACTACCTAAAAGAGTGACCGGAATGTAAGTTCAGAGGCACCTGCGGGTACATAACTCAGCAATCTGAGATATTTGGAGGAAGAATGTAAGTTCAACGGTACTGGAGGGTACATAACTCAGCAATCTGGAATTTTAAGGATGTGAGTTCAGCAGTACCGGAGGGTACATAACTCAATAATCTGGGATTCGAAGAATGTGAGTTCAGCGGTACCGGCGGGTGCATAACTCAATAATCTGGGATTTGGAGAATGTGAGTTCAGCGGTACCGGCGGGTACATAACTCAATAATCTGGGATTTGGAGAATGTCGCTTAGACATAATATTTCTTCAAGAACTTGTCGTTGACAGACAACATGAGCAAGTCTCCATTTTGTTTTGCGAGGGGGTAAGCACCGTTGGAGAATACAGCCTCAATGATAAATGGACCTTCCCATTTTGGCTGGAATTTGCCGGCAGTTTTATGAGTCATAACCATCGGCCTCCGAACTGCCAGAACGAGATCCCCCACTTGGAATGTTCTGATTTTAACCTTCTTGTTGAAGGCTCCGGAGATGCGTACTGGGTATAGCTCGATTCGTTGCTGAGCTAATAGGCGCTTTTCATCTAAGGCCTCCAACTCTTGTAGCCTGCGATGGTAGTTATCATCCGTCGTCAATTGGTAAGTGAGAGCGACGCAGAGCGAGGGTATTTGAGTCTCCAATGAGAGAACTGCCTCACTCTCGTATACCAGGGAGAATGGTGTGTTCTCTGTGGCTGTTCGGACTGTAGTACGGTACGCCCATAAGCATTCACCAAGCTTCTCGTTCCAGTCGCGTTTGTTGGATGATACGAACTTTTTGAGCAACTTGATGATGGTTTTGTTGAATGCTTCTGCCAACCCATTCGCTGTCGAATTGTATGGCATTGAAGCAATATTCTGGATGCGGTACTTGTCGCAGAACCGATAGAAGGCGTGGCTTGCGAACTGTGGACCATTATCATGGATGATCCTTCGGGGCAGTCCAAAACGATAGATGACGTGATGCTTAAGGAAGCTGATCACGTTTGAAGTCTTTATTTCTGCAAGCGGAACAGCCTCCGCCCATTTGGAGAAGTAATCCGTGATTGCGAGTATGAAGCAATATCCTCGGGACGAAGGTGGAGTGATCGGACCGATGATATCCATTCCCCATGCTTCGAATGGCCAGGATGCCACTGTCGGGTGTAGAAATTCAGATGGCTGGTGGATGAAGTCCGCGTGGACTTGGCAGGCTTTGCACTTTCTTGTATAGTCTATCGCATCTGCTACCATCGTGGGCCAGTAGTAGTCCATTCGGTGAAGACGGTCTTGCAATTTTGGGCCAGGCTGATGGGCCTCGCAGACACCGTCATTAGCTTCGCGTATGGCTTTTTTGGCTTCTGTGTTTGACAGACATCGAAGCAATAATCCATCGTAGGCTCGGCGATACAGCATTTTCATCTCTGTATCGTAGAAAAATCTGAGAGAACGCCTTCTGATAGAGGTGGCTTCCTTTGGGTTCTCGGGCAGGATGTTGTAGACTACGAAGTCTATGAATGGTTGTCTCCAGTCTGGTACTTCGTCGATCGTCTGAGCGGAATAACTCGCTACGAATTGAACGTTGTTCTTGGGATAGACCAGTTCATGGCCTATCACATCCACCGATTGATGAGCATAGTTCAGAACCGCTAGGGAAGCGGCAAGGCTAGCTAAGGCATTGGCTTTAATATTTTGGAGTCTGGGGACGTGTTCGATGAAGAACCCTTCAAATGACGAGATGATGTTGATCGCTATTTGGTGATAGGGGATCATGTCTTCATGGCGGACTTCGTACGAACCCCGGATCTGATTGACGATTAATTGTGAATCGCCGTATGCTTCAAGATATTCTACCCCCAGCTCTCTTGCAAGTTGGAGGCTAATGACTAAAGCGTTGTACTCGGCCACATTGTTAGAGCAAGGTTCCGTGAGGGAGTAAACGCGATTGATCACCAGTCCGGAAAGAGAAACCAGCACTACCCCGACTCCGACGACGATGTTGCCCTTGGGTCCGGTCCTTGAAGCGCCGTCGAAGAACATTCGCCATATATCATCGTGAGAGGCCGCATGCGAGTCGGCGATCTCATCTGGGATTTTTTCATATATTCTGGCTGACTTCGAGCCTGGGTGGGCTGCTAAAAAGTCTGCCAGAGCTTGACCTTTAACAGCCTTTTGCGGGACAAAAACCATATGGTAGGGGGACAGTAATATTGCCCATGTAGCGAGACGAGAGCTGAGTGCCCTGGTTTCGTCATGAGGACCCTGAGGGGGTTGACTCGTGATATCACATGTATGGTTTTCCCCGTGACATAGTGTCGCATCTTTTGAATGGCGAACACCAGGACGAGGCATTCCTTCTCCACGGCGGTATATCGATGCTCTGGCCCAATCATCATTCGGCTGAGGTAATATATAGCTTGCTCATGGCCTGCATCGTTGTTTTGTGCTAGCAGAGCGCCGAGGGACTGCTCCATTGCTCGTACATAGAGCATAAATAGTTTTCCAGCAACCGGGGCCACCAGGACTGGAGGGTTCGACAAATATTCTTTGATGCTGTCGAAGGCACGCTGGCATTCTTCATCCCATACGAATGAGATGCCCTTCTTCATGAGATGGGTGAATGGCTGACATCACCCGGAGAGGTTGGAGATGAACCTTCTGATGTAAGCTAACCTCCCTTGAAGGCCTCAGAGTTCTCGAAGATTTCTCGAAGGACTCATCTCCATGATTGCCTTTGTCTTTTCAGGGTCTACGTGGATACCCTGGGAGGTGATGATGAAACACAAGAACTTCCAGCTGGATACGCCCAAGAAGGATTTCGTGGGGTTCATTTTTAGATTGTACGCTCGCATTAGGTCGAACACTGTCCTTAGATCATGCAGATGATCTTCCTTAGAGCGGCTCTTGACGGCGATGTCGTCAACATAGCATTCTACTGTTTTGCACAAGTGGTCTCTAAAGATGATGCTCATAGCTCTTTGATATGTGGTGCCAGCATTCTTTAAACCAAATGGCATGACTGTGTAGCAGTATGTGTCAATCGGTGTTCGGAATGATGTATGCTTTTCATCGTCGGGAGACATCTTGATTTGGTTGTACCCCGAGAAGCCATCCATGAATAACATACGTTCGAAGCCGCAGGTGTTGTCAATCATGATGTCTGTGATAGGGAGGGGGAACTCATCTTTGGGACATGCCTCGTTCAGATTGCGAAAGTCGATACAGATTCGAATCTTCCCATTCTTCTTGAGAACCGGTACTATGTTGGCGACCAAGTCCGGATGTTGTTCCTCACGAATGAAGCCGCTGGCTATCAGTTTGTTGACTTCGACTTCAATCGCATCCATGATGTCACGACCCGCACCCACTGTGAGGGTACGAGTACGTAACGACGCCCAGCCTACGCCGCAGTGTCGACGGTAGAACGCTGTCCTAGGTTACTATCTAACCAGCAACTCACGCAATTATAATGTACTCATTAAGATCAACTCCGAACGGAGGACAAGTATAAGATATTAAACTCAATCACAGTCTAAGAACGATAAGATAAACACAGAAGAATTAAACTAAGAATAGAAGAACAACTACTAAAATAATAACAACTCTCAACAAATCTCAAGTACTACACAAGTCTCAAAACTTCTATAACAAGATCAACATGAAAACAGATACTAGTCTACTAAACTAAACCCCGATCACTCCTGAGAGTCGGGGCCAAAGGTAGTCATCCCGTCTCCGGGTCCATAATATGTAGGGCATGCATCCTCAGGGCAATCATCTGTAAAATTTCAACAGGTCCAGTCAGGACAGGAACGAGCACATCTCATCTAGAAAACCCAAGTAAATGACAGAGAACTATAAAGCAGTTATAGACAGTTGTATTGATGAAAATGGCAGTTTATATTCAGGTGATGGTAAGAAAGACAGATAAAGTACAAGAAAAGTAAATAACTAAACAAGAGAAGAATCATAGCAATGAAGACTGTAAAAATAGAACTAGCTGAACCAGGGTAATATGATATAAAGTTCAGACAGAAAATGTAAATCAGTGTAACTCCAATGTAAGTCCAGTACAGGATGAATCTTATACAAGATGAATCCAGTAAGGGACGATTCCAGTTATAGTGATCAAGGATTCCAGGGTGAGTCCAGCCTATACTCTAACAGTGTATTTTAAAATATCGGAATCGACATGTGAACGACTGTAGGTAATACGGCACATCACACACCTGGCCGGGTGTGAGATGGCTATCATTCCAGTATAATTCCAAGGGAGTGGTTCCAGTATTTGGGTATGTTCACATGCCTATTCCAATATTTCTTCGTCCAGCAAGTACAAGTGAATCCAGAAAACGACACAAGAAATCGGGATGAGTCCAACCAAACATAATGATACCAACAAAAGATTCCAGGGTGATTCCAGTAGGTGATGCCAGTAGTGGTTCCAGAAGATAATGCCAGTAGTGATTCAAAAATAGAGGCCAGACTAATGGTATGTGTGTCGCATACATGAATCCAGAAATATCCATACGTGTTGTAAGAATCACATAAAACTATCTAGAACTGAAATACAGTAATTGACAAGTAAATGAGAGAACTATCAGAGAATGTACTCGCCTGCTACTCTGAGAAGAGTAGTGTAATATCAGATGTCTGCACCGGAGTCACAATGTCCTAAATAGAGCAGTATGGGTTATAACGTGTTAAAAATATGATAAATGAAGTTTACGATGCAATTTACATGATTTCTAGGCCAATCTAGGTCAAAGTCAACTCTAAGTCAACCCTGGTCAACTGTCTATGTCAAACTAGGTCCAAGTCAGACTTGGTCAACTCTGGGTCAACCCAAGTCAACTACACTAGTCAAACTAGGTCAATCCTAGTCTAGTCAAGTCTCACTAGGGCTAACCAAGCCTAGACTAGCAAGCACACATCAAAACTGGGCTATACAAGTCAACAACACACATTGACTGGCATTCATGCCATACACATAGGCCATGTACCATATACATAGCCTATAGGCCATAAGGGCTATATCACATATTCCCACACCTTATATATACACTAATTTAATATAATTTATCATATACATATATATGTATACATACCACATTATTATATCTAGCATATATATATATATATATATATATATATATATATATATATATATATATATATATATATATATATATATATATATATACATAGAGTGATAGGGTAGGGACATGTGTGTTTATGTCTAGGTTTACATGTGTGTGTGTGTGGAGCATATGAAAACAGTGTGTATCAGATGGCATGTATGTGTACATGGAAACAAAGAGTGTGATACAAGGGTGGCAATGTGTGAAATGTGAGTGTGTGATATGGTGTAATAGAGGACAGTAGAGTGTTGTGACAGCTTAGTGATAGTGTCAAAGTGGTTTAAGGTGTAACAGTTAATAGGGTGTGTAGTGTAGTGTCACAAGGAATTAGTGTGTGGAAACAGTGAACCAACAAGTGTCAACCCAATCCCATTTCAGGTTTACACATAATTATATACACAGATGCATACATAGGATAACAAGAATATTAGGGTCACTTGATTCTCAGTTTAAAAAGGAAAATAGTGCCAATGTGAGCCATGGGATGAAAGCAAATGTGAAATCAGAATTAATAACAGTTGTGTGAAATCAGTGAGTGAACTCATGCAAAACAGTGAGAAAAAACTCAGACATCAGTTTAATAGTTCCAAACACTTAAAAACCCAAATCTCAGATATCACAAAAACCATTCTCAGATTTCTAACATGAATCTAAACAGTTCTCACATAAATACCCAGATATAAACTCAGGTTTAAAATAGTTGAACCTTTCCCCCCTTCAAAACAGTTCAGTCCTACATGAATCTAAACCCAGTTAAAGCAACTCATGATTGAATTCTCATACTTAACATTACACAAGGTTCATAAACTTAAAACTCAGAATTCGGTTATTAACATATCAGTCACAGTATTGCCATAAAACCAACACAAAATAGTTCAAAACATACTCATGAATCACATACAAAACCAATTAAAAATTCCTAATCTCTGTTCAGTATGAAGAACATAGGAAAAAAATCAGTTTAACCAGTTTCTAACTCAGTGAAAACTGAACCTTAAATCAATAAAACAGTCCTCATAATGAATCTCAGTTAACTGTTTTCACAAATTCATTAACTGACAGTTGATTTAAACTATAAACTGAAAAATGAAATCGATCCATTACATATCTATATAACTTATGAACTGAAATCCAAAGGAATATTTATCATAAACAAATGACTAATCACCTAACAACCAAACTCTGGAACCAACCTAATCTCAGGAAACAACCAATAGTGCATCACCTTAAAACCCAACTAATTGGATTGTGCTACCCTGCCCTGCTACTGTGCTTGCCTGCAGGCAGGGTCTTCCTGCTGCTACTGCTGCACTTGTAAACAAGTGACAATAGGATACAATGTGCAGGTGTGTAGTAAAACAGTGTGCAACATGTGTCCAGGAATTCAGTCTGTACAGGAAGAGTAAAATCAAGTAATGCGTGTGTAGCTGTCCTTAGTCCTAACCCCATCAATTCATGAAAGCAAATTCGGATATGAATCTAAACTCAGGTATCCAATGTATAAAAATCATTTGAAATCTCCCAAATCATATTTACCTATGGAAACATTTGAAAAAACTAATCATCAGTCGTGTCACAGGGTAGGGGAGTATTGTGTCGACACTGGGGGTGATGTGTGTGTCTACAAGTGTCAGGTAGGGGTTGTTCTCGGGTCCACATTGCTGGACACGAGGTGTCAAACCTTGAAGTGCAGTATATGAAGAACAACAACACAGTATTAGTAATCGTGCAACACTGAAAAATCCAAATTTCAAAATTTAACAATGTGAAAACCTAAAACAGTTCATAACAAAGAAGAGTCACATGTGTACAAGTGTCTTAGGGTAGATTTAGTGTCCAAAAATTGGATACGAACGTGTCCTAACAAGGAGAACACACACAGACACTTAAAACGTGCAGGCAGTCTCGTGCACGTGTGCGAGTCAGGCTAGGACACGACACGAGGCACTTCGTGGTCGTGTCTAGGTGTTCGCCAACCCTAGGACTACGTGCACAAGTACCTGAAACGTGTCCAAGTGACTCGTGTCCAAAGTTTGGAACGCGTATTAGTGGCTCGAAATTGCGCGAGTACAGCCTGCACGCGCGGCCAGTACGACCAGTACGAGGAGGATTTCTCCTCGCACACGCAACCACGCACTCCCATTTTTTGAGAGGATGGTGGCAGTCGATGCCCCAAGATCCTTGCCAAAAATGGCGTGTCCACGTGTCCTGTGTTGGGAGTTATTGACCCCGTAATGCAGGACACAACAAGTGTTTCAGTCCCCGCGTGTTCGTGTCCCCGTGTTGACACGACACGACATAAAGATTAGGAAATAAAAGCAGAAATCATTAAGCAAGCCCTAGGACTAAAATTCCATTCAAAAACATTTCAGAAATTAGAACAAACTGTTGGTTGAGGCATTACATCAAACACATCAAACACGACACTGATACGTGTCCTGTTAGGACACGAAATGGACACAACTTTTGGGGATTCCTATTCCTAGAGTTAGGTTAGGGCTAGGGCATCCTAGAAATGCAATTAAACAGGAATTTCATGGGTTATAATGGATTATACCTATTGATGTGCAAAGCTCACAAAAGCCTCAAATGGAATGGTTCTCCAAGCCTCAAAAACTCCCACAAATTGATCCTACTCTGAAATATTCTTACACAAACAGAAAGAACAGAAGAATTAGGTCCTAATGCAATTGATTTGAAGGAAAATGGAGTTGAAATGGATTTTCTATGATTTTATAAAGATGGAGACTCACCTCTTCCAAAACTTGCACAAATCCCAATGGAGGCTAGCCCTAAATTCTAGAAGGGGATTAAATTGGGGGAAGGGATCACTAGTGGCTGCCATGGGCTGATTAGGGCTAGGTTTGGTTCATGGTGTGGGCCTATGGGCTATAAGTCAAGTCATTAATCATGACTTATGAAGTCATAAGCCATATTTGTCAAATCAACTCCAAATCTCTCCAAACAAGTTCCAATGACTTAAACTTCACTAAATTAGGTCAAACCAAGTTTACTTAACCTAACTAAGGGGTCTTAACCTGGGTTAGTCACTAGGTTAGTCTTCTAGTCAATACTAGTCAAAGTCAACTATAGGCCCAAAATCAATTCTACTAAAAATCATTAAAAATCACTAAAAATCATAATATGAAATAAACATCCTTAAATAATAATTATAAATACAAAATTTCAAAAATACCCTCATCTGGAAAATTGGGTGTTACAATCCTACCCACCTTATAAAAATTTCGTCCTCGAAATTAAAATAGTCGCACCCTTCCAGGTCAAACCCAAACAATCAAGGTCGAGAGATAATCATGCAAATAAAATCTTACCGATCGTGATTCCACAGTCTCGTACAGGGTAGCTACACTATCTAGCAATCATAAACAATATCCTGGCAGGTACTAAGGGAATCACACAGGAAAGTGGGGAGGAAGAATGAGAAGGACAAACCTGCTAACCCATCACCTGCAGCGTCGGTCTTTTCGACCGCCATCGCAAAAGCTCTACCCCTCTGGTGCTGAGCTACAGGTGGCCTAGCTCCCTCATAAGGAGGTGCAGCGGGACAATCTATCATCTTGTGAGCACCAGACCCACAAAATAGACAAACCTTCAGCCTCCTCCTACAAGACTCCCAAACATGCCCTGCCTTCCTGCAGTAGGCACAAGTCGGCACCTCGCGGTCCTGTCCTCTATGCTGATTCTGTGCCTGCTGCACTCTCACTGGTGCCTGTGCCTGCTGAGCCTGCACATGGGGCCTCTTAGCCTGACCCCCGCTGCGGCTACCACCCTGGGAGTCTCGCCCCCTCTTGAGCCTAAGCTCAAGATCATCCTCTGCAGCTAGTGCGTCCACTAGGATCTCCTCAAATGTAGTGCTGCGGGCGTTCTTGGTGTAGGACTTGACCTCCTTTACCAAGCCCTTCCGGAACCTCCGGGCCTTCGTCGTCTCCGACAAGTCCTCCATAAATCTGCTCAGGCGACAGAACTCTTCTGCGTACTCCTCCACGGACTGGGTCCCCTGAACTAGGGCCTCGAACTGGGTCTCGAGGGCTCCCAGTACTGCGTCTGGAAAGAACTTCTCTTTGAACAGCTTCTTGAATGCTGTCCAAGTCTGTCCTGCTGTGCCAACCCTCAGGTCGGTCTGGTACCATGTACGGGCCAGATCTTGTATCATACTGGTCGCTGCCTCTATCTGGAGCCTTGTTGGGATCTCAGCCAGCCTGAAGATCTCCTTCATATGCTCGATCCACTCATCGGCATACATGATCCCCTCTGTCCCTCTGAAGTCTCTCGGGTGCATCTTCTGGAAGTCCTGGATGCCCTTCTCCCGTGGCTGGTACAGCTACGGGGCTGCCGCTGGCTGAGCTACGACTCTCTCTACTGCCGTCACTGCCAGATCAATGCCTCTGCTGAGTTCTGCCGTGTGCCTCTGCTGCTGGGTCTGCTGACCCTCCATGTACTGCCTGAAGAAAGCCAACAGCTGAACGACGTCAATTGTCCCTGCAGGTGGCTGTTGATGCTGCTACTGAAACATCTCAGGAATGACTGGGGTCGTCCTCTGAACAAGTGGAGGCATACCCCCAATGGCTACAGCAGCTCCTGTCTGATCATGAACAGAAAGTGCTACAGTCTCAACAGCCTGCTACAATGGACGAGAGGTGGCAGACCCCTCTCCAGCGGCTACTGTACCAGAGCGATGTGATCGTGTCTCTATCATCCTGAAGACAGATCGAAAAGGAAGTCAATACTGAGCAGGAATCGATAAATCAAAGGAGGACAGTTTATTGCGAAGAAGACAAGTCAGTAAGATATGTAGATGGCATGAATTGAAGCAGAATTTTTTTCCTAACTGTGATTGAGTACCTCTCCGTTAAAGCCTATCTCTCAATCCTATCGCAGGCTTGCAGCAGTACAACTAAGTCGCCGTACTACCACGATATCGTACTAATGCGACTCTCGATCTGCATGGGCCACCACTAAAAACGTGTCACGACCCGCACCCACTGTGAGGGTACGAGTACGTAACGACGCCCAGCCTACGCCGCAGTGTCGGCGGTAGAACGCTGTCCTAGGTTACTATCTAACCAGCAACTCACGCAATTATAATGTACTCATCAAGATCAACTCCGAACGGAGGACAAGTATAAGATATTGAACTCAATCACAGTCTAAGAACGATAAGATAAACACAGAAGAATTAAACTAAGAATAGAAGAACAACTACTAAAATAATAACAACTCTCAACAAATCTCAAGTACTACACAAGTCTCAAAACTTCTATAACAAGATCAACATAAAAACAGATACTAGTCTACTAAACTAAACCCCGATCACTCCTGAGAGTCGGGGCCAAAGGTAGTCATCCCGTCTCCGGGTCCATAATATGTAGGGCATGCATCCTCAGGGCAATCATCTGTAAAATTTCAACAGGTCCAGTCAGGACAGGAACGAGCACATCTCATCTAGAAAATCCAAGTAAATGACAGAGAACTATAAAGCAGTTATAGACAGTTGTATTGATGAAAATGGCAGTTTATATTCAGGTGATGGTAAGAAAGACAGATAAAGTACAAGGAAAGTAAATAACTAAACAAGAGAAGAATCATGGCAATGAAGACTGTAAAAACAGAACTAGCTGAACCAGGGTAATATGATATAAAGTTCAGACAGAAAATGTAAACCAGTGTAACTCTAATGTAAGTCAAGTACAGGATGAATCTCATACAAGATGAATCCAGTAAGGGACGATTCCAGTTATAGTGATCAAGGATTCCAGGGTGAGTCCAGCCTATACTCTAACAGTATGTTTTAAAATATCGGGATCGACATGTGAACGGCTGTAGGTAATACGGCACATCACACACCTGGCCGGGTGTGAGATGGCTATCATTCCAGTATAATTCCAAGGGAGTGGTTCCAGTATTTGGGTATGTTCACATGCCTATTCCAATATTTTCCCGCCCAGCAAGTACAAGTGAATCCAGAAAACGACACGAGAAATCGGGATGAGTCCAGCCAAACATAATGATACCAGCAAAAGATTCCAGGGTGATTCCAGTAGGTGATGCCAGTAGTGGTTCCAGAAGATGATGCCAGTAGTGATTCAGAAATAGAGGCCAGACTAATGGTATATGTGTCGCATACATGAATCCAGAAATATCCATACGTGTGTTTGCCATTGATTGTAAAAGTACAGAACAATTATCGGAGGACTGAACTTAGACTCACAATACAAACTCGCTCGTACAAAGAAAGCCTAGGGACGAAAACCTAGGTACAGCAGTCTAAGTACGATTGTTTATTTTAGATTCTGGGGGGTGACGATAGAGGCTCGGGAAAGCGACGGCCGCTCTGCCTTACTCCTTGGACGATCGGTACGCAGCCTTGACTCGGGGAAGATCTGCTTGGTCGTTGACGAAGAAATGCCTTCTTGCTCTCTCTCTGATTGCTCTCCTGGCTTCTCTCTCTCTGTGTATATTCTCTCTCTGACTATGGGGGAAGTCTCTCTGTGTATACGTATTCTTCTCTGATTCTTTTTTTTTTGTATCTCTCTCTATATCTCACAAGGGAATGGCACCTTGCTATTTATAATAGTGGGATGTGATCACTAGGGTTGCCAATGATTAGCTCTTGGAGATGGCGGCGGCCTGAGGATTGATCAATCCAGGCCGTTCGTTTCTGATTGTGACGAATCAGAACCATTAAGGGTAGATTACACCAAATCTCCATTAGCAATTAATGCTGATTGGCATAAATCTTCCTTATAATAATTCTCTAATATCTGCGAATAAATCAAATTTATTCTCCTGCCACGTGCCCCAGATCATTGGGATTCGACCCGGTCTTGGATTGCCATAAATCTGGGAGATTGATCGGCTGAGGACACGTGTCCTGAGAGCCAATGGTGAGACTGGAACCGCATGCAGATTGGGCCGCATGAGATTTGGGCCGCATGAATTTTGGGCCGCATAAGACTTGGGACACGTGTCAGGGCTGTCTGGGCAGTGGCCCCCTCCTTCAGACTTCTGAACCATATGATGAGCCGCATGAACCGCATAATGGTGTGTCTGCTTGAGCCGCATGGGCATGATCTTCTTGAGCCGCATAGGAATGATTCCACTCGAGCCGCATGGGATAGCTTCACTCTGAACCGCATGGGAAGTCTTCACTTCGAGCCGCATAAGCACACCCACGTGGCAGGGCCACGTGGCATTTTGTTGCTCTCGGGGGATCGTGTCAGAGATTTCTTTCTCTTCTCTAGAGATTCATCATTATGACAGAGTCATAATTACCTGCTTTGGTGTCAGGTCTGTCAACTTTTCAGAGGGGTCAGCCGTCAAAGCAATTAATGCAGCATGGATCGGAGGGGAGCACTGTCACGCCACATGTCTTCTGAACCGCATGGAATGCCTCCGACCGCATAGCTCCTTATGCCGCATGACTCCCTGAGCCGCATGCATTTTCTGAGCCGCATGGGTCTTTCTTGGCCGCATGAGTTAATTTCTTTAGTATTTTCCATGCTTCTACAGGACCCCCTTCAAAGTTTTCAATTTGTAAAATTGAAACACTTTGAATAAGAAGCATGGCCGTGCTCTTCTAACCGCATATGAAACCCTGACCGCATAGAGATCTTGGCCGCATAGATTGTTCAGCCCCATAGCTTCTCGCCACGCCATTATGTCATGCATGCAAACCTTTTTGGGGCAGGATCCTAGGAGTTTCTGACCTCTAATTAACTAGTCAGTATCGATAGCCGAAGAGTCGACTACTTTGTACGAAGCGTCGGTCTTGGTCCTCCTTTCTCTATAAATGGAAGGGTATTTAGAAGGATTTCTCTCCTAGACTCTTTCTGATTAAGATTTCTATCTTGCTTTCTTCTTCTAAATGACGAACCACGATGGCACCTAGGGCTTCCAAGGCAGTGAAGAAGGTTTTGGCTAGGAACAGGAAGTCGGCTTCGTCTTCAATTGCCGCACCCCCCGTTCGTCTTGATGTTCATGTTGTCGTCGAAGGTAAGGACTGTGCGGAAGATTGGGTGCTCTGAAACCCTAAAAGATACTGCTCTGCTGCATTGCTTCGTGCATAATCATTTTGATGCGAGCTTTTTAGATTACGTGGTCCGCATACACATCCTATGAGCCGCATGGAATATATTCCATGCCCAAGCCGCATAAGAGTTGTCTTTAAACGAGCCGCATGAACACTTCTGAATATCTTCTGACTGTTTTCATCATTTCTCATCACTTTTTTCCGTCTTTTGGTTCTTATAGTGTCTCCACCGAGTGCTGATATTGCAGTGGTAGAGGATCCGTCGCTCCCTGGCGTCAATCAGGGGCCTTCCTCTGTTAAGAAGGAGACAATGAAAGAAGAATCGGAGCCTGAGAGGGACGATGTCCTCCCTACTGTCGAGACTGTTGAGGGTGACACCACTGGGAATCCTGATTCTCCCATTCTGGACGAGGATCTTCCTCAGTTGCACCCTTCATACGTAATGTGGTTGAAGGAGTTGTATACGTATTTTTGTAACTAGGGGTTTGAGGTGTCTTGTCTGTAATGAAGAACTTTCCTGTAACCGTGTGGATGTAACTGATTTCTGACTGAATGGAATATATATTTGCTTCACTCTTTTGCTTTGTAATAATCCTTTTATCGGGTCATTTTGCGTGGACCCATTGTCCCTAACATACCCTGGTTTTGGATACGAACAATAAGTTTAAAAGAAAGGAACCAATCATACTGACTCAGAGGTGCTGAGGACATGGTGAGCATGAGGGTCTCTTTGACAGGGGGGTACATAGAACAACTCAGAGGTAATAAGGACATGGAAATTCTATGTAGGGGTGATTTGTTTTTGGCGGAAATGGGACGACTCAGAGGTGATGAGGACATGGTCGTCTTAGAAATTTGTGGATCCGTTACCTTTGTTGTGCACTGGGAGTGCAGGTATTAGATCATGAGGGAGGATCTCTTGTAGGAAGAAAGTTCAGCGGTATGATCATACATAACTTTCTACCTGAAAGAGTGACCAGGATATGAGTTCAGAGGCACCATCGGGTACATGACTCGAGAATCTGGAGAATGGTGAGTGTGAGTTCAGCGGTACCAGCGGGTACATGACTCAAAAATCTGAAAAACTATGAGGGTGAGTTCAGTGGTATCAGCGGATACATGACTCGAAGATCTGGAAAATTATGGGGTGAGTTCATTGGTACTAGCGGGTACATGACTCGACAATCCATGAATGTTGGAATCAAAGTGTAAGTTCAGAGGTACCAGCAGGTACATGACTTGGAAATTTGGGATATCTTTATGGAAGAAGGACATGAGTTCAGCGGTACACGTGGGTACATGACTCGAAAATCTATGAATGTTGGAATCAAAGTGTAAGTTCAGAGGTACCAGCAGGTACATGACTTGGGAATTTGGGATATGAGTTCAGCGGTACAAGAGGGTACGTGACTCGATAAGTTGGAAAATTAGGGGGTTGAGTTCAGTGGTACCAGCGGGCACATGACTCAAAACTCTGGAAAATGTTGTTTAAATATAGTATTTTTTTCAGGAACTTGCCATTGACGGGCAACATGAGCAAGTCTCCGTTCTGCTTGGCGAGGCGGTAAGCACCATTGGAGAACACGGCCTCGATGATAAATGGGCCTTCCCATTTTGGCTGGAACTTGCCGGTGGTCTTGTGAGTCATGACCATTGGCCTCCTGACTGCCAAAACAAGATCGCCCACTTGGAATGTTCTGACTTTGACCTTTTTGTTGAAGGCTCCTGAGATGCGTGCTTGGTATAATTCGATCCTTTGCTGAGCTAGAAGGCATTTTTCATCTAAGGGCTCTAACTCTTGTAGTCGACATCGGTAGTTATCATCCGTTGTCAATTGATAAGTGAGGACGACTCGGAGTGAGGGAATCTGAGTCTCTAATAGGAGAACTGCCTCACTCCCGTACACCAGAGAGAATGGTATATTCCCGGTGGCTGTTCGAACCGTGATGCGATAAGCCCATAAGCACTCGCCGAGCTTCTCGTTCCAGTCGCGTTTGTTGGAGGAGACAAATTTCTTAAGGAGTTTGATGATTGTTTTGTTGAATGCCTCTGCTAACCCGTTTGCTGCCGGGTTGTATGGTGTCGAAGCGACATTCTGAATGCGGTGTTTGTCGCAGAATCGGTAGAATGCATGGCTTATAAACTGCGGACCATTATCATGGATGATCCTTCGGGGCAGTCCAAAGCGGTAGATGACGTGGTGCTTCAGGAAGCTGATTACGTCCGAAGTCTTGACTTCGACGAGTGGGACAACTTCTGCCCACTTTGAGAAGTAATCAGTAATCGCAAGTATAAAGCGATGTCCTCGGGAGGAAGGTGGGGTGATTGGACCAATGATATCCATTTCCCATGCTTCGAATGGCCAGGACGCCACTGTCGGATGTAGAAATTCGGATGGTTGGTGAATGAAGTCTGCGTGGACTTGGCAGGCCTTGCATTTTCGGGCATAATCTATTGCATCAGCCACCATCGTGGGCCAGTAGTAGCCCATCCGACGAAGGCGGTCTTGCAGCTTAGGGCCAGGCTGATGGGCCCCGCAGACACCGTCATGAGCCTCTCGTACGGCTTCTTTAGCTTCTGCGTTCGACAAGCACCGAAGTAGTAATCCGTCGTAGGAGCGGCGATACAGCATTTTTGTCTCTGTATCGTTGAAGAATCTGAGAGAACGCCGTCTGATAGAAGTAGCCTCCTTCGGGTTCTCGGGCAGGATGTCGTAGACCACGAAGTCTATGAATGGTTGTCTCCAGTCTGGCGCTTCGTCGATCATCTGAGCAGAATAACTCGCCATGGCTTGAACATTGTTCTTGGGGCTGACCAGCTCATGGCCGATTACATCGACCGAATGATGAGAGTGGTTTGGCACTGCTAGGGAAACAGCCAGGCCTGCTAGGGCATCAGCTTCGATATTTTGGAGTCTGGGGACGTGTTCGATGAAGAATCCCTCGAATGATGAGATAATGTTGATCGCTATTTGGTGGTAGGGGATCATGTCTTCATGGCGGACTTCGTACGTCCCCCGAATCTGGTTGACGATTAATTGCGGATCGCCGTATGCTTCAAGGTATTCTACCCCCAGTTTTCTTGCGAGTTGGAGGCCAATGACCAAAGCGTTGTACTCGGCCACATTGTTAGAGCAGGGTTCCGTGAGAGAGTAGGTGCCATTGATCACTAGCCCGGTAGGAGAGACCAATACTACTCCGACTCCGACGACGATGTTTTCCTTGGGTCCGGTTCTTGAAGCGCCATCGAAGAACATCCGCCATATGTTATCGTGGGTGGTTGTATTTGAATCGGCGACCTCATCTAGGATTTCTTCGTATATTCTGGATGATTCCGATCCTGGATGGGCCGCCAAAAAGTCTGCCAGGGCTTGACCTTTGACAGCCTTCTGCGAGACGAAAATCATATGATAGGGGGACAGCAATATTGCCCATGTAGCGAGGCGGGAGCTGAGTGCCCCTGGTTTGGTCATGAGGACCCTGAGAGGGTTGATTCGTGAGATCACATGTATGGTTTGCCCCGTGACATAGTGCCGCATCTTTTGAATGGCGAATACCAGGGCGAGGCATTCTTTCTCCACAGCGGTGTATCGGTGTTCGGGCCCGACCATCATTCGGCTGAGATAGTAAATGGCCTGCTCGTGGCCTGCGTCGTTGTTTTGTGCCAGCAGGGCACCGAGGGAGTGTTCCATTGCTCGTACATAGAGCAGGAATGGTCTTCCAGGGACCGGGGCCACCAGGACTGGAGGATTTGATAAATATTCTTTGATGTCATCGAAAGCGCGCTGGCATTCCTCATCCCATACGAATGAGACTCCCTTCTTCATGAGGTGGGTGAACGGTCGGCATCGCCCGAAGAGGTTGGAAATGAACCTCCTGATATAAGCTAGCCTCCCTTGGAGGCCTCTAAGTTCACGGAGATTTCTCGGGGGACCCATCTCCATGATTGCCCTCGTTTTCTCGGGGTCTACATGGATACCCCGTGTAGTGATGATGAAGCCCAAGAACTTTCCGCTGGATACACCCAAGAACGATTTCGTAGGGTTCATCTTCAGATTGTGGGCTCGCATTAAGTTGAACACCGTTCTCAGGTCTTGCAGATGATCTTCCTTACGGCGACTCTTGACGGCGATGTCGTCGACATAGCATTCCACTGTCTTGCGCAAATGTTCTCTGAAAATGATACTCATGGCTCGCTGATATGTAGCGCCAGCATTCTTTAGACCGAATGGCATGACTGTGTAGCAGTATGTGCCAATCGGGGTTCGGAATGAGGTGTGCTTTTCGTCGTCGGGAGACATCTTGATTTGATTGTACTCCGAGAATCCATCCATGAATGACATACGTTCAAAGCCGTATGTATTATCGATCATGATGTCTGTGATAGGAAGGGGAAATTCATCTTTGGGGCATGCCTCGTTCAGGTTGCGGAAGTCGATGCAGATTCGAATCTTCCCATTCTTCTTGAGGACGGGTACTATATTGGCGACCCAATCAGGATGTTGCTCTTCACGAATGAAGCTGCTAGCTATTAGCTTGTTGACTTCGGCTTCGATCGCGTCCATGACGCCTGGGCGAAAGCGTCGTTGTTGCTGCTTGACTGGCTTTACATCTGGCCGTATATTGAGTTTGTGGAGAGCGATGTCAGAATTTAACCCCGGCATGTCTTCATAGCTCCAGGCGAACACATCAATGTATTCTCTGACAAGTTCTAACAACGACTCTCATTCTTCGTCAGTTAGGCTTTTACTGATAAAGATCGGTTTTGGAGAAGATTCGCTGCCGAGATCCACTTGTATGACCTCATCTTCAGTAGGAGGTTCTCTCAGTTCGAACCACTTTTCCCATTGTGCGTCTAATTGCTGGGCCCATGGCTCTAGCTCAAGGATTTCGGAGATGTCTTCGTCTTCCTCGTAAGCGTCGGTGAATGCCATGTTGACTGACATGACTTGTCTGAACACATCTCCGATGCTGGTATCTGAGTCAGAAGTCGGTGATCCGGTTGAATGTGACTGCCAGTCGCATTCTTCATCTGAGCTTTCAGGGGTCGTAGTAGGCGTTACATACCCTAAACCGCATCGGGTTTTGTTATAGTAGTTCCGTGGTTTGCCCGCCGGGGCTGGTGTCTTCAAAGGTAATCGTTGTCCAGTGCCGTAGTTCAGTCCTGGTGTTGTCTCTAGATCATACCCCTGTTTCTGCATGAGATATTTGGATTGAGGGCTATAGAGATACAGAGGCAGTCTTCCAGCATCTGACCCGAAGTCGACTTCTTCCATGGCGAGGGGATGCGGGTTGTTCGTCCGGCCGAAGTTGATTGGGTGGTCCCCTCCCTCGATTATTCGGTAAGCGTCTTCTACTGGAGTAAGCTGGATCGCGGTGTACACATTTGTCACCTGTGTGTGTAGGTGAGTGCCTATACCGTGTTCCATAGCATACATTGTACATAGCTTATCGAGCTCGGTGTAGTTCAAAGATAACCCTTTATTGATGAAGTAAGGTATCTTTTCTAGAGGGATTACATCATCTGCGGAGGGAGCGTCAGTGTGGATAGCCACATACTTGGCTAGCTCTGGTTCCTCTTCGGCTACCCCCTGTGTGAATGAAGATTGAGAGGGCGTCCTAGTCAGCTTGATCTTCAGAGGTTCAACTGACGGAGCGGAGCGTGGGGTTGTCGGTAGACTAGCAACCCCCAGTCTGGCACTTGATGTGGAGCGAGGGGTGGCTGGTTCGCTTGAAGTGTCAGACCTCGTATCAGGGTGACGACCTTTCTTAGGCAGGCGTATCGTCAGAGGCCTATCGGAGGGATTGAGTTTCTCTGTTTGGGATTGACCGTCTCTCGGCAATCTGATGGTAAGTGGCCCTGTCGTGGGTCTCGGTACCTAGCCGGACCTTGGCAGCCGGATTCTCAACTGCTCTTCCTGTGCCGAGAGGCTGATCGCATCTTTACGCAGCGTGGCCGTAAGGGGTGCAGAATTGCCTGGTTTGTGAGCCTGGAGGTGGATTGTCAGAGGTTCTTCTGATCCCGTGGTTGCTTCAACATCAGTTTGTTTATTTCCTCCTTCAAGGTGCCTCTTCGACTTTTCGTATAGGTAGGAGTCCGAGTATTAAGATTCGACCCCTTTGAAGGGATCGATGTCAGCAAATTCTGTCCTCACGAAGCCGTGCTTGTCGACATATTTGAAGCATTGGTGTAGCGTGGAAGGCACGATCATGTAATCATGTATCCAAGGGCGCCCCAAAAGGATGTTGTATGAAGTGTCGGCATCTATGACGTAGCAAGTGACTTCTGATTGGAGATCGCCAATCTGACATTTCAGACGGATCTTTCCGATTGGATAGCACCTGCCCGAATTGAACCCGCTGATGGCGGTGTTTATAGGGGTCAGGCGATGCATCAGGATGCGAAGATGATGCAGTAGTCCTTTTGAAATGATGCTTATGGAAGACCCAGGGTCAATGTGCATCCGGTCCACCTTTATGTCGCCGATGTAGCCTGTGTAGTATAATGGGCGATCGTGTAGATTAGTCTTGATGAGCATGTCTTGTGGAGTGAAGACGATGTTGGGCATTGCTCCCGTACAGGCACTGTCTTGGAGGTCTGCGGGCTGATTTTCTCCCGTGAGGTTGACCTGAGCCAGGTACGCGTCGGCATTTTGGAGTGCATCGCTCAAAGCTGTGCGGACATCCTTCGAGAGCCTCAGGAGTTCATATAAGGATAATTTGGCCGGTGTATTGGCCAATTGCGCCAAGATGTCGAAGTTGTAGGGCCTCTCCAGCCCCTGAGATGTTTTCTTTCGGAGGGATTTGTCGAAGCGAGTCTCCTTCGGCCTAGGCTTGTCGGTCGTCGAAGGCTGAGCCGGTCCCGGAGCATCCGTGGTAGTGGGCGGATGGTCATCAGTCGAGTTTTCAGCCACAGGTTGAGATTGTGCTCCGGATCGAGTAACAACGGCCGTGACTTCCTCTTCATCTGCTGAGGTGGTACGGCAGGATCTGACTTTCCACTTTTCTTTTTAGAAGATGGAGTAGACTGAGTTACCTCGTCCGGATGGACCCACATGATTTCCCCTCGTGATATGGTGAGGGGTACTAGACCAACAGCTTGAGCAGGCGGGAGATTAGCAATCTCCATCGTTGCTAGAGGGATGGGTATAACCCCGTCCTGGGTCTCTGTTGGAGGGAAGCTGCCGAATTGTACGGACACCATATTGGCTGCCACGGTTACCTCCTCGAAATCGATGGCCAGAGCGTTTGAATCAATGAGGTTTTGGATATATCGTTTCAGTTGGTAGCAGTCATGCGTAGCATGGTGGACGTAGCGGTGGTAACGGCAGAACTTTGGGTTCTCCAGATCAGCCGGCCGAGGCTCCCGTCTTGGTGGAGGAAGCTGAATCCTATCTCCTTGTATGAGCATGTCCAAGATAGGCTTGACGTGACCGTCTTCAAAAGAGTAAGTGATTTGAGGCCATTGTTTGTCCGCAGGTTGCGACTCAGGCTTCTGGGCTGTATCGGCCACCATAGCCTGCTTGCCTCTGTTGTCCCGGTTATTGGAGGGGCTACCCCCATTGTCGTTGGTGGTGCTGGGACGCTTGCCCTTGTTCTCTGCCTCTGAGATATGTAATCCCAGTTGGCGAGCCTTCTTTAATCGTTCTTCGGCACTTGTAGCACTAATGATAAAATCCTTCCAGTCCTTGAATTGACTCTCGCCCATCCAGAGACTGATTGTTGGGAGTAGTCTCTTTTGGTAAATTTTGATCAAGGAAGAGTCCGGGTTGCCAGATGGTAACTTCATTGCGGTTTGATGAAACCGCTCAATGTAATTCCTCGTCAGCTCTTTCTCTCCTTGAATGACATCCATGAGGGTAGACATCGTGACGTCCTGCCCTACCTCATAGAACCTCTCCAAGAACAGGCGTTTGAAGCCAGCGAAAGAATGGATGCAATTGTCCGGCAGGTTGCGGTACCAATCGAAGGCGACTCCTTCCAATGCCCCAATGAATAACCGCGTGAGGATAGCGTCATCATGGGGGAGATGGTCGGTAGTGACCTCAAAGTAAGTGATGTACCGACTTGCTGAAGTCTTGCCATCATATGGGTTGATATTGAACGGCTTATATCTTGGTGGAAAGGGAACATCCCTCCATTCAGCAGGATATGGTTGCCGTATCCTGAGGTCTTGAGAGTTTTCTCGGGCATGGAACATTGCTCGGAGCTCCTGAACCTCTCTTCTTACTTCTCGGGCCTCGTCTGTCGCGGTAGGGGCCGTTATCTCGGGAGGATTGTTGCCCGGGTTCGGTGCTGCTGAATTTGAATCTACGTTGATTGCGGGACCCGTGCTTGTCTGGCCAGGTGTCACCCCCTGCAGATTAGGAAGCGCCGCTTTGATCTCGTCTACAGACTTGACCAAGGCGTGCAATATGGCCTCCAAAGTGTCGATGCGCTGGCGATCCCCGGAATCGCCTTGATTGCTGTCTGTCATGAACACCGTCTTCACATGAGGAGTGACGGAAGGAGTGGTGGAGGATGTACCCTCCGAGTCGTACCCGTGCATCGAGAAAATCATCAGGATATGTGGGGATGTTCTCTTCAGGTTCGGACTCGAAAGGAATACTACCCCCAGCTTCGAAGCTTGCTTCGTCTAGGATGTCCTTGGGGACGTCGGTATCTGTTGTATCCGTCGGAGGATTTGCTTCCTCCAGTCCGTATTCCTGGAATGTCGGATTGTCGTGGATGTTTGGAGGAGTGCTACCCCCAGTTCCGACGACCCCCAATGTTGCAGACGACGAACTTCCTACTGCAGCAGTTTTCGTCTTCGAACGGGTGTGTTGAAATACTCCAGTGGAGGATAACCCTTTAGACGACAGCTAAGTCGACACCTTTGGGCTGGAGATGCTCGTTTTCTTCCCTCTTCCCTTGGCGAGAACTTTCTGCGCGGACTTACAGGAGACAACAGGAGGTGCCTCGTCTTCTGAGCTCGGATGATGTAGTCTTTGGAAGACGGATGGCCGGTCTTTCGTCACCGTCGCGTTGCTGCAACAGCAGTTGACGATGATCTGGGTGCATTGATGTCCGTGTGAGGGCTCTTTACACCCCGAAGCTCCTTCCCTTTTTTTGCGTTTGTGGAGGATAACCTCACGCAGGTCAGAGGAACCACTTTGTCTGTTTGCCGCCGGGGGCTGGACTTGAGTGGTTTTATACAACTTCCCATCAGAGGCCCGCGTGATAATCAGCGGGACGCCCCGATAGTCAGAGGTTGGGGCAGTCGTCTGGACTTGATGAGCCCGCGCTGCCCTAGACTTCCTCCTTTTAGCACTTGTGGGTGCGTAATAGGAGGAGTCTAAGACGAATACCACAGAGTCTGGATTATCATCCAGAGAATGATCAGAGTCAGGACCGCATGAAAGCCGGTCGAAGACTGATCGAGAGAAGCGTGGGACGGATGCTATGCGGTTAGCATTGGGTACCGTGCAGGCTGTCTGCATGCGGCTGTCTTTTGTTGTAGGATGAGTCTTTATGCGGCTAGGAGTCACAACCGTGCAGGCTGACCGCATGCGGTTGGCATCTGTGGCCGCATGGGTTTTCTGCAAGCGATTGACTTTAATAGCCACATGAGTTTCATCCGTGCGGTTGGCAACTGTAGCCGCATAAGTTATGCGGCTGACAGATGTGGCCGCATGAGTTTTCTTTATGCGGTCGGCGGTTGTAGCCGCATGGGCTTTCTCCCTGCGGCTAATACTCTTCTGCGGCTCGGATCGCGTAGAGTTCCTCTTTGCCCCTGCAAGTCCAGCATCATAGTGTTTTTTTTGCCGGACTTGGGGATAGCAGAGTTGTCTACGGTCTGAAGTGGGGCCGCAGGGGAGTCTTTCTCGCCATCTTGAGCAATAGAGAGTACCCCATCAAGGGCTTGTGGAGGAGCAAATGATTTGGCCTCCACTCTTTGCGAGCCTTTATGGTGCGGGTGCGCTTCTGGACCGGGCCAGTGCAACCTTCAGAGAGCATCTCTTCGAACGCCTGTTGGTCGAAGCGTACGACCATCTTCTGTTGTATAGAGCCAAGTTTGGCTGCGTCCGATTGCGTCACCAACTCCTCAGCCGTAGAGAAGTTAGTCCCCAGCAGAGTCGCCATCGTGTTTGCCATTGATTGTAAAAGTACAGAACAATTATCGGAGGACTGAACTTAGACTCACAATACAAACTCGCTCGTACAAAGAAAGCCTAGGGATGAAAACCTAGGTACAGCAGTCTAAGTACGATTGTTTATTTTAGATTCTGGGGGGTGACGATAGAGGCTCGGGAAAGCGACGGCCGCTCTGCCTTACTCCTTGGACGATCGGTACGCAGCCTTGACTCGGGAAAGATCTGCTTGGTCGTTGACGAAGAAATGCCTTCTTGCTCTCTCTCTGATTGCTCTCCTGGCTTCTCTCTCTCTGTGTGTATTCTCTCTCTGACTATGGGGGAAGTCTCTCTGTGTATACGTATTCTTCTCTGATTCTTTTTTTTGTATCTCTCTCTATATCTCACAAGGGAATGGCACCTTGCTATTTATAATAGTGGGATGTGATCACTAGGGTTGCCAATGATTAGCTCTTGGAGATGGCGGCGGCCTGGGGATTGATCAATCCAGGCCGTTCGTTTCTGATTGTGACGAATCAGAACCATTAAGGGTAGATTACACCAAATCCCCATTAGCAATTAATGCTGATTGGCATAAATCTTCCTTATAATGATTCTCTAATATCTGCGAATAAATCAAATTTATTCTCCTGCCACGTGCCCCAGATCATTGGGATTCGACCCGATCTTGGATTGCCATAAATCTGGGAGATTGATCGGCTGAGGACACGTGTCCTGAGAGCCAATGGTGAGACTGGAACCACATGCAGATTGGGCCGCATGAGATTTGGGCCGCATGAATTTTGGGCCACATAAGACTTGGGATACGTGTCAGGGCTGTCTGGGCAGTGGCCCCCTCCTTCAGACTTCTGAACCATATGATGAGCCGCATGAACCGCATAATGGTGTGTCTGCTTGAGCCGCATGGACATGATCTTCTTGAGCCGCATAGGGATGATTCCACTCGAGCCGCATGGGACAGCTTCACTCTGAACCGCATGGGAAGTCTTCACTTCGAGCCGCATAAGCACACCCACGTGGCAGGGCCACGTGGCATTTTGTTGCTCTCGGGGGATCGTGTCAGAGATTTCTTTCTCTTTCCTAGAGATTCATCATTATGACAGAGTCATAATTACCTGCTTTGGTGTCAGGTCTGTCAACTTTTCAGAGGGGTCAGCCGTCAAAGCAATTAATGCAGCATGGATCGGAGGGGAGCACTGTCACGCCACATGTCTTCTGAACCGCATGTAATGCCTCCGGCCGCATAGCTCCTTATGCCGCATGACTCCCTGAGTCGCATGCGTTTTCTGAGCCGCATGGGTCTTTCTTGGCCGTATAAGTTAATTTCTTTAGTATTTTCCATGCTTCTACAACGTATTGTAAGAATCACATACAACTATCTAGAACTGAAATACAGTAATTGACAAGTAAATGAGAGAACTATCAGAGAATGTACTCGCCTGCTACTCTGAGAAGAGTAGTGTAATATCAGATGTCTGCACCGGAGTCACAATGTCCTAAATAGAGCAGTATGGGTTATAACGTGTTAAAAATATGATAAATGAAGTTTACGATGCAATCTACATGATTTCTAGGCCAATCTAGGTCAAAGTCAACTCTAAGTCAACCCTGGTCAACTGTCTATGTCAAACTAGGTCCAAGTCAGACTTGGTCAACTCTGGGTCAACCCAAGTCAACTACACTAGTCAAACTAGGTCAATCCTAGTCTAGTCAAGTCTTACTAGGGCTAACCAAGCCTAGACTAGCAAGCACACATCAAAACTGGGCTATACAAGTCAACAACACACATTGACTGGCATTCATGCCATACACATAGGCCATGTACCATATACATAGCCTATAGGCCATAAGGGCTATATCACATATTCCCACACCTTATATATACACTAATTTAATATAATTTATCATATACATATATATGTATACATACCACATTATTGTATCTAGCATATAGAAATATGTATATATATATATATATATATATATATATATATATATATATATATATATATATATATACATAGAGTGATAGGGTAGGGACATGTGTGTTTATGTCTAGGTTTACATGTGTGTGTGTGTGGAGCATATGAAAACAGTGTGTATCAGATGGCATGTATGTGTACATGGAAACAAAGAGTGTGATACAAGGGTGGCAATGTGTGAAATGTGAGTGTGTGATATGGTGTAATAGAGGACAGTAGAGTGTTGTGACAGCTTAGTGATAGTGTCAAAGTGGTTTAAGGTGTAACAGTTAATAGGGTGTGTAGTGTAGTGTCACAAGGAATTAGTGTGTGGAAACAGTGAACCAACAAGTGTCAACCCAATCCCATTTCAGGTTTACACATAATTATATAAACAGATGCATACATAGGATAACAAGAATATTAGGGTCACTTGATTCTCAGTTTAAAAAGGAAAATAGTGCCAATGTGAGCCATGGGATGAAAGCAAATGTGAAATCAGAATTAATAACAGTTGTGCGAAATCAGTGAGTGAACTCATGCAAAACAGTGAGAAAAAACTCAGACATCAGTTTAATAGTTCCAAACACTTAAAAACCCAAATCTCAGATATCACAAAAACCATTCTCAGATTTCTAACATGAATCTAAACAGTTCTCACATAAATACCCAGAAATAAACTCAGGTTTAAAACAGTTGAACCTTTCCCCCCTTCAAAATAGTTCAGTCCTACATGAATCTAAACCCAGTTAAAGCAACTCATGATTGAATTCTCATATTTAACATTACACAAGGTTCATAAACTTAAAACTCAGAATTCGGTAATTAACATATCAGTCACAGTATTGCCATAAAACCAACACAAAATAGTTCAAAACATACTCATGAATCACATACAAAACCAATTAAAAATTCCTAATCTCTGTTCAGTATGAAGAACATAGGAAAAAAATCAGTTTAACCAGTTTCTAACTCAGTGAAAACTGAACCTTAAATCAATAAAATAGTCCTCATAATGAATCTCAGTTAACTGTTTTCACAAATTCATTAACTGACAGTTGATTTAAACTATAAACTGAAAAATGAAATCGATCCATTACATATCTATATAACTTATGAACTGAAATCCAAAGGAATATTTATCATAAACAAATGACTAATCACCTAACGACCAAACTCTGGAACCAACCTAATCGCAGGAAACAACCAATAGAGCATCACCTTAAAACCCAACTAATTGGATTGTGCTACCCTGCCCTGATACTGTGCTTGCCTGCAGGCAGGGTCTTCCTGCTGCTACTGCTGCACTTGTAAACAAGTGACAATAGGATACAATGTGCAGGTGTGTAGTAAAACAGTGTGCAACATGTGTCCAGGATTTCAGTCTGTACAGGAAGAGTAAAATCAAGTAATGCGTGTGTGGCTGTCCTTAGTCCTAACCCCATCAATTCATGAAAACAAATTCGGATATGAATCTAAACTTAGGTATCCAATGTATAAAAATCATTTGAAATCTCCCAAATCATATTTACCTATGGAAACATTTGAAAAAACCAATCATCAGTCGTGTCACAGGGTGGGAGAGTATTGTGTCGACACTGGGGGTGATGTGTGTGTCTACAAGTATCAGGTAGGGGTTGTTCTCGTGTCCACATTGCTGGACACGAGGTGTCAAACCTTGAAGTGCAGTATGTGAAGAACAGCAACACAGTATCAGTAATCGTACAACACTGAAAAATCTAAATTTCAAAATTTAACAATGTGAAAACCTAAAACAGTTCATAACAAAGAAGAGTCACATGTGTACATGTGTCTTAGGGTAGATTTAGTGTCCAAAAATTGGACACGAACGTGTCCTAACAAGGAGAACACACACAAACACTTAAAACGTGCTGGCAGTCTCGTGCACGTGTGCGAGTCAGGCTAGGACACGACACACAACACGAGGCACTTCGTGGTCGTGTCTAGGTGTTCGCCAACCCTAGGACTATATGCACAAGTGCCTGAAACGTGTCCAAGTGACTCGTGTCCAAAGTTTGGAACGCGTATCAGTGGCTCAAAATTGCGCGAGCACAGCCTGCGCGCACGGCCAGTGCGACCAGTGCGAGGAGGATTTCTCCTCGCACACGCAACCACGCGCTCCCATTTTTTGAGAGGATGGTGGCAGTCGATGCCCCAAGCTCCTCGCCAAAAATGGCGTGTCCACGTGTCCTGTGTCGGGAGTTATTGACCCCGTGATGCAGGACACAGCAAGTATTTCAGTCCCCGCATGTTCGTGTCCCCGTGTTGACATGACACGACACAAAGATTAGGAAATAAAAGCAAAAATCATTAAGCAAGCCCTAGGACTAAAATTCTATTCAAAAACATTTCAGAAATTAGAACAAACTGTTGGTTGAGGCATTACATCAAACACATCAAATACGACACTGATACGTGTCCTGTTAGGACACAAAATGGACACAACTTATTGGGATTCCTATTCCTAGAGTTAGGTTAGGGCTAGGGCATCTTAGAAATGCAATTAAACAAGAATTTCATGGGTTAGAATGGATTATACCTATTGATGTGCAAAGCTCACAAAAGCCTCAAATGGAATGGTTCTCTAAGCCTCAAAAACTCCCACAAATTGATCCTACTCTGAAATATTCTTACAGAAACAGAAAGAACAGAAGAATTAGGTCCTAATGCAATTAATTTGAAGGAAAATGGAGTTGAAATGGATTTTCTATGATTTTATAAAGATGGAGACTCACCTCTTCCAAAACTTGCACAAATCCCAATAGAGGCTAGCCCTAAATTCTAGGAGGGGATTAAATAGGGGGAAGGGATTACTAGTGGCTGCCATGGGCTGATTAGGGCAAGGTTTGGTTCATGGTGTGGGCCTATGGGCTATAAGTCAAGTCATTAATCATGACTTATGAAGTCATAAGCCATATTTGTCAAATCAACTCCAAATCTCTCCAAACAAGTTCTAATGACTTAAACTTCACTAAATTAGGTCAAACCAAGTTTACTTAACCTAACTAAGGGGTCTTAACCTGGGTTAGTCACTAGGTTAGTCTTCTAGTCAACACTAGTCAAAGTCAACTATAGGCCCAAAATCAATTCTACTAAAAATCATTAAAAATCACTAAAAATCATAATATGAAATAAACATCCTTAAATAATAATTATAAATACAAAATTTCAAAAATACCCTCATCTGGAAAACTGGGTGTTACACATGATGTCTGGACGGAAGCGTCGTTGCTGTTGTTTGACTGGCTTTGCATCTGACCGAATGTTGAGCTTGTGAAGAGCAACATCGGGGTTTAGCCTTAGCATGTCTTCATAGTTCCAGGCGAACACATCAACGTATTCTTTGACGAGTTCCAGTAGCGATTCTTGTTCTTCGTCTGTCAGGCTTTTACTAACGAAGATTGGTTTTGGAGAAGAGTCGCTGCCGAGATCCACTTGCATGACCTCATCTTCAGTAGGAGGCTCTCTTTGTTCAAACTGCTTCTCCCATTGCACATCCAACTGTTGGGCCCACGGCTCTAATTCGAAGAGTTCAGAAAAGTCTTCACCTTCTTCGTAAGCATCGGCGAATGCCATATTGACAGACAGGACTTGCCTGAATACATCCCCGATGCTGATATCTGAATTAGAAGTTGGTGATCCGGTTGAGTGTGAATGCCAGTCGCATTCCTCATCTGAGCTTTCAGGGGTCGTTGTAGGTGTAACATATCCCAGTCCGCATCGGGTCTTGTTGTAGTAGTCCTGTGGTTTGCCAACCGGGACCAACAATTTTAAAAGTAATCATCGACCAGTACCGTAGTTCAAACCTGGCGTAGTCTCCAGATCATACCCCTATTTCTGCATGAGGTATTTAGATTGGGGGCTATATAGATAGAGAGGCAGTCTCCCGGCATTCGATTCGAGATCGACTTCTTCTATGGTGAAGGGCTGTGGATTCTTCTGACCGAAGATGATGGGATGATCCCCTCCCTCGATTATGTGGTAAGCGTCTTCCGCGGGAGTGAGCTGATTTGCGGTGTAAACATTTGTCACCTGTGTGTGTAGGTGAGCGCCTATACCATGTTCCATAGCATACATTGTACAAAGCTTATTAAGCTCGATGTAGTTCAAAGATAACCCTTTATTGATGAAGTAAGGTATCTTTTCTTGCAGGATTACATCATCTGCAGATGGAATATCAGTGTGAGCAGCCACATACTTGGCCAGTTCTAGTTCTTTTTCGGCCACCCCCTGTGTAACTGAAGACTGAGAGGATGACTTAAGCAACTTGATCATCAGGGGTTCTGCTGGCGGAGTAGAATGTGGAGTCGTTGGCAAACTAGCGACCCCCAGTTTGGCACTCGATGCTGGGCGGGGAGTGGTTAGCTCGCTAGAAGCTCCAGACTTTGCATCGGGCTGACGATTCTTTTTAGGAAGACGTATCGTCATTGGCTTATCAGAAGGATTGAGCCTCTCCGTTTGTAGCTGGCCGACTCTAGGCAGTCTGATTGTCAGTGGCTCCATTGTGGGTCTTGGCACTTGGCCGGTCCTTGGTAGCCGGATTATCATTTGCCCTTCTTGTGCCGAGATGCTGATTGCGTCCTTATGCAGAGCGGCCGTAAGGGGTACGGACTTGCCAGGTTTGCGAGCTTGGAGGTGGATCGTCAGAGGTTCTTCTGATCCTGTGGCTGTCTCAGTTCGGGCTTACACATCTCCTTCGCTAAGGTGCCTCTTCGACTTTTCGTATAAGCAGGAGTCTGAGTAGTAGGATTCGACCCCTTTGAAAGGATCGATGTCGGCAAATTTTGTCCTTACGAAGTCGTGTTTGTCGAAATACTTGAAGCACTGGTGCAGCATGGAAGGCACAATCATGTAATCGTGTATCCAAGGGCACCCCAGGAGGATATTGTAGGAAGTGTCCGCATCTATGACGTAACAGGTCACTTCTGACTGAAGATCGCCGATTTGGCACTTCAAGCGAATCTTCCCAATCGGGTAGCTCCTGCCCGAATTAAAACTGCTGATGGCGGTGCTTGTTAGCGTTAGGCAATGCATAGGGATGTGAAGATGGTGTAATAGACCCTTCGGGATGATGCTTATGGAAGAACCAAGATCAATGTGCATCCGATCTACCTTTACGTCGCCGATGTATCCAGTGTAATATAACGGACGATCGTGCAGGTTGGTTTTGATGAGCATATCCTATGGAGTGAAGACAATATTGGGCATCGCTCCTGTACAAGCGCTGTCTTGGAAATCTGCAGGCGGGCTCTCTCCCGTGAGGTTGACCTGAGCTAGATATGCATCGGCATTCTAGAGTACATCGCTCAAAGCCGTACGAACATCCTTGGAGAGTCTCAGGAGCTCGTATAATAACAATTTAGCCAGTATATTGGCCAATTGTGCCAAGATGTCAAGTTGTAGGGCTTCTCTAGCCCATGAGGTGCCTCTTTTCGAAAAGATTTGTCAAAGCGAGTCTCCTTCGGCCTAGGCTTGTCGGTTGTCGAGGTTGAGAAGGTCCCGGAGCGTCAGCAGTAGCCGGCTGATGATCTTCAGCCGAGTTATCTGGCATAGGTTGGGATTGAGCACCAGAGCGGGTAACAACAGTAGCAGCTTCTTCGACCTCTGTCGAGATCATGCGACATGATTTGACTTTTCCATTCTTCTTCTTGCTGGTGGAGGGAGATGCGGACTGAGTCACCTCAGGTACCAAGTCCGGGTGGACCCACATGATCTTCCCTCGTGACGTGTGAGGGGTACCAGACCAGTAGCCTGATCTCGAGGAGGTGGAAGATTAGCAATCTCCATTGTCGCCCTAGGGATGGGTACCACGCCGTCTTGAGGCTCTGTCGGAGGGAAGCTGCCAAACTGGACGGACACCATGTTGGCTGCCACGGTTACCTTCTCAAAATCAATGGCCAGAGCCTTTGAATCGATGAGATATTGGATGTATCGCTTCAGTTGGTAGCAGTCGTGTATAGCATGGTGGACGTAGCGGTGGTAATGACAGTACTTTGGGCTCTCCATTTCTGTCGACCGAGGTTCCCGTCTTGGTGGAGGAAGCTGAATTCTATCTCCTTGTATGAGCATGTCCAAGATGGGCTTGACATGGCCGTCTTCGAAAGAGTAGGTCATTTGCGGCCATTGCTTGTCTGCCGATTTTGACTCAGGTTTCTGGGCTGTGTCGGCAACCATAGCCTGCTTGCCCTTGTTGTCCCGATTGTTGGAGGAGTTACCACCATTGTTGTTGTTGGTATTAGGGCGCTTGCCCTTGTCCTCTCCCTCCGAGCTGTGCAATCCCAGTTGGCGAGCTTTCTTTAACCTGTCTTCGGCGCTAGTGGCACTGATGATGAACGTCTTCCAGTCCTTGAATTGATTTTCACCCATCCAAAGGCTGATTGTTGGAAGCAGTCTCTTTTGACAAATTTCAATCAAGGAGGAATTAGGGTTGCCAGAAGGCAGCTTCATTGCGGTTTGGCAAAACCGCTCGATATAATTTCTTGTTAGCTCTTTCTTCCCTTGAACGACGTCCATGAGGGTGGACATTGTGACGTCCTGTCCTTTCTCGTAGAATCTCTCCAAGAACATGCGCTTGAAGCTGGTGAAGGAGTGGATGCAGTTGTCTGGCAAGTTGCGGTACCAGTCGAAGGCGACCCCTTCCAATGCCCCGATGAATAATCGTGTAAGGATGGCATCGTCATGGGGTAGGTGGTCGGTGGTGACCTCGAAGTAAGTGATGTATCGACTTGCAGATGTCTCTCCATCATATGGATTGATGTGGAATGGTTTATATTTTGGTGGGAAGGGAACATCTCTCCACGCAGCGGGATACGGTTGTCGTATCCTGAGGTCTTGGCAGTTTTCTCGGGCATGGAACATGGCCCGGAGCTCCTGGACCTCTCTTCTTGCCTCCATGGCCTCGTCTGCAGCGGTAGGAGCCGACATTTCAGGAGGATTATTGCCCAGGTTTGGTGCCGCTGAGTTCGAGTCCGCATTGACCGCGGGACCCAAGTTTGTTTGGCCAGGCGTCCCTCCTTGCAGAGTAGGGAGGGCTGCTTTGATCTTGTCCACCGATTTGACCAAAGTGCGCAGTATGGCCTCCAGAGTGTCGATGCGTTGGCGATCACTGGGACCATCTTGTTCGTCGTTTGTCATGAATGCCATCCTTACATGAGTAGAAGTGGAAGGGACGGTGGATGACGTGCCCTCCGACTCATACCCCTGTACCGAGCAGTCATCGGGGTATGTGGGAATATTCTTCTCCGGTTTGGATTCAGAAGAGATAGTACCCCCAGCTTCAGAGCTTGCTTCATCTTGAGAGTCATGGACGTCCTCGGAGACGTCGGCACCTACTGTATTTGATGGAAGAGTTGTTTCCCCGAGCTCATCTCCTTGGAACATCGGATTGTCGTAGAGAAAGAACAGAACAATTATATCGGAGGACTGGACTTCTACTTCACAATATAAACTCGCTCATACAAAGAAAGCCTAGGGACGAAAACCTAGGTACAACAATCTAAGTACAATTGTTTATTTTAGATTCTGGGGGTGACGATAGAGGCTCAGGAAAGCGACGGCAGCTCTGCCTTACTCCTTGGACGATCGGACGCAGCCTTGGCTCTGGTGAAGAAATGCTCTTGGACGTATGGGAAGACTCCCTAGATCTCTGGATGTCTCTGTAGTGCTCTCTATCCTCTTCTCTCCGCTCTTGTCACTTTAATTATCCCGCTCCTCAGAGAGTTTGCAAGGGAATGGCACCTTGCTATTTATAGGAGTGGAATACGATCATTAGGATTTGCAATGATTGCCTCCTTGATAAGTCGACAGTTAAGGATCAATTAATCTGGGCCATTAATTCTGATTGTAGTAAATCTAGGTAATTAATGTGGATTGTATCAAATCTCTGTGGACAATAAATATTGATTACCATGAATATTCGTGATTTGTGATAACCTGCCACGTGTCTAATTTGCTTAATTTAATTTGATTTGATCTGGGCAATTATGACGATCATAATAAATCTGATCAGGGAAGATAAGACTGCCACGTGTCTCCATTGTTACGAAGAACGCCACGTGTCTCAACTGGACCATCCTGGCAGGGCCGTATATGGGTGGTCCTCTCAGCCGTATGAAGCATACAGCCGCATGGGGATGGGCAGCCGCATGTAGATGGGCAGCCGCATGTGGATGGGCAGCCGCATGAAGATGGGTAACCGCATATGGATGGGCTGCCGCATGAGAATGGGCAACCGTATGGGGATAGACAGCCGCATGAAGATGGGCCGCCATATGGACTGGTCTCGGGACTTGTTAGATTTTTCCAGCTGCAAGGAGATTTTCTCCTCTTTCCTAGGGACACGCCATCATGTCAGTCATTATTGCATCTTTATGTCAGAACTGTCATAGCTGTCATTGTCAGAGCAGCCGTCAGGGTATTAAATGCAGCCGAATGTAGAAAAAAACTGTTGAAGGCCACGTGGCTTCTTTCTGAGCCGTATGGGTCTATCCGAGCCGTATGGACCCCTGAGCCACATGGACTTCTGAGCCGCATAGGGATCCTGAGCCGCATGGGGATCCTTCTGTCGGAGCCGCATAGGTCTTTCTTTATTCTTTTCCATGCTTCTAGAGGGGCAACCCTAGCAACGAGTGGGTTCTTATTTTGCTCCCCCACTACCTTGTAAAAATATTCTTTTGAGGCGTTTAGCCGCCGAGCAAGTGTTAGCTCGTTTGCAACTTTCCTTACTGTCTGCCTACGGGCTGTAACATGATTGACAAATCCTAGGGTTGATCATGTATAACTGAAACTCTTGCTAGTCTTCACGTTTTGTATGACTAGCTTCATGATCATCTGAATATGTAATGTTTGGAACGCCTTACTTTGTATGTCTGATGATCTATCATCTTATAATATTTACTTACTTGCTTGAGATTGAGACACTAGGCTTGTTCATGACCATAAGAGACTGATGGCTTATAGTAAACCCTCATGCATCTAGACAGCCGTGATCGTATTGTGAGGTAGGATTCGCTTCAATGTACGTAGCTGGCTGTGTCTGTCCTCCGCTCTCCAGTATTCTAGTTCTGGGGTATGACAGCCTCTGCCCTAGCGATCATAATCTTGGTTTTTGCCGTCCTTGTAAGTTCTGCCCTTCGGGCCTGTATCGCATCCCTTTATGGATTCTTCTCCTTCGGAGACGGTCGTTGTTTCTTCGACGGCATTTTGATTAGAAGAGGGTTTGGGAGAACGAAGCAGGTTTAAGAGAAGAAGAGGAAAAATTCGACCGTCTTTATATGACCTTGGAAAGTGGAAAAAATTAGAATAGTTTTGAGTCTTAAATTAAATTTATTACTATTATTACTAGTATAAGACGGTCGAATTTATTACTATTAAATTTTAAAAACTACTTTCCAAAATTATATTTATTACTATTATTACTAGTATATATCCATGTGAAATGACTACATAAACCTTTGGGATTTTGAGACCCTAATTTTAAAAACTACTTTTCAAAATTAAATTTATTACTATTATTACTAGTATATATCCTCGTGTTCCATATAAATTATTGAAAAATTTGGCACAAAAAATGGATGTATCGATACATCCCAAATCTGGACCATTGTAATTTAACAAGGAGAATGTCATTCTCCGTTTCAAATTAAACGGAGAATAGCATTCTCAATCATTTTAATACTGGGAACGACATTCTCCGTGTAATTCAATACGGAGAATATCATTTCCGTTTCAAATGAAACGGAGAATATCGTTCTCCGTTTAAATTAAAATGAAGAATAAACATTCTAATGTATTTTTAACACTGGGAATGTTATTCTCCGTTTAAATTAAAACGGAGAATGAACATTCTATTTTGTTTTTGACAACATATTTAAGAATGTGAAGTTTCTAATCTCAACATTTTCATTTTTCGAATATTTGATTAAATTTTTGAACGTATTTTTTTTGCAATGAGCCATTCTATACTCGAAAAATTAAGAAAGGATAGATTCATTGGTATTAATTTTTGAATATTTGATTAATATTTGAGTAAAATTGAAACCCTCAAAGTTGGCAGAATTCGAAGGGACAGATTCATTGGTATTAATGGCATATAAATGGCAGTAGTTGGGAGGGTTTGTTCTCGTCTTACTTAGCTTTACTTTAGAAGGGGCAGATGCATTGGTATTAATGCAAATTAATCGAATTGAATTCGAAGTAACGGCCACTTGGCGCATGAGTCCGAGTTGTTCCTTGCCTATAAATGGCAGTAGTGTAGGGAGAGTTTGTTCTCGTCTCACTTAGCTTTTTTTGTGGAGATGGGCTCTATCGATCCTCCGCCTTGGCAAGACGCTTTCCTCTAGGTTGTCGATCTCCTCGTTCGAAGAAGCTTTGGTGGTGAAGTCCTTCAGAAGACTGAGATGTGCCTAGTGGACTGTCCGTGTTCGTGTACTTCATCGACTGTGTGCCATGATGTTAGTTTCTGGAAGAGCCCTAGGGTTTGGGTTGATTGCCAACCCACACTCTGTCGAAGCGCCCGTACGTTGATTCGCTCGGACTATGTACGGTGTTCCTTTGTCTCAAGGAGTTCCTCTCTCAAGCTCCTCCTTGGGACGTTGACGATGAAGTGATTTGCTCTGACGATGCACGGTATTCCGTGTTCGTGCACTTCATCAGAAGTCTGAGATGTGTCGAGTTTTCGTGTTCGTGTACTTCATCGATTGTGTGCCATGATGTTGGTTACTGGGTCCAGGATCGCCACGGCCCAGTTTTTGTTATGCTCCGACGATGCACGATGAAGTAATTTGCCTCAAGGAGTCATCCAACGGTTCCTATGCTCTGACGATACACAATAAAGTAATTTGCCTCAAGGAATTCCTTTGCCTCAATGAGTTCCATTGCTCTGACGATGCACGATGAACTGAATTCACTTCATCGTGCATCGTCAGAGGAATGAAACTCCTTGAGACAAAGGAATTCCTTGATGCAAATCACTTCATCGTATTTTGTTAGAGCATAGGAGCCTTTGGATGACTCCTTGAGGCAAATTATTTCATCGTGCATCGTCAGAGCAAGAGCAAGATGAATTCTTTGAGGCACAGGAACAGAAGCAAAGGAATTCCTTGAGAGCAAAGGACCTTGCAAAAGAATTTCTTGAGGCAGAGCACCTTGCAAAAGAATTCACTTCATCCTGGAGATGGACTCTACCGATCCTCCGCCTTGGCAAGACTCTTTCCTGTTGGTTACTGGAAGAGCCACAGGGTTTGGGTTGAAGCGCTCGCACTTTGATTCGCTCTGACTATGCACGGAGTTCCTTTGTTCAGGGAGTTCCATTGCTCTGACTATGTACGGAGTTCCTTTGTTCAGGGAGTTCCATTGCTCTGACGATGCACGATGAAGTGATTTACATCAAGGAATTCCTTTGCCTCAAGGAGTTCCATTGCTCTGCGATGCCCGCACGCAGCTCACATTCAACTTTTTTCTTGATAGTAGAATTTTATGTAGTAGTTCAGACTTTCATATGTAAATAAAAGTCAAACATTTTATGGTTTTCACAATGTAAATGTACCTCAAAATGATTTTATTATAAAAGACAGAGCAGAGCAGACATTATAAAAGATAGAAGTTCCTTTCCCATTACATAATTACATTATTCTTTTACAATGTCATTGCTAGGTTGGTGCTGTTACATATTCTCTTGAAAGCAAATTCTTAGCCCATACCAACCTCATCGTTGTAGTCTTCTTAGCCCATACCAACCTCGTCATATGTAACGACCATAGTTCGTATTACGTATTTTGGTATACGTGTACGTATTTTGCCTCATGTTGTATGTCTCATTGTATGGTTATTTTTGGTATTTTATTTGCTTGGTCTGGTTTGGCTTGCTGGGTTCGACTTGGTTTAATTTTGCATGTGGACCATCCCCACCTACCCCCACTCTCTTTCTTTATTAGTCGCCCACACTCTCCCTCTCCTTATTACTTCTTCTTTATTACTTTTTCTTCCTCCATTACTCTTCCACCTAACAGGAGACTTAGGCAAGTGCAGCTTGCTTCATGAAGGAAGTTAGTTTTTCTTGTTCTATTGTCTTCTCTACGAGATTCTAAGACACTTTAGTACTTAGCATTTTTAATTTCCATGGTTCAATTTGTGTAGATCTAAGCTTATTGTATTTTTGGATTTCTTGGGTTTTGATCTATCTAACCTTGTTATTTTCAAGTTTTGATGGTTCCATGTTGTAGAGAACTTCTTTCTGCACCATTTTGACCTATGAAAGTCCAGATTCTGACCTTAGATGAAGGTTTAGTAGAGCTTGGAAGCCATGGACTTCATGGCTCTTCTTCTCGGACAACGAAGAAGAAGAACAGTTCCATAGCCGCATGGCTTTTCATGCGACAAGCCTTCCTGGCCGCATGGCAGCCTTAACCGCATGGCAGTCTTAGCCGTGTGGCAGCCTCTCAGCCGCATGACACTTCCAGCCGCATGAACTCCTGAATTCCTTAACCGCATGGCACTGCTTCTCCATAGCCGCATGAACTCTGCTCCCTTCAGCCGCATGTACCCCGTTCTCCTGAGCTGCATAGGCGCTCTTTGCCGCATAAGCCCGCGTTCCCTCACAGCCGCATAGCTATCCTTGGCTCTCAGCCGCATGAACCCATTTATCTCCCTGTCGTATATGCAAGATTACCTTTCAGCCGCATACACCTGTTTTCCCCTCTTGGCCGCATGAAGTCATTTCCGTTGCCGCATATGCTTGTTGTCCCATTGTCGCATAGGCCTTGGCTTGACTTAGCCGTATGTCGTTGCTCCCTCGTAGCCGCATATGCACGCATCACTTAGCCGCGTGGTGTTGGTATCCCGCAGTCGTATATGCACGCATCACTTAGCCGCATGGCGTTGGTCTTCAGCAGCCGCATACGCGCACATCTCCTAGCCGCATGAGCTTGCTCCCCCACAGCCTTATATGCCCGTTCCCTCTCAGCCGCATGAACTCTTGAACTCCTTAGCCGCAGGGCCCTCTCCATAATCTTTGTCCTCTTTTATTATTATTATATTATTATTATATTGGATTGCTACATTTATGCTCATGTTTTCTGACCCTCTGTGAATGCTTATACCATGTAAATTCTGATATGTCCATGTACACGATAGTAGCCCGCCGTGGCGCACTCTTAACAAGTAAACCTGACATGATATACCTTGATATGCTATTGCGACAGCTAGCTCGACATGACAATAATGAATGACCTGGACACCATGGACGATTGTGTTTGTACAAATAAACCAGTATTATCTTGTATCATGTCTAGGATAGGGATCCCCTGAATACCACGATCGGGGGTACCTACTGAAATTGACTAAGGCTAATAACTAGAAAATCTAGTAGTTATGGAGAGATTTCTTAGCTACAGGCAATCCCGTTATCTGGGCCCCCCATCATGGGATTTGTAGCCTACCGTCGAGCAGGACACATTTCCAGCGCATTGACATATGTTGCAACTACCAAACTACTTAAGGATACATGCGTTTCTTGGACGGTGTACCCACATGAACTCAATTCCCTAATTGCGTCTGGATAACCTGGATGGTCTGCAGGACTTGTGGCTGTTGGAATAATCTTATTGTATTTTACTAGTAACTAGGCCGGTGATAACCCTAGTTAGTTAAGTATCAAGTCGTACTCATTGTGTGGCCGTGATTGATTGGATGGAGTCTAGCCCAGCCTAGTTTTGTCCTGATCCTGTGCAAGATTGTAACATGACCTGATTTCTTGTGCTTTACTTATCGATAAATGATAAGAAACCAAGTTTCGTTCAGATGAAGAGTTACAACTCCAGTCCTTGTTTGGTTTAAGGGTTGTAACTTGGTTATCTGAATAGTCCCATGGTTATCTTATCATATATCATCATGATTATTTATTCTCACCTTAGCAATAATGATCAGGGGACAAGTTCTGTTCAGGCGAACGGTTACAACCCCGGTCCTTGTTTGGTTTAAGGGTTGTAACCTGGCTCCCGGAGCAGTTTTGTGTCCTCTAGCTCTTCGTTTATTGTCTTATTGCACCCTACGTCATGATCGTCATGTTTTACTTTACCAACAGTATTTGAGACGGATTTCTATTTAGGTGAAGGGTTGCAACCCTGGTCCTTGTTTGGTTTAAGGGTTGCGACCTGGCTACTTGAATGGTTTCCTCGTACTCAATTCACTCTTGTTGCCCCCGTTATTATCAGTTTCTTTTATAATTATCTTTAATATTTATTTATTATATGCTGGTTTTAGTTCCTAAGTGAAGCCTCCTTTGTGGCACTTGCTCTTTCTGGGGTCTGACCCAGCTAGTTTTATGTGGCCAAATATCGGAGCAGCTCCAGAGGATCTACCTACCTTCCAGCCAGATAGTGACCACCAGGCGTAACCCTGGCAATGAGTGGGTTCATCTTTGGCTCTCCCACTCTATTGTAAAAATATTCTTTTGAGGCGTTTAGCCGGCGAGCACGTGTTAGCTCGTATTGCACCTTTATTTACTGTCTGGCTACGGGCTGTAACATGATTAACAAATCCTAGGGTTGATCATGTATGACTGAAACTCTTGCTAGTCTTGACATTTTGTACGACTAGCTTCATGATCATCCAAATATGTAACGTATGGGACGCCTTACTATTGTATATTTTGTGCTCTGACATCTTGTAACTATTATTCCTTGCTTGAGATTGAGACAATAGGCTTGTTCATGACCATAGGTGACTGATGGCTTGTAGTTAAACCCTCATGTATCTAGACAGCCGTGACCGTATGGCGAGGTGGGATGCACTTCAATATACGTAGCTGGCTATGTTCGCCCCCGCTCTCCAGTATTCTGGTTCTGGGGCGTTACATGGTTTAAGTGGTGGCCCATACAGGTCTTGTAAATCAAGATATGTGAGGGTTTACCGAATAGATGTCTCAATTAGTACTCGCCCTTGATCTCTGTTCGTATCCTCTGAATTCCTGAATTCTTGACCTGATCACATGCTTGTATCTTTGATCTGTCATGGTCCTTCCTTATTGTTCCCTATGTCGTCTTGTTCAGCGGCATTGTTCCTGGTCCTACCGATCAGCAAGGCGGAGCACCTCCCGTGGGCCAGCAGCAACCTGGAGATCAAGCCCAGCATTCAGGAGTAGCCTCCAGAGTCATGCCTACTGGGGGTCAAGAGCCACCAGTTCAGCCCGTCCAGCCTACAGAGCCTGATGATGGCACCTTGGTGGGTCTCATCAGGACGATGTTAGCTTCTCAGGATCGTCGAGGAGATGTCTTACACCAGGCAGTGACAGATGCTCTGACCAGAGGAGGTCATCAAGGTAACAGTATGGCCAACAGCTTCAAGCGCTTGAACCCTCCCTTCTTCGATGGTAGCAAAGATGTTATCGCCGCAGATGCATGGCTTCAGGATAATGAGGTTATTCTAGAAGCAGCCAGGACTCCAGGAGACGAGAAGGTGGCCGTAGTGCACCTACAATTATTAGATCTTGCCCGCAGCTGGTGGGCGGCACAGGCCGTTGGATTAGTGACACTTGTTGCCTGGGCAGTATTCTGTAAGAGATTCCAGACCAAGTATTTCGATGCTGTAGCTCGGTACGATCTACAGACGAGGTTCACCAATCTGAAGCAGATGGGCAGGACGGTCGACGGATATACGACCGAGTTTTTAAGACTTAGTCGGTTTGCTCCCACCTTGGTGGCAACCGAGTTCGACCGAGCCCAGCAGTTCCAGCAGGGGCTCCATCTAGAGATTTTATTGGCAGTAGAACAGTTTGAGCATCAGACTTTTGATGCAGTGTTGAGAGCAGCCAGGAGGCATGAGTATACCTTCCAGAGGATCATGGACCGGACCGGAGGTCGGAAGCGGTCCCACGGCCAGATGAATCAGTCTTCAGTACCAGCCCCGGCAGCTAGGGATTTGACCATTGGAGCTCCGAGGCGGGCGGCCTCAGTGCCATCAGTTCAGCATTCAACTCCGACGTACCTTCAGCAGCAGAAGCAGAAGCACTCTTCCGCAGTGGGATGTTCACACTGCGGGAAGTCAGGACATGTGGTATCAGAGTGTCGCAGAGCACAGGATTTGTGCTTGGTTTATGGTGCCCCGGACCACAGGGTTGGGAACTGCCCGAACAGGGAGAGTTCATCTTCATCAACCTTCTCTAGTCCTTCAGTTAGGGGACCAGTTCCAGTACCAGTCCAGCAGCAGCAGCAGTACCCTTTCCTGAGGCCATTGCCGATGCAGGTCCAGGTATTCCAGCAGCAGAGACCGCAGCAGTATGCCCAAGCCCAAGCCCTGATCCAGAGCAGACAGAGAAGTTTTCAGCAGAGGAGACCCGCACACAGAGGACATGGTCAAGTGCCTGCTTTGACCATGGAAGAAGAAGGATTGGCACCAGGTGAGGTGGTGGCAGGTACTATTCTCGTCAGCACCTTTCCGACTTCAGTATTATTTGACTCTGGTGCATCGCATTCATTTATGTCTGCACACACTACACCATATTAGCTAATTTCTAATGGACCCATTTCTCAGTTTCTAACGGCCGCAACTTGTTACAAATTACCAACAAGGTCAAACCGTTAGTATATACTATAGTCTGTTACAAATAATGTGTTTTTCCTAAAATTATTCACTTTTCTGAAAATTTTTGGCGGACAAGAGGGAAACAACCAAAAAAATGGCGCTCTAATCCCCCAAATCCCATCCAGTTATATTCCTCTCTCTCTCTCTCTCACACACATTCACAAATAAAAAAAAACTAGTGTGCGAGTCTAGCGAGTACGGCGGCGGATCCATGGATACATTCTTCCATAATAACCCTGACGAGTACTTGGCGAGTCCGCTGCGGCAAGTATATCGATGTCTTTGAAGGTTCCAGCGGCGGTCGGCTGTGGCGGCACGTCGTCGGTTGCGGCGGGTCGTCGGTTGCGGTGGTTCGTCGGTTACCCAACAACCCCTGAGGGTTTCCAGCGGCGGTCGGCTGTGGCGGGTTGTCGGCTGCCCAACAACCCCTCTTTGAGGTGAACAAAAAAACCCTAGGTCTTAGGGTTCACTTATTGCAAGTTCTTGTTCCTATTCTAGTATCCATCGATCTATGATTTTTCTCCCTAATATCAAACTAATTCCTAGATAATATGATCTATTTATTCCATTTGTTGCCCTCTGCTAAATTGTGATAAAATGGAATGATTTATTTTTGTATTATTCGTAGAATGCTAAATTAGTAAGCGTTTTGATGTTTCTGTCAAAAAAGTAGCGATATTTCAATAGGATGGGAAGGTTTGTTGTAGAAAGTTGAACTCTTGGCATTATAATTAGCAAGAGTTTTGATGTTTCTCTCAAGAAAGTAGTGATCTTTCAATAGGATGGGAAGATTTGTTGTAGAAAGTTGAAGTCTTGGTATTATACTTGTGAAATTTAGCCCAAGCCACGGAGTTGGCGATCTGGTTTTTTAGCGGTTGTAATATGCTAAATTAGTAAGGGTTATAATTTTTTTGGTAAAGTAGTAATCTTGTGATAAAATGGAATGATTTGGAATGAAAGTTGTGATATATTTGTGTGTTTAGGTGTACACAAGCATGTGTTGGAAAATAAATTATTAGTGTTTTGAAGTAAATGGTAAGAAAAGTAGCTATCTTGGGATAGAAAGGAATGATTTCTTTGTAGAAATTTGGAGTTTTGTTATGAGAAGTTGCACATTTTTGGTGGTTTGTTTAGGAGCGTACAAGTGCGTGTCGGAGCTATGGAGGAAGAAGCAGTATGATGTGATGAGGTTCCTGCAGAGGGTCCACTGCTGGGTGTATCGTCAGCACCCCTCGATTGTCCGCGTCACTCACCCTACCCGACCTGATAAGGCTCGTCGCCTTGGTTCCAAAGCGAAGCAGGTACAAATCTCTTTTCCTGATATGTTTTTATGGTACATTTCCTCACTGTAATCATATCTGAGGTTTTATCTATTGAGTGTTTCTAAGGCATGTCGTGGCCTTTCCTGACTGTATAGCTTCTATAGTATATATGTGATATATCATATATGTGTGTTTGTTATATGAGAATAATACTGACGAGTGACATTAGGTTTTTAAAGTAATTTGTATATAAGGGCCTTTTCTGTAGTTTGATGTATAAAGGAAACCAGTAGAAAAATTCATCTTATAAAGAGGGAAAAGACCCTCAACCCCTCTGCCTGATCGGAACGACAGGGCTCTCGGACAAGGAAGCACGGGAGGAAGATGGGATCTTGATGGTGCAGGTGCAAGCTGCACCATTACTACAGGCGGCGGTTGCAATACCTAAGGTTGCATCTGACATAACTTGGGGAGGAATCGCCACAAAAACTGTATTCCTTGAATAGAAACAAGTATTGATACAATCACAGTACATAAAGCTAAATTTACATTTTTTTTCCTCATATTCTTTTTAATATCTGTCCCTCAATTGTACGTACTGCCACTGAAAGGAGAAGACTTATTCAGTGGTGGATCTAAGAAAATAAATCCTCCAACATCATCTCGCTAATAACTAGACCAGACTTGTTGGAGTATAACCAGCAGTCAAGGCCTTTTTACCAGTTACAATATCTGCCTTACTCATGCTTGATGTGCTCATCAAGGTGATTGAATTGTACATTAATCAGAAAAGGAAGACCTGCCTCTTGCCAATCTTCAAGGATTTATTAAATTCTTTCATGGCCAGTGTGCCCCACAGGTCAAAAATCAATAGTGCGCTAGGGTTTGGTCCTTTGTCTGTGTTGAGTTTTTTTTTTTTGGGGGGGGAGGATTTGGTGAATTCGTTGGAGGTAGAGGGGGATGAGAAGTGAAAGAAGCAGCACATCTTAGAGCTTGAGGTGTACCTTTAGAGGGTGGAGCTGGTAAGGGACCAGATTAAGTCGAAGTTGGAGGAGCTCAAGGCGCCCTAGCCTGTAGTGGTGTTGCTAAAATTTGTGTCGAACTCAGTAGTCGAAGTTGGAGGAGCTCAAGGCGTCCTAGCCTATAGTTTTTTCATATATTTACACATGCAGACATTAACTTTTGTGAAACTTTCATTATGAATGTTTCCAGAATTTTGAACATCTCAACCTCGTCGAATTTTTCCCAAACACCTACTTGTGAATATGCCTTTGGGCACCGCTTTATACTATATCTTACATAATAATTCTGATGTTATATTAAAAACTTAATGTTTGGGCCGTATTGAGATCAAGTAATTTTCCTACAATGTTCCCCATAAGTAAGCTTGCAAAAATTTGCTAGCATGAATTGGATTTGTACTTCGCCAGTTGTGTCATCCTACAAAAAGATCAGCCCATTGCCATAGAAGATGTATTACGACACTACTATGTAGATTATCTTATTCAGATATGCATTATAGTTTCAAATGATATCTGATCACATTATACTAAATCTTAAAACCTTTTATTATCTATTTTAGATTTGGTAATTCTTTGTTCTAAACCATTATAAATATAAATACGATTGTGCATCACTTAATTACAGAGCATGACAGATGACAAGTGAGCCTCGACATTTTTACCACTGTTTTTCATCACAAAGACTTGAATGCTTTCTTGTTATGTCTCCATATTGTCTGTTTTGTCATATTGAACTTTAATTTTATTGGAATTTGTTAATGAAAGCCAAACTTGGCAATGTTATTTTGCAGTCTCTTTCCAACTGTACGATCTCAAGCAACAAGACTTCACTGAAAGACATGAGGTAATCTGTCATTTTTTAACATACCAATGTTTATCTTGAATACATATTTGTTACTTTCATATCTTTGTAGTGATTTAGTTCTGAATGTTTACATGCTTGCCTTTTCGTCGAACTAGTACAAACTGAAAGCATGTTTCCTTTAGGTAGGTTCAGTTAGCAGCTCATGTAGTTAAGTTGTTCTTTAATATATTATATTGGTTTAGGTCACAGTCTTGACTTACGTGAGTAGTGAAGTCTTATACATCTACATTTTGTATGATATATATGCATCCTTATTGTTCTCTCTCTTTCAATGGTTAGCATGAAACCTGCTAAATGATTCACCATATTGAACTATCTTGAGGTTAGACTTGCAGATCTATATTTGGCAAATTGTACACAATGATGTATACAACCATTCAGTTGGCACCTTTGATGTTGTGTATTTCCACTGTATTGCTTCATGTGACTACTACTACAGTGGTCAATCTTTAAGGGTTTTGGTTGGCTTGTTGTTAGTGTTAGTAATGAATATTTATTCAGGGTTGTCACCGGGAGCTGATGATGAGAGTTCCGTTTGAAAACTTCATTTATTCTTAGGTTTAATTGATTTTATTAGCTATTTTCAAGTTATAATGGTTACTATAGTTCGGATGGTTTGGAGGGACGGGTTAGTTTTGAAATCACTATTAGCTCTATGTTGCCCCCTTCCTACTCACTGATACACACTTTATCTACAGACATGGGTAAACCTGACCACACTGCTGGATACACTTTCTGTCACAGAATACAAACACACACAAACACATAGAGTTCTTTTCACTCCAGTACACATTTAGATACTAGTCAAGGGGAAACATTATACAACTCCATTACAAGTTTGTAAGTAGATTGTTGAAATGTAGAGAACCTATGTTGATTGGTGGCCAACATCGATCAAGTTTCTTGTTCTACCAAAAGACATTGATGGTCAGTTGGCAGTATTATTCTACCAACCGAGTGCGATGTCAATACAAATTGGAGCCTAATTAATTCAAGATATGGAAGGAAGAGGTCAATTGGAGCTGGTGGACTTTGGGTTTTGCTATCTTATTCAATGTTCTATTCACTCTCACACTCGCATACCTAAGCTGTAAGTAGTCTACCTTTGTTGTTAGCTTAGTATCATGAAGTCACTTTCTCATGGTTACATCTTTTGCTACATATAATTATCTGAAAATCGAAGTCAATCTTGATGGTTTTGATTATGTTATATTTTTCTATGATGTCACCCCCAATTTTCAAACTAGGAGTATTTTCGTCATTTTTCAAGTTTTATAATTTTTAGGAATTTTATTTGATTTTATATGATTTTTAGGGATTTGTTTGATTTAGTTTGAATTTTACCCAATTCGGACTTAAGTTGGAGACCCGGGTAGCCTGAACACTAGTGGGACCCACATACTAGCTGGGCTTGGTCCACATACCATCCTAACTAGGCTAGAAACCATAAACCCGACTTCTATGGCTTAATTAGTCATTTTAGAGGCTTAATTAGTTAATTAGGGTTGAACCGAAACAAACCGAAACAAACCAAACCCGAACCTAAGTCTAATGGGTTGGGGGCCTATTGGATCCCCAAACCAAACCCAATAAACCCCCCCCCCCCCCCCCCTCATGGCCGACCATAGATGGACAACCTCCCCCTCCTCTTTTCTTCACAAACAAGTAAACTCTCTCTCTCTCTCTCTCAAATTTCTTCTTTCTTCCAAAGCTTTTCTTCTCCAAGGAAACCTAACCTAGGTATGTTTATAAATTCCCATTTAATTCTCTTTAGCATTAATTCTTTCACAATAAATGTAGAGAAGATGATTCTCTACATTTTGCCCCTAGAATTTGTAGGATTCCCTAGAAATCTAGGTTAGAGATTATTGGGGTTTTCTTAATTAAGAGTGGTATGTATATATATATATATATATATATATATATATATATATATATATATGTATATATATGTATATATATATATATATGTATGTATTATATATATGTATTTGTGTGTAGAGTATGAGAGAATGGTGGTGGTGGTGTATGAGTGAGAGTGGTGGTGAGAGTGTGTGCTTGTGTGAGAGTGTGTGTGTGCTTGTGTGAGTGTGTGTGAGAGGGTGTTTATGTGCCTAAGTATATATATATATATATATATATATATATATATATATATATATATATAAATATATATATATATATATACTTATATGTGTGTGTGTGTGTATGTATATATATATATATAGATATATGTGTGTGTGTGTATATATATATGTATATATGTGAGTGTGTTTGTGTGTCTATATATACATATATAGATGGATAGATAGAGGATTATATATATATATATATATATATATATATATATAGATAGTTGTATATATATAGAGAGAGAGAGAGAGAGATAGAGAGAGAAGGAGGAGTAGAAGAATTAGGAGTAGAAGGGAAGAAGAATAAGATGCAACAGCAGTAGCAGTAGCAGGCAGTGGCAGCAGCATTAGGAGCAGCAGCAGTAGCAGGCAGTGGCAGCAGCTGCAATAGCAGCAGATCGCAGCAGCAGCAGTAGCCTCCAACAGCAGCAGCAAGCTCCCAAGCCCCCCCATAGCCCCTTAACCCCTATAGAACCCCCCCTATATATATATATATATATATATATATATATATATATATATATAGATAAGTATACATATAGATATAGATAGGTATATATAGAGGAGGAAATGATGAGAAGAAGAAGAAGTTAAGAAGAATTGGAAGATTAGAAGGAAAGAAGGAGAAAAATGAGATTAGGAAATAGGAAGAAGGATAATAAGAAGAAGGAGAGGAGAAGGATAAGGAGAATAGGAAAATTAGAAGAAGAAGATTAAGAAGAAGAATTAGAATTAGGAGAAGGAAGAAGAATTAGAAGAATATGATTTAGAAGAGTTGAGTTAGAGGGCGAAATCGAGCTCCGAGTGTCGGAACACGATGAAACTTGGGGGAGACCTAGAATACGTGAATTAGACTTTACGGGTGGGCTCCCGAGTTGAAATCGGGGTTGTAGGGCGACGGTATCACACCGTACCATTGCGTATCTTGATTTATTCAAGATATCGACAATAGGCCGTAAGATGGACTAGACGTTCACTTTACCTAGGTATCTTGGTAGGTAACGAATGTATAGGCTAGTATCATACTACCCTAGGGAGCTCGGGTCAAAATACCAAGCGTAGGTAGGCTAACTTGGAAATTGCCTAGGTTAGAATTTACCTTTGTAAAAGGGTAAAATAGGGTATTGGCCTACGGCCAAGATTTTAGTTCCGAAGTCCAAGATGGACTTGGATATGGGTTGTAAGAGTTGGTAATGATTAGAAATAGTCGCCTAGACCTAGTCTTGACCTCGGTTGACCACGGTTGACTTTTTAGACCAAAAGTCAACTATGGGTCAACACTTTATCCAATTTAGTCCCAAATTCCATTAAACTTGGACAGTTGACCAAAAATCAACTGTTAGTCACCAGTGACCTAGGGTTGACCTAGAGTTGACCAGAGTTGACCCGTTGACCAAAAGTCAACTGTAAGTCAACTTTCGACCTAGTTTGATTCGGATTGACTTCCAATGTTCTCCTACGACCAAGATTGACCTAACTAGACTTGTCTTGACCTAGAATGACTTAATAGGATTTAATTTGATTTGACTTTACTTCCTAAACACAGTATTGATACGTCTTGTTCTCTATAGGTCCTCGAGACACTGTAGTGGATCCGGTTGACATATTTTATCATCTTACAGGCGAGTACATTCTCTGATAACTTTTTTCCAATTTATGATAACTGTTATGATTCATGTACTTAGTGTAGATATGCTATTCCTGACACATGGTTCTCACGGATTGGTACTCCTGGATCCCGACGAGAGATGTTTCTCCTTCTTAGGTTGGGATGTATTGTGCTAGCTCCCTTGTAGCTCTTGCTCAATATATGGTCACTGATTCTAGAGAAGGTTCGCTACCTTCTCATTAGAATCCCGTGCAGTGATGTGTCCTGTTTGGATCCATTCTACCAGTTGGGGTAGGGGGAGTAGTAGCGTATGCCTGTGATCATATCCTCTTGCATTCTTGAACAGTGTGAGTCATATACTGCACTTATGACTTGCCAGGCCAGTTCTCGACAGGTACCCAAGCCGATCACAAGTTGAAACTGCTACTCACACACATTGGATATATGGCTTACCTTGATTTGTGTACATACCATGATTCAGTTCTTGTTCTTGTTCTAGCTCTAGCTCTACAGCTTACCATGCCATGATACATATATGTACACTCCATGATTCATTGTATATGCTATATTTACAGTCTTATAGATTTTATTCTATCTTGAGATCTGTTATGAGATATATGTACTCGTTCCATCCTGACTGGATATGTTGACAAAATATTACAGATGCTGATGAGGGAGATTGCAGTACCTACTACGGTCCGGATGACGTAGTGGGCTTAGACTTGGTCCAGCAGGGCTTAGCTCCGCCTGATGAGACTTTACCTATTGCTTAGTTAGAGTTGGTCTTTTGTACTGGACCTTGTCTCCAGTTACTTTTGAGACTGTATTACATTTTAGATTGTATTAGAGACTTGTACTTGGACTTGGACTTGTATATTATTTGTGTTTGGACTTGACAGGTTATATTTTATCGTCTTGTTGTTTTTATCTTTCAGTCTTTACTTTATCATCTTAGAGTTGTGATTGAGCACTCATATATATATTCATTGCTTGTCCTTCGTTCGGAGTTGACCATATTCTCGACAGGTTTTTGATATATATATATATATAAACTGTTGTTAGAGTAGAAAACCTACAGCGTTCCACGCCGTTTTTACGGTGAGGGCTGGGCGTCGTCACGTACACGTGCCCTTATAGCGGGTGCGGGTCGTGACATATGATACAAGCTAGTTATCACATGGGTAATTTGTAATAACTATTGCTTTTATCTTTGATTTTTTTTTGATAGATTTGGAAAAAGCACAAGCTGTTATATCCGAAGGAATAGCTACAAAAATGGAAGCCAACCAATATAAAAAAAAGATGCCCCCAAGAATCAGAAGGATCGAGTCTAGCAATGATTCCTTACCTTCAACTTCATCAGCAAAAGATTGAAACATCAGTAAGAATTTCTTGAAGAGAATAAAATGTTGCAGAATTTAATTTGAGGAAGGATGCAACTAGGGCTATGTCATAAGACAATGTGAAAACTTTTCTAGAAAGAGTACTCTAATATTTTTGTTGTTGTCAAATTTTTTTATTTGTTGTAGTTATTTCAAATGTTTCTTCCATAAGCACGACAATAAAGTGCATCGTTGTGAGTTTTTTTGTAAATTTATGGAACCGTGGTCATCAATGTATATATGGTTGGTTGATAATATATGGTTGAGTTTAGATACAATATATGGTTGATAATCAATTATTAGTAATTATCAATGTATATACGGTATGGTTGAATTTGTAATTTTATGTATATATATGGTCATCCGGATGTGAAAAGAAATAAAAGGTTTAAATTAAAGAGGATAATTTTAAAATTATTATTTTTTCATATTTTTAAATATACTAACGGTTTGAGCCCGTTACTATTCAATTTTACATATATTTATATGCATGTTAGAAAAAATAATTACTAACGGCTATAGTCGTTAGAATAATTAAAATACTAACGGACATGAGCCGTTAGGAGGCCAGTTAGTAATATTACCCACGCCTATATACTTACAGAATTTACCCGTTAGAATTAATTTTAGTAACATGCTTAGACCGTTAAAATACATGTGTTTAGGTGTAGTGACGATTCGCGACACGGATAGGACTGGAGCCCGAGTCATTATCAGTAAGGCTCAATATACTTACTGATAACGGTCTTGTGGGAGTAGATAGAATGTTGTTCCTCGTGTCGGATTGTAGTTAGCGGTAGAGAGTTTCCTGCTAGATTGATAGAGTTCCCGATGGCCAATTATGATGTGGTCTTAGGGATGGATTGGTTGAGGGACCAGTATGCTAGGATAGACTGCCATATTGGCAGGATTGTTTTTAGCATTGCAGGCGAGCCAAAGTTTTCCTTTTCCCGAGGCGAAGTAGAACCTTCTCCTCCAGTATTGCGAATGGCAGTAGCAGCAGTGCAGTTACCCCGGATAGTCGAGGAGTTTCCAGATGTTTTCCCAGAAGAGCTTCCAGGAATGCCGCCAGAGCGAGAGATCGTGTCCACTATCGACTTGATCCCAGAGACAGCTCCAGTATCAGAGAGAGTCTACAGGATGGCGCCGTCAGAGTTAGAGATATTGTATAAGATGATTGAGAAACTCAGGACCAAGGAATTTATTCGTGCTAGTGGATCACCTTGGGAAGCCCCGATGCTTCTTGTGAAAAAGAAGGATGGTACGTCCAGGTTATGTGTAGATTATCGTACCTTAAACTCAGTGACAATCAAGAATAGATACCCTCTTCCGAGGATAGATGACTTGTTTGATCAACTCAAGGGGGCAGCAGTATCCTCGAAGATTGACTTGCGGTCAGGATACCATCAGATCAGAGTCAGTGAATAGGACATTCCGAAGACAGCTTTCAGATCGAGATATGGGCATTGGGAGTTCCTTGTTATGCTATTTGGAGCAACCAATGCGCCGGCTGTATTCATGGACCTCATGAATCGTATCTTCATGCCTTATTTGGATTAGTTCGTGATTGTGTTCCTAGACGACATCCTGGTCTACAGCAAGAGTGAGGCAGAGCATAAGTAGCATCTCAGAGTTGTCCTCCAGATTCTCAGGGAGCACCAGTCGTATGCCAAGTTTAGTAAATGCGAGTTATGGCTCGATCGTATTTCATGCTTGGGTCATATCATCACCAGAGGAGGAGTAGAAGTGGATCTCCAGAAGATCGTGGCTATTGAGACATGGCCAGTACCCAGCAGAGTTGCAGAAGTTTGCAGTTTTCTTGGCTTGGCCGGCTACTACCGGCGGTTTGTTTCAGATTTTGCTCGGATTTCAGCGCCTATGACTCAGTTGACCCACAAGGATGTGCAGTTTGCTTGGACAGCAGAATATCAGGATTCTTTTGAGAAGTTAAAGCGAGGCTTGATGACGGCACCCATTTTTACGCTTCCAGATGGGACTGGGCGATTCTCAGTGTATTGTGATGCTTCAGGTAGAGGTTTAGGATGTGTTCTGATGCAGCATGGGAAGGTAATAGCTTATACGTTACGTCAACTTCATGATCATGAGAGGAATTACCTAACCCATGACTTGGAGCTAGCAGCAGTAGTATTTGTACTTAAGTTGTGGAGGCACTACTTGTATGAAGATAGGGTGGAGATTTTCACCGACCACAAGAGCCTGAAGTATGTTTTCACCCAAAAGGATCTTAACATGCGTCAGAAGAGGTGGCTAGAGCTACTTGTGGATTATGATGTCAACTTGCAGTATCATCCTGGGAAGGCCAACGTTGTTGCAGATGCATTGAGCAGAAGAGCCAGAGTTTCTTTCCTTATAGCGCAGCCAGAGTTATTATCAGATCTTCAAAAAATGGGTATTGAAGTTGTCTTTCCTACCAGTGTGGCACTGATGGCCAGTATGCAAGTTCAGTCTTGTATAGTTGAGAGGATCCGGATGGTGCAGTCAGCAGATTCCAAGCTTTAGTAGCTCAGAACAGAGTGTGAGGCAGGACAACGGCCAGAGTTATGCATTCATGAAGACGGTACACTTCGACATGGGAGGCGTCTTTTTGTACCCAATGGAGATATCAGACAGGAGATCATGGCAGAGGCTCACAGTTCTCAGTATTCGATTCATCCCGGTGGTATGAAGATGTACCGTGATATTCGTCAGCACTTTTGGTGGAATGGCATGAAGAGGGAGATACCCCGGTTTGTCTCTCGATGTTTGGTTTGCCAACAAATTAAAGCTGAACATCAGAGACCGGCTGGACTTCTTCAGCCCTTGCCAATTCTAGAATGGAAGTAGAAGCATATAACCATGGATTTCGTGACTGGATTACCTAGGTCCCCGGCCGGTAGAGATGCTATTTGGGTTATTATAGACAGGCTCACGAAGGTAGCTCACTTTCTCCCGTTCAAAGTTGGTCAGTCGACGGCTTAGCTGGCAGAGATGTACCTCAGGCAGATTGTCAGATTTTATGGTGTACCAGTCAGTATCACCTCGGATAGAGATTCCAGATTTACGTTGCACTTTTGGCGTAGCCTGTAAGAGAGTTTGGAAACTCACCTCCAATTTAGCTCAGCTTATCATCCGCAGACAGATGGTCAGTCAGAGCGTACCATACGAACCTTAGAAGATATGTTAAGATCTTGTACACTCGACTTCGGTGGTTCGTAGGAAGATCACCTGCACTTGGTGGAGTTCTCGTACAACAACAGTTTCCAGGCCAGTATCCAGATGACACCGTTTGAGGCACTGTATGACAGGAAGTGCAGATCCCCGCTAGCATGGGATGATGTTGGAGAGAGACAGATGCTAGGTCCAAAAATGATTGCTCAGACCGTTGAGGAGGTCAGGAGAGTAAGAGATCATCTTCGAGTTGCCTAAGATCGCCAGCATCATTGGGCCGATTCTCATCGACGTCCCCTTGAATTCTCGGTCGGCGACCATGTATTCCTGAAGATTTTGCCTAACCGTGACGTCATTCGTTTCGGCGTACGGGGAAAGCTTAGTCCTAGGTATATAGGGCCGTTCGACATTCTGGAGCGAGTAGAAGATGTGTCCTATCGTCTCGCTCTTCCGCCATCATTACGTGAGGTGCATGACGTCTTTCATGTATCCCAACTACGACAGTATATTCCAGACCCGAGCCACATCCTGGATCATTTGGAATTGGTTGTTGGTACCAACCTTTCGTATGAGGAGAGGCCCATGTCTATATTGGACCGGAGAGAGAAGATACTCAAGAACAAGACTATCCAGTTAGTCCGTGTTGCTTGGGGTCATCACTCTTTGGGTGAGTCAACGTGGGAGCGTGATGATGATATTCGATCGCGATATCCCGACCTGTTTGACTCGTAAGGTATAATATCTTTCTTATGTCTTATGCTCTCAGTTCCTTGCTTGAATGAATGATTGCTTGATTGATTGCCTTGTTATAGCTTGTCTGTGATTAGTATAGCTTGTCCTTGCCTCTCTAGCCTCTTAATTAAATTCTGAGGACGGAATTCTTTTAAGGTGGGTACAGTTATAACGACCATAGTTCGTATTACGTATTTTGGTATACGTGTACGTATTTTGCCTCATGTTGCATGTCTCATTGTATGGTTATTTTTGGCATTTCATTTGCTTCGTTCGGTTCGGCTTGCTGGATTCGGCTTGGTTCAGTTTTGCATGTGGACCAACCCTACCTACCCCCACTCTCTTCCTTTATTAGCCGCCCACACTCTCTCTCTCCTCATTACTTATTTTTCATTACTTCTTCTTCCTCCATTACTCTTCCACCTAACAGGAGGCTTAGGCAAGTACAGCTTGCTTTATGGAGGAAGTCAGTTTTTATTGTTCCATTGTCTTCTCTACGAGATTCTAAGACACTTTCGTACTTAGCATTTTTAATTTCCATGGTTCAATTTGTGTAGATCTAAGCTTATTGTATTTTCGGATTTCTTGAGTTTTAATCTATCTAACCTTGTTATTTTCAAGTTTTGATGGTTCCATATTATAGAGAATTTCTTTCAGCACCATTTTGACCTATGAAAGTCCGAATTCTGACCTTAGATGAAAGTTTAGTGGAGCTTGGAAGCCATGGACTTCATGGCTCTTCTTCTCGGACAACGAAGAAGAAGAATCGTTCCATAGCCGTATGGCTTTTCATGCGACAAGGCTTCCTGGCCGTATGGCAGCCATAGCCGCATGGCAGTCTTAGCCGCACGGCAGCCTCTCAGCCGCATGACACTTCCAGCCGCATGAACTCTTGAATTCCTTAACCGCATGGCGCTGCTTCTCCATTGTCGCATGAACTCTGCTCCCTTTAGCCGCATGCGCCCCGCTCTCCTTAGCCGCATAGGCACTCTTTGCTGCATAAGCCCGCGTTCCCTCACAGTCGTATAGCTATCCTTGGCTCTCAGCCGCATGAACCCATTTATCTCCCTGTCGCATATGTAAGATTACCTTTCAGCCGCATACACCTGTTTCCCCCTCCTGGCCGCATGAAGCCTTTCTCTTTGCCGCATATGCTTGTTGTCCCATTGTCGTATAGGCCTTGGCTTGACTTAGCCGCATGGCGTTGGTCTCCCGCAGCCGCATATGCGCGCATCACTTAGCTGCATGGCGTTGGTCTCCCGCAGCCGCATACGCGCGCATCTCCTAGCCGCATGAGCTTGCTCCCCCACAGCCGCATATGCCCGTTCCCTCTCGGCCGTATGAACTCTTAAACTCCTTAGCCGCAGGGCCCTCTCCATAATCCTTGTCCTCTTTTATTATTATATTATTATTCTTATATTGGAATGCTACATTTATGCTCATGTTTCCTGACCCTCTGTGAATGCTTATACCATGTAAATTCTGATTTGTCCATGAACACGATAGTGGCCCGCCGTGGCACACTCTTGAGAAGTAAACCTGACATGATATACCTTGATATGCTGTTGCGACAGCTAGCTCGACATGACAAGAATGAATGACCTGGACACCGTGGACGATTGTGTTTGTACAAATAAACCAATATTGTCTTACATCATGTCTAGGATAGGGATCCCCTGAATACCACGGTCGGGGGTACCTACTGAAATTGACTAAGGCTAATAACTAGAAAATTCAGTAGTCATGGAGAGATTTTTCAGCTACAGGCAATTCCGTTATCTGGGCGCCCCATCATGGGATTTGTAGCCTACCGTCGAGTAGGGCACATTTCCAGCACACTGACATGTGTTGTAACCACCAAACTATTTAAGGGTACATACGTTTCTTGGATGGTGTACCCACATGAACTCAATCTCCTAATTGCGTCTGGATAACCTGGATGGTCTGCAGGGCTTGTGGCTGTTGGAATAATCTTATTGCATTTTGCTAGTAACTAGGCCTGTGATAACCCTAGTTAGTTAAGTATCAAGCCGTACTCATTGTGTGGCCGTGATTGATTGGATGGAGTCTAGCCCAGCCTAGTTTTGTCCTGATCCTGTGCAAGATTGTAACATGACCTGATTTCTTGTGCTTTACTTATCGATAAATGATAAGAAATCAAGTTCCGTTCAGATGAAGAGTTACAACCCGGGTTGTCACTACCACATTTCTAGTTTGAGGGTATTTGTGTCATTTTTGAATTAATTGAATTTAATATATATTTATTTTGAATTTAATATATTTAATGGGATGGTGTGATTTAAATATTAATTAATCAATTGCCTTGTGTTGTGTTTAGCCCTAACCTAGAATTGACCTAACCTAGATTAGTCATACCTAACTTAGCTAGCCATGGTTAGTGATGGTTAGTATTGATTAGTTTTGATTTAGTGATGTTAGTTAGAGTTAACTAGGTTGCATTTAAGTCATGTGTTAAACCTAGGTTGTAGGCCTTTGATTTGACTAGGAGGAATGATAGCCCTAGATCAAATCCCAAAAACCCTAACCCTAATATCCTATGGCCGGCCACCTAGGGCATGTCCCTATAAAATCCCTCTCAACCACTTGCCTCTTTTGTTCATCTCTTCATTTTGCAAGAACAAGGTTAGCCTACATTAAAACTTCTTTCTATTTTATTCAATATTAATCCTTTTTCATCCAAACTTCTTCCATGGTGACCTAATTTGGGTTTCTCTACTGTTCATGGAGGCCAACTACAGTTTGGAGACAATTTGGAGCTTGGGGCTAGCTAGGAGGAACCCCATTTTTGAAGCTTTTCTTTCAGAAGAAACACCTATAGGTAACTTCCTATTCCTTCCATAGATTTTTGATTTCTTGGCATATATGCATAGCCCTAGGTGTCCTCTCACTGTAGGAATAGGTTTTGCTAAGTTTCGTGTCCTTTACGTGTCCGTATCGGACACGTATCAGTGTGGTTTTATTAGTGTTCGACGAAATACCACAGTGGGCATTTCGATCGAGTTTTCAGAAAGTATTTGAATAGAAAATTAGTTCTTCATGTTGCTTGTGTGATTTTACACGACCGAGGTGATTTCAAGCCGTGTCTGAGTCACACTGGACTCGTGGACACAGCCTCGCGCGCGGCCAGGGCTTCCCCTGCTGCTCGGGGCCTCGTGCTCAGTGCACAGGCCACTTGGCGTGCCGTGTTTGGATTGAAAGGAGGGGGCAGTGTCTGCGAACCTATCCCCCAAGCCTCGTGTCCAACAGGGTCGTGTCGGACACACGGAGTCACGCGCACTGGTCACACGTGTGCGCCGCGTTCAGACGAATCGCGTTCTGATACGCGAGTCGTGTCCACTCTAGACACGACGTGGTCATGTCGTGTTGGGTCCTATGTATAGCCATACACGTGGGCTACACGTGGGCATGACCACGAGACCCCACGTGTCGTGTGTCGTGTCCTACAGACACATGCACGTGTGCACGACACTGTGCAACACTGGGTGCACCCCACGTGTTTGCAACGTGTTGGACACGCCTGTGTCATATTTTTTGGACACGTGAGGACACTCAAGACACGTATACATATACTATACTAATTGCCAACCAGTAATTGTGATTTTTATGATTGATTTTGGGTTCGATTCATCGAATTCCTATATGGGACTGATACCCGACTGTCTTTGGGCTGAGATGTAATATTTTCCTGAGTTTAATTTCATTCTGATTTTGTGTTGAATTAATGATATATTTAGATCACCTACATATGTATTATATTAGGTTGCGGTTATTGGGTTGTGATTGTGTTGAGGAATGTGGTTTGGATTTCGGTTGGGTAGTTAACTGTTGGACTGATTTTCATTAAACTGTCATTATTTCAAAACCTGAGAACATGGCTGGGATATTAATTCTGGGTTTAAGAGTATTTTCCACTGATTTTAAATCATGTTAAGTAGTTGTTGTTTTACCTACATGTGTGGGAATGATGCTCATATCAATGGTGATTTGTATTGGACTACGGGTTTCAAAATATAGCTTTGGGAAGGGGGTTGCTAACTGATGGTGTGGACTGTCACTTGGGTTGTCTAACCTGAGAATATGCCACCCTAAAACCTGTCACACACTCATTAGCTCACTCCTCTAACACACACACAGGCCACCTCTTATGCTCACTGTTACACTCTCACACCATTCCACACATGCTCACACACTCATGATTCACACATAGGTATACAATACACACACACACATTTTCCTATCACCCTAAGCCATAATTCCCTCACACATGACACTCAATTACTGTTGCACTTTTCCCTCACAGTTCACTCAACACCCACATGCTCACTGTCACAGTTCACTCTCACACTCTACTACATGTACACATACACACACATATTGCTGTCCCGTCATCTTCACTACACCCACACTCTTCACTACACCCTACTTTATTACCTGTCACACATGTCTAAACATATACAGTGCACACACACACAATTACCTTGGTTTACATATCCCTCTATGTGTATGTGTATTTACATATATATATATATATATATATATATTTTTTTTTTTTTTTACATATATATATATATATATATATATATATATATATATATATATATATATATATATATATATATATATGTATATATGTATATAATGTGGGTAAATAGATGTACTAGAGTGAATGTGAAATGTGTAGTGGGTTATGAAGTAGGGATTACATTAGCCTATATGTGTTTGGCCCATGGTCTAGGTAGAATGGCCTATGGCATGGGGTGTGATACACTTGTGTATCACTAGGCTAATGAGACTTGTGTGATATTTAGTTAGTTGACCTAGATTGACTTGTTAAGCCTAGGTTTGACCAACCTAGACTAGTTTGACCTAGTTTAACCCTGTTTGACCTTGTTTGACTTAACTGGACTAGAGTTGACCTAGTTTGACTGCTAGGGTTGACTAGAGTTGACCAAAGGTTGACTTTAGCCTAGATTGACCCCAAATATCATGTAGATGCATTGTGGCAGTTTATTTTATTATTTTAGACATGTAGTGACTTGTACTGTTCTATAGGAGACATACACCACTCCTCGGACAGTATATTCTCTTCAGACATTCAGGATACCAGGCGAGTACATTCTCTGATCATTTCATATCTTGTTTAGGATTATATTTCCTGCTTTAGATTATTTTACTTGATGCTGACACGTTGGTAACACGGATTAGTACTATATGGATCCCTTCATGAGATGTTATCCCTTTCGGGAGCATCAGATACTTTTGTCTCGTGTGTTTCACTTACATCATGTATCTAGTGCTTCTATTTTCATGAATCTTCATGTATCAGCTTGTGATTCCTGTACTCTCATGAATCACAGAGCCTTCACGAATCTTCATGAATCACTCTCGAATTACCCTATATGGGCAGTAGTATAGTCATGAATCTTAACGTAACTTGACTGGATCCTTGTGTATTGATTGGGGGTCGGGGAGTAGAAACTGAGCATGTGAATAATTCCAAAGTAGAATAGTCATGAATCACCTCTTTAGTATAGTCATGAATCACCCTCCAGCTGTTCACATGTTTCATCTTGTACTCTGAATCACTAGCACTGTCTATCTCTTATATATTGTAGATATTTACTTACTGTAGAAGTATGGAATTTCAGGACCAGAAATCCTATGTGCCTAAACATCACATGCGCCAGGGAGCTCAGATGAAGTACTCGGTACAGCAAAGCATAGACATTAAAAGAAATTTTTTATTTCATATAAAAGTCTATTACATGTCTTAAAAAGAGCTGTACAAAGGAAAATTTCTACAAAGAAAAGACCCTAAGTCTACAGCTAGGCGCAGCAACCACCATGCGCTCTCAAACAGGCGTATCTCGCCATGCGCATCTCGCCATGCGCTCTTAGCCAGGCGCATCTCTTCAACAGCTCAGTCATGTGCACCCTCAGTTATGTGCATCCCTTCAGCAGCTCAGTTATGTGCCGCCCTTCAGCGTCCCAGTCAGGCACATCATGAAGTGTCAGCATATGCACCATCAAATGCTTCGACTAATGAAGTATTTATTGAGAAGAACGAGGGTGGCAATCAACCCTCTAGCTGGAGGAAGAGCTCCCCAAACCAAGGAAGAGGAGAGCACCGCAATCAACCTGTGGCTAAAGGAGCAGCTTTCAACCCAACCAGAATGGGCAACACCCACTCTAGCAGGAGGAGGAGCTCTCCCAAAGCCCAAGGAAGATGATCGGGGCACCGCAATTCTGATCTGCGGCTCTTTCGGCATAACGGAGACGGGGCTCGAGCATCCCGATCTTTGGATGCAACAGGCACCTTCCGCCTGCCTCAGAAGCCCTCGACTCCGACTTTTGGATGTAACAGTCACCTTCAAGTGCATCAATGAAGACAATGCGTTCCATCTTTCACCCTCGGGAGCATCTCATCAACAGAATGTGCTCGAGCAAACAAGTTCATTTCGGGAGGACGTGAGAGAACGAGAAGCAAACCCTCTCCATGCCACTGTTTATAGGCCGGGCAAATCAAACCCATGCGCCAAGTGGCTGGCTCTCCGAATCCCGTACAATGAATTTGCATTGAATGGTGATGAACCCGACGCTTCGAATTCAGCCAAGTCAAAAATGGCTATTTAAAGCACTCGAACAACGTAACAGTCGTTCCCATAAAAATGTGTCATGCAAAACGGATATGCCGGCCAGACCGCGCATCATACTTACGCGCCCATCAACACCAAGCGCCTCATAAGGATGCGCCCCCATGCATCTCCATGCGCCTAGTGGAACGTCGATCAATGTGCCCACTCGACAGACCATCACCTGTCAAGAATATTAAATGCTGAAGTCTGACAGAGTTGGCAGCACGTCCCCCGAGGACTGAACAGCTGACAGCTTTCTCAGAAGACGAAGCGTCGCCGACGTCAGCACATCATTGCTCCCCTCCGGCGGTTACAAGCCACGTGGCCGCCCAACCATTTCGCATGCGCCTCCGCAGCCATGCGCCCAAATCTCTGCATGCGCCTCAAAAACCATGCGCCTCAGACTTTTTTCTGATCTCTAAAGACAGAAATAAAGTCACTACTGAAGCCCCGCATGCGCCTCAAAAGCCATGCGCCCCGACTGGTTCGTGACTCCTAAAGGTTACGAGCCAAAGCCTCCTCATGCGCCCGATCCCAGGCCCATCCTATCAGATCACTCCCCACCAAATCCGAGATCTTCGAGCCATGGACCTACGACACGTGTCCTTTGACTTGATTCAGCCTATGAAGGGGTGCTAATCACCCAAGATCTCAGCAACTGAAAGATTCTCTCCATTGCTATGTGTCAGCTCTGCCGCAGCCCATAATAGCAACAAGAAGGGTTCAACTCCTCAATCAGAGCGTATCGCCCATGCGCCTCCATCAGCAACCACCACGTGGCGTCCCTACGTACAGGCGTATCCTATATGCGCGCATGAGCAGCCGACCTGCAAAGCTATAAATAGAGGGATCACTTACTTCTTACACACACACATCGCATAACCACCGATATACATATAGAAAGAGGCAGATACAGACACTCAACGTCTTCTTCCTCTCTGCAAGCTCCAGCACCCAGAGCAACTCAGACCTTCAGAGAATCGAGAACCGTCGTCAGATCGTCAACGGAGTCAACGCATTACCACTCGCTCCATCGGCACAAGGGACCCAGATAAACAAAAGTGTACTACTAGGACTACGTCTAAGTCCTACATTGTAACACTGTTCTGTTTGTATTGAAATTACATCAAAAGATTTAAATGGCAAATAAGCTGGCGACTCTGCTGGGAACCTCTTTCTCCTCTACCGAAAAAGCTGTGTCACAATCCGACGACGTAAAGGTGGGCTCCTCCCACAAGACGCTGGTCGTACGCCTCAGTCAACAGGCGTATGAGGAGTTCATCTCTAAAGGCAGTACGAGTCCTTCGAAGTGGCTGCCGAAGCCGAAGAAGACTCGCCAAGTCTAGGTGCACAAGGTCGACGCCTCCGGCACCACCACTGAAGGGGATGCGCCAATGCAGCCATCCCTTCCCGCTGACGTCCTCAGCAACTAAGATGCACCCACCGGTGCAGTGCAACTCTCGAGGAAACATGCGGCTGACCACATCCTCCAGCCATCTCCCTCTCAGGCGAGGAAGATGCGTCGACGGAGCAGGAGCACAACTAATGCCCCGCGCATCATCTCTGATGCGCCATAGAAGGTCTCTGTCTTTGACAGACTCACTCGCTGTAGTGGCGAGGAGAATTTGGATTCTGAGTACTATACACCACAGTGGGCTGGTACAAAGAAGTCCAAGGCAGCACGGGACATGCGCCTCAAACGTGCTATGCCGGCAGCAAACCAGAAGCATGTGCTCACAATTATGCGCGCTGCAGATGGTAAGCTGTATAAGGTCGACTTGGGTGCTTCTGTGCCGAAAATGAGTCGACCTTCAAAGTCCTTGTCTCACTTGGGCGAATCTATTGCGTTCGCAACCAAGTCGAGTAAGGCAAACCCTGTGGTCTTGAACTCCCGCGCCTCCACTGGTTGTGCGTCTGAGGTTCGTTCAAGTCACTGTAAATGTTGTTCCCCCACTACTGATCTGAACGCCTGTTTGGTGTTAGATCAGGGGGCGCAGCATTCACTTGACCACCCTGGCGCTTGGCCTTGCCATGCGCCTGACGGGGGTGCGAAGGTGGCACTCTCCTCCAACGATCTGCATAACGTGATCATTCACAAACGCCGATCAGGAGAGTCGACTGACAAGCACAATGCGTCCCTCATAGGCCACACTTGTGCTGTAGTCACCATCAACTGCTGTTGCAAGGCAGCAGTTCCACCAAGACAGTCGGTATTCCCGCGGCTGCAATCATCAACACCCCTCCGACGTCGCCTCAGAAAGAATGTGTCAATAAAAGAGGAGCCAGAACTAAAGGTTGCTTCATGCAACGTAATCTCCTCGTCCGTCCGAAAGGCGACTGGCAATTCCTCGTCCTCGTCCAAGAGCCAGCCGAGGAAAACCAAGACAATTGTCCCGTCCTCCGGAGTGTTTGAAGGCACTCAGGGGAGAAAGAAGATCTTGGAGGAAGCTGGGGGTAGTCAAGCCCTTGTTGATCCTCCTTCTGGAGACGAAGATATCCTCCAGAGCACAGCTGGGGTGGATCTTCATCCTGGGGACGAAATCAGCCTCCCGAGCACATCTGGGGGTAGTCTTGCCCCTGTGAATCTGTGCCCCGAAGACGAAGAAGTCCTCCAAGACAGAACTGGAGGTAATCAGGCCCTCGCAGATACTTCTCCCGAAGACGAGGGTGTCCTCCAAAACATAGCTGGAGGTAGCCAGGACAAAGCTCCAGGAGTGGCAACTCCCCTACAAGAGAGCGAGGCCGAAAGCGAAGCCTCAACTGACCCATCCGACTCCAGCCGTGTCATGACAGTATACATGACTGGGGGTGATACCGAGCCGGATGCGCCGCCAGCAGACCTCGTCCAGCGCATGGATACCCTGGAGGGAGGACTCAAAATCCTCTCTGCCTCCATGCAAACACTGACTCAAGCAGTGTTTGAGATACGGTCAGCTTTGGCCAGAGCACCATCTACCGGTCCTGACCCAGGGGCCAACGGAGAATAAGTGTACCCCTTCAACGGGTATCCTTGGATACGGATCACCGCGAAGCACCTCGGACGTCAGAGCCATCAAATACTCAACTTCAGGCTGTACCACCTTTCCCGACTCCCAGCTCCACGGAAGACGTGGTGGAGATGATCAGGGACTTGCGTGAGCGCTTTGAGTCCAAGAACAGACAAAAGGAGCGCCAGAAGATGGGGATCCCCCAACCCTATCCCCTCGAATGGAACAAAGTGGTTTATCTTCCTAAGTATAAACCAAAAATATTGACGCCATACGATAGGAAGGACTCTCCGTGTCGCTATCTGACGTACTTCCAGTCCCAAATGGGACATCTTCCGAAGGAGGACACACTACTCACCAGCATATTTGTCGGGATACTGAAAGGAGTGGCGTACGACTGGTACTGCAGCCTCCCCGATAACTCTATATCTTCCTTCGACGACTTGACGCGTCTCTTCCTCGACCGTTTCTACGACGGCGGGAAGGACATGACAATGGCGTCCCTCTTAGAGATACGCCAGAAAGAGAAGGAAACAGTTCGAGTATTCATCGAACGCTTCCGACAGGCCTGCTTCAGACTGCCCCCGGACATGCCAGAACATGTACTCCTCTTCTCCTGCAGCATGAACATGCTGCCTGCAGTCAAACTCTGGCTCAACTCTACTCCTCCTCCCGACTGGAGTTCCTTGATCATCGAAGCCGAAGCAGCAGAAAAGAAGGCATCCAATGCTCGCCTTCTAGGAGTTAGTTTTCCTGCCTTTGAGGACAAGGGGAAATGGCCTACAGCAAGCAACCCGGGACGAGAGACGAAGGGGAAACAGGCATTGACTGTCAATGCCTCCAAAGGTGCATCAGCACCTACTCAGAAGCCTCCACTTGCACCAAGGCCAAAGGAGATTTATTCTTTCAACGATGAAGACACCCTGCAACTCTTTGAGATACTGAAGCAGGGTGACAAGATCAAATTGCCGGACCCGAAGCATCCCGACGAGGTTGGGAAAGTGGACAATCCGAGGTACTATCACTACCATCGGTTTGTCAGACATCCAACTAAAGACTGCTACGTCCTCACAAACTACATCCAGCGCATGATCAATGCGGATGTTATCTCCGTCGACTACGAGGAAAAAATGGTTTCGGCCAACCTGGTGTCACTCCAATTTGGCACCTTGCCGCCAACCACAATACAAGATGGCGTCGTCCCCATCCCTAAGGCGACAATGGAGGTGGTTAACTTACCTCCTACTCGTGACAACATGAGTGGACTTATCCCACTCACCACATCTCGGGGAGAGATCTTATGGGTTCACCCTGATCATGCGCATGGGTTTAGACCCATACGCGTCAGCAGTGGAGCTTCGGCGCATCATCAGGGTCTAAACCCATGTGCGTCAGCAGTGGAGCTTCGACGCATCATCAGGGTCTAAACCCATGCGCGTCAGCAGTGGAGCTTCGGCACATCATCTGGGTTTAAACCCATGTGCGTCGGCAGAAAAAACCTCAGCACATCATCAGGACTCAAGGTCCATGCGCGTCGGCGTATGTGAGTTCTAAAAATGATGGTAAAGAATGATGAAACCCACCAATCACCGCCGGCCGAACGTCGACGGGCGGCCGGGGGACATCATCTACGGCAGCCTCTACAGGCTCTTTCCCTTTACCTCCTCCTCAATGAACTCCACAGGCTCCTTTCCCTTGCCAGCACCGCCACGAGGAGTCTTGGGAGCCATTTCTTGCAAGAAGGAAGTTAGGGTTTTTCAAAAGAAGAACTCTAAAAAAGGAAGAAAGTAAAGAGAGGAAGAACTCTCTCTCTCTCCATCTCACGCCTATTTGTAGGCTCAGTCGTACGCGTGAACCGATGAAGTGTGACCTCAGCCGCCGCCTCAGGTTCTGTTAGGTGATAACTGCAAATAAATCCAAAAAGATCATCATTAATCTTCTTGGTTATCGAAGCATTATCATTTGCATTTACTGAGAGGAGCATGCGCCCCATCACTGATGCACGGAGTGATCATGCGCCCGAACAGTCATGTGCCCCGTAGAAGACGCCACCATGCTTCTTATTCAAAGTATTCCAAAACTTCACAAAAAGTTTTGAAAACTTTGAAGGGGGTCTTGTAGAAGCATGGAATTTCAGGACCAGAAATCCTATGCGCCTAAATATCACATGCGCCAGGAAGCTCCGATGAAGTACTCGGCACAGCAAAGCATAGACATTAAAAGAAGATTTTTATTTCATATAAAAGTCTATTACATGTCCTAAAAAGAGCTGTACAAAGGGGAATTTCTACAAAAAAAGGCCCTAAGTCTACAGCTAGGCACAGCAACCACCATGCGCTCTCAAACAGGCGCATCTCGCCATACGCATCTCGCCATGCGCTCTTAGCCAGGCGTATCTCTTCAACAGCTCAGTCATGTGCACCCTCAGTTATGTGCATCCCTTCAGCAGCTCAGATATGTGCCGCCCTTCAGCTTCCCAGTCAGGCGCATCATGAAGTGTCAGCATATGCGCCATAAAATACTTCGACTAATGAAGCATTTATTGAGCAGAACGAGGGTGGTAATCAACCCTCTAGCTGGAGGAAGAGCTCCCCAAACCAAGGAAGAGGAGAGTACCGCAATCAACCTGTGGCTAAAGGAGCAGCTTTCAACCCAACCAGAATGGGCAACACCCACTCTAGCAGGAGGAGGAGCTCTTCCAAAGCCCAAGGAAGATGATCGGGGCACCGCAATTCTGATCTGCGGCTCTTCCGGCATAACGGAGACGGAGCTCGAGCATCCCGATCTTTGGATGCAACATGAACCTTTCGCCTGCCTCAGAAGCCCTCGACTCTGACTTTTGGATGTAACAGTCACCTTCAAGTGCATCAATGAAGACAATACGTCGCATCTTCACCCTCGGGAGCATCTCATCAACAGAATATGCTCGAGCAAACAAATTCATTTCGGGAGGACGTGAGAGAACGAGAAGCAAACACTCTCCATGCCACTATTTATAGGCCGGGCAAATCAAACCCATGCACCAAGTGGCTGGCTCTCCGAATCCCGTGCAATAAATTTGTATTGAATGGTGATGAACCTGACGCTTCGAATTCAGCCATGTCAAAAACGGCTATTTAAAGCACTCGAAGAACGTAACAGTCGAGCCCATAAAGACGTGTCATGCAAAACGGATGCGCCGGCCAGACCGCACATCATACTGACGCGCCCATCAACACCAAACGCCTCATAAGGATGCGCCCCCATGCAACTCCATGCGCCTAGTGGAACACCGATCGATGGGCTCACTCGACAGACCATCACCTGTCAAGAACATTAAATGCTGAACTCTGACAGAGTTGGCAGTACGTCCCCCGAGGACTGAACAGTTGACAGCTTTTTCAGAAGACGAAGCATCGCCGACGTCAGCACATCATTGTTCCCCTCCGGCGGTTATAAGCCACGTGGCCGCCCAACCATTTCGCATGCGCCTCCGCAGCTATGCGCCCAAATCTCTGCATGCGCCTGAAAAGCTATGCGCCTCAGACTTTTCTCTGATCCCTAAAGACAGAAGTAAATTTACTACTGAAGCCCCGCATGCGCCTCAAAAGCCATGCGCCCCGACTTGTTCGTGACTCCTAAAGGTTACGAGCCAAAGCCTTCTCATGTGTCCAATTCCAGGTGCATCCTATCAGATCACTCTCCACCAAATTCGAGATCTTCGAGCCATGGACCTACGACACGCGTCCTTTGACTTGATTCAGCCTATGAAGGGGTGCTAATCACCCAAGATCTCAGCAACTGAAAGATCCTCTCCATTGCTACGTGTCAGCTCTGTCGCAGCCCACGACAGCAACAAGAAGGATTCAACTCCTCAATCAGAGCGCATCGCCCATGCGCCTCCATCAGCAACCACCACGTGGCGTCCCCGCGTACAGGCGCATCCTACATGCGTGCATGAGCAGCCGGCCTACAAAGCTATAAATAAAGGGATCACTTCCTTTTTACATACACACATCGCACAACCACCGATATACATATAGAGAGAGGCAGATACAGACACTCAACGTCTTCTTCCTCTCCGTAAGCTCCAGCACCCAGAACAACTCAGACCTTCAGAGAACCGAGAACCGTCGTCAGATCGTCAACGGAGTCAACGCATTACCACTCGCTCCATCGGCATAAGGGACCCAGATAAACAAAAGTATACTACTAGGACTACGTCTTAGTCCTACATTGTAACACTGTTCTGTTTGTATTAAAATTACATCAAAAGATTTTAATGGCAAACACTTACAGCCTCTCTTTACTTTATGCTATTCTTCAGTTTCATGTATCTTATTCTCTAGCATGATTATATTTTCTATCCTGTTATGACTTGTTGAGATGTATTGTGCTCGCTCCTGTCCTGACTGGACCTATTGAAATATTACAGAGGATGAGGACGAGGCGTGCTGTCCCACTTATTATGGGACTACCCTAGATGACAGTTATGACCTGGACTTGCAGCAGGAGCCCTTAGCAGTGGACGACACTCCTCTTGACTAGGATGTTCTTTATGTTTACATTTTGGATGACTGTATTATGATACTTGGGATGTTATGGATTTGTGATATCATTAGACACTTAGACTTCTCTGGTTGTACTTCTGTGGATCTTTTCATTTCAGTATTTATCTATCTATCTTCTATCTTACCATTCTGCCTTAGATGTGATTGAGACTGTATATTTTGCTATGTCACCTCCACTCGGAGTGTATATACTGTACGGGTACCTTTATACTGTTAGATGATTGACCTAGAACAGCATTCTACCGCCGACACTGCGGCGTAGGCTGGACGTACCCACGTCTCGTGCCCTTACTCTAGGGTGCGGGTCATGACACATTTTTAGTGGTGGCCCATGCAGGTCTAGATTAGAAATACAGTGGTATTCGAACTAGAGTATCACTTCAGCCTGCAGTAGAAATATGATAATTTTTGAAGGTACTCAATCACACTAGGAAAAAGTCTTTATCAGATTCCGTATATCTAAATTTTGTTGCTTATTGTCTTCCTTTGAATATAACTGTCCTCCTTTGCTATTTTGACTCATTCTCAGTAATTGTTTCTTTTGATCTGTCTCAAGGATGGTTGAGACGAGATCACATCGCCAGGGCCATGAGGACGCCGATGAGAGGTCTGCCACCTCTCATACTCAGCAGCCAGCCCCTGGTACCGCAGTCCCAGTCATGCCAACTGGGGTAGGCGTTTCAGCTGCGTTCGGAGGAGCCCCTCCACCTGTGGCACATGGGCCGAGTCCGATGATTCCGGAGGTACTTTAGCAGCAGCAGCCACCTTCGGGGACAGTTGACACAGCTCAGCTGTTTGCGTTCTTTCGACAGTTCATGGAGGGCCAGCAGCCGCAGCAGCAGCAGAGGCAGACAGCAGAGTTTAGTCGGGGCATTGATCTGGCCGTGACTACGGTGGAGAGAGTAGTCGCTCAGCCAGCAGCAGTCCAGCAGCCGTACCCCCCGAGGGAGAAGGGCATTCATGATTTTCAGAAGATGCACCCGAGGGACTTCCGAGGGACAGAGGGGATCCTGTATGCCGACGAGTGGATCGAGCACATGGAGAAAATATTCAGATTGGCTGAGATTCCTGTGAGGATCCAGATTGAGGCCACGGCTAGCATGATGCAGGATCTGGCCCGCACATGGTACCAGACTGACCTGCGGGTTGGTACTTCGAGGCAGACTTGGGCAGCATTCAAGAAGCTGTTCAAGGAGAAGTTCTTTTCGGATGCAGCGCTAGGAGCCCTCGAGACTCAGTTCGAGGCTCTAGTCCAGGGGAGCCAGTCTGTGGAGGAGTACGCAGGGGAGTTCTGTCGACTGGGCAGATTTGTGGAGGGACTGTCCGAGGCGACGAAGGCCCAGAGATTCAGGAAGGAATTGGTAAAGGAGGTTAAGTCCTATACTAAGAGTGCTCGCAGCGCTACCTTTGAGGAGATCCTAGTGGATGCATTAGCCGCAGAGGATGATCTTGAGCTTAGGCTCAAGAGGGGGCAAGACATCCAGGGAGCTGGTGGTAGCGGAGGATCGGCCAAGAGGCCGTACTTTCAGCAGCAGCACCAGCAGCAGCAGAGGTTCCAGCCACAGCAGTTTCAGCAGCCAAGGCATCAGCCAGTGCAGCATCAGCAGCAGAGGATGCAGCAGCAGGCACCGAGGCAGCAGGCCACCAGCTGTGCTTATTGCAAGAAGCCAGGGTACGGGTGGAATGAGTGCAGAAAGAGGTTGGATAGATGCCTTACCAGCTGAAGGAGTGCGCTCAGTTCGTAGGCAGGGTAGCACAAGGAGCCGGGGCCAAGGCTCCAGGGGGACCGCAGAAGGGACCATTGCCGACTCAGTAGCAGCGGTTTGTACAGCACCAGCAGCAGGCCAGGGGAGGCCAGCAGGGGCGAGCTTTCGCCATGGCAGCTGAGGATGCGGAGGCCATAGGAGAGCTGATCGCAGGTTCGATACTTCTCGACTCCATTCCAGCCTTTGTACTATTTGATTTCGGGGCTTCCTACAGTTTCGTATCAGTATCTTTTGCTATTAGACACAGCCTAGTATCTGAATCATTGCCTAGGAGCTGTAAGATCACGACCGGGGGTGGAGTTTTCTTCGTAAGTGATGTTTGCAGAGGACAGAGTATCATTTTGGGAGGCCGAGAGTTGGAGGTGAGCCTGCTCGTCATGCCACTATCGAATTATGATATCGTATTAGGTATGGACTAGTTGAGCATGCATCACGCCAGCATTGATTGCCGAGGAGGTAGAGTTTTGTTTGGGGCGCCAGGAGAGCCAGAGTTCAAGTACACCCGACGGCAGGCAGAGCAGGACGAAGGACTTTTCTGCGGAGCTTCAGTTGAGGAGCAGGCGGCTCCACATCCCTCGATCGCAAAGTTTATGGACGTCTTCCCAGAGGAGTTGCTAGGGCTTCCACTGGACAGAGATGTACAGTTCTCGATAGACTTGGTTCCCGGCACGGAACCAATTTCTCAGCATGTCTATCGAGTGAACAACAGTGAGTTGGCGGAGCTGAAGAGGCAGGTGGATGAGCTGCAGGACAAGGGCTTCATCCGATCGAGTTCTTTACCTTGGGATGCACCGGTACTATTTGTACCCAAGAAGGATAGGTCGGTACGGATGTGTATCGACTACAGGGCACTCAACAACCTGACGATCAAGAACAGATACCCACTGCCGCGGATCGATGATCTCTTTGATCAGTTGAGCGAAGCTCGGGTTTTCTCCAAGATTGATTTGAGGTCAGGTTATCAACAGGTGAAGGTGAAGGGGGAGGATATTCCGAAGACCGCTTTCAGGACGCGGTACGGACAGTTTGAGTTTTTGGTTATGCCGTTTGGGCTAACCAATGCACCAGCAGTATTTATGAACTTGATGAACAAGGTGTTCCACCAGTACTTAGACAAGTTCGTGGTGGTGTTCATTGATGATATTCTGGTGTATTTCAAGACTGAGGAGGAGCACGAGGAGCACTTGAGAGTGGTATTGGAGACACTCAGAAGGGAGAGGCTATATGGAAAGCTCTCGAAGTGCGAGTTCTTCCTGGACAGAGTTGACTTCTTGGGTCATGTAGTGACTGGAGATAGGATCTCAGTAGACCCGAAGAAGATCACAGCAGTTGAGGCTTGGGCAGCGCCGACTTCAGTGGCAGAGATCAGGAGCTTCTTGGGACTGGCAGGATACTACAGGAGGTTCGTGTAGGATTTCTTCCGGATTGCAGAGCCGTTGACTCGGCTGACTCGGAAGGATGCTGAGTATGTTTGGTCAGAGGAGTGTCAGACAGCTTTTGATGAGTTGAAGATGCGGCTTACGATAGCCCCGATTCTGATATTGCCATCTGGTTCAGGAGGGTTCACTATCTATAGTGACGCTTCAGGGAAGGGGCTGGGTTGTATCTTACAGCAGCATGGAAAGGTGATTGCCTATGCTTCTAGGCAGTTACGTCCCCATGAGAAGAACTACCCTACCCACGACCTGGAGCTGGCAGCAGTGATTTTTGCTCTAAAGTTGTGAAAATACTACTTGTATGGAGAGAGGGTGGAGATCTTCACAGATCATAAGAGCCTAAAGTATGTGTTTACACAGAAAGAGCTCAACATGAGACAGCGCAGATGGTTAGAGCTGATGAAGGACTTCGACATCTCACTTCAGCATCACCCAGGAAAGGCCAACGTGGTTGCCGATGCCTTGGGTAGGTATCCGACAGCCATGTTTTTGACTATGGACCGTCACTTGCTTGCTGATTTGGAGAGCCTGGGGATTGAGGTGATCGTGCCCGGAGTTCAGATGCAGATGTGGGGCCTGCAGATTCAGTCAGACTTGGTGGAGAGGATCAAGTCGACACAGTTTGAGGACGTTGCTCTGCGGTGTCTCCGAGAGTAGGTTCGAGCAGGGCTGGTGGGTGGCGAGTTTTTTATTGCAAATGATGGTGCCTTGAGGCACGAATCCAGGTTATGTGTGCCCAGCGGAGAGCTCAGGGAGCAGGTTTTGTAGGAGGCCCACAGATCTTAGTACTCTATACACCCTGGTGCCAACAAGATGTACCGAGATCTGAGGGAGCATGTTTGGTAGTACGGGATGAAGCGGGAGGTAGCTCGCTTCGTAGCTAGGTGCTTGGTCTGTCAGCAGGTCAAGGTAGAGAGGCAGAGGCCCGGTGGATTATTGCAGCCGCTGCCCATTTCCGAGTGGAAGTGGGAGCATATCACTATGGATTTCGTATCTGGACTGCCGCGTACACCAGGAAAAAAAGACACAATTTGGGTCATCGTTGACAGGTTGACCAAATCGGCCCACTTCTTGCCATTCAAGGTGGGTACGTCTACAGAGAGGCTTGCAGAGATGTACATGCGACAGATAGTCAGGATTCATGGGGTTCCGGTCAGCATCATCTCGGATCGGGATAGTCGCTTTACTTCCCATTTCTGGAGGAGTCTATAGATTAGCTTGGGCACTCAGCTCAAGTTTAGTACTGCATACCACCCCTAGACGGACGGACAGTCAGAGAGGACTATTCAGACGCTCGAGGATATGCTGCGGACGTGCATCATAGATTTCGGAGGTTCCTGGGAGGATCATCTGCATTTGGTGGAGTTTGCTTACAACAACAGTTTCCAGGCCAGTATTGAGATGTCACCTTTCGAGGCTTTGTACGGGCGTAGGTGTCGTACACCCTTATCATGGGATGATGTTGGTAAGCGAGCTTTACTGGAGCCTGAGATGGTTGTTGACACAGTCGAGAAGGTGAAGCTCATCAGGGATAGACTTCGCGTGGCGCAGGACAGACATCAGCACTGGGCCGATAGCCACCGGAGGCCCTTGGAGTTTGAGGTACAGATTAGAGATAGGATTAGAAGTAGGTTGTTGTTTGTTTTATTTATTTGATCATGTTTGATTATTTAGTAACATGAGACCTTGTTGTTTTTAGGTCGGAGACATGGTTTTTCTGCGGATATCTCCGACTCGTGGTACTATACGTTTTGGTAGAGGTGGAAAGCTTAGCCCGTGCTTCATCGGACCTTTCGTGATCAGCGGGAGAGTCGGTGACATGGCATACAGGCTAGACTTGCCACCTGTACTAGTGAGTGTCCACAACATATTCCATGTATCACAGTTGAGATGGTACGTGGCTGACCCTAGCCACGTGCTTGATCATTCAGAGATTGAGGTAGGGCCTACTCTCAGTTATCCAGAGCAGACAGTGGAGATTCTGGATCACCGAGAGAAGGTGCTGAGAAACCAGGTGATACCCTTGGTTCACGTCGCTTGGAGACATCATTCTTCAGGAGTGTCTACCTGGAAGCGGGAGGATGAGATGCGCGAGCGATACCTTTATCTTTTTGGACCGTGAGGTATGATCGTCTATCCTTCTCATTGTTAGTTTCGACTTTCAATTTCGAGGACGGAATTTTTTTTAAGGAGGGTAGATTTGTCACTACCACATTTCTAGTTTGAGGGTATTTTTGTCATTTTTGAATTAATTAAATTTAATATATATTTATTTGGAATTTAATATATTTAATAGGATGGTGTGATTTAAATATTAATTAATCAATTGCCTTGTGTTGTGTTTAGCCCTAACCTAGAATTGACCTAACCTAGATTAGTCATACCTAACTTAGCTAGCCATGGTTAGTGATGGTTAGTATTGATTAGTTTTGATTTAGTCATGTTAGTTAGAGTTAACTAGGTTGCATTTAAGTCATGTGTGAAACCTAGGTTGTAGGCCTTTGATTTGACTAGAAGGAATGATAGTCCTAGATCAAATCCCAAAAACCCTAACCCTAATATCCTATGGCCGACCACCTAGGGCATGACCCTATAAAATCCCTCTCAACCACTTGCCTCTTTTGTTCATCTCTTCATTTTGCAAGAACAAGGTTAGCCTCCATTGAAACTTCTTTCTATTTTATTCAATATTAATCCTTTTTCATCCAAACTTCTTCCATGGTGACCTAATTTAGGTTTCTCTACTGTTCATGGAGGCCAACTACAGTTTGGAGACAATTTGGAGCTTGGGGCTAGCTAGGAGGAACCCCATTTTTGAAGCTTTTATTTGAGAAGGTACACCTATAGGTAACTTCCTATTCCTTCCATAGATTTTTTATTTCTTGGCATGTATGCATAGCCCTAGGTGTCCTCTCACTGTAGGAATAGGTTTTGCTAAGTTTCGTGTCCTTTACGTGTCCGTATCAGACACGTATCAGTATGGTTTTATTAGTGTTCGACAAAATACCACAGTGGGCATTTCGATCGAGTTTTCAGAAAGTATTTGAATAGGAAATTAGTTCTTCATGTTGCTTGTGTGATTTTACACGACTGAGGTGATTTCGAGCCGTGTCCGAGTCACACTGGACTCGTGGACATAGCCCCGCGCGCGGCCAGAGCTTTTCCTGCTGCTCGGGGCCTCGTGCTCAGTGCACAAGCCACTTGGCGAGCCGTATTTGGACTGAGAGGAGGGGGCAGTGTCTGCGAACCTGTCCCCCAAGCCTCGTGTCCAACAGGGTCGTGTCGGACACACGGAGTCACGCGCACTGGTCACACGTGCGCGCCGCGTTCAGACGAATCGCGTTCTGATACGCGAGTCGTGTCCACTGTGGACACGATGTGGTCGTGTCATGTTGGGTCCTATGTATAGCCTGACACGTGGGATACACGTGGGCATGACCACGAGACCCCACGTGTCGTGTGTCGTGCCCTACAGACACGTACACGTGTGCACGACACTGTGCAACACTGGGTGCACCCCACGTGTTTGTAACGTGTTGGACACGCCTGTTTCGTATTTTCTGGACACGTGAGGACACTCAAGACACGTGTACATATACTATACTAATTACCAACCAGTAATTATGATTTTTATGATTAATTTTGGGTTCGATTCATCGAATTCCTATATGGGACTGATACCCGACTGTCTTTGGGCTGAGATGTAATATTTTTCTGAGTTTAATTTCATTCTGATTTTGTGTTGAATTAATGATATATTTAGATCACCTACATATGTATTATATTAGGTTGCAGAGTTATTGGGTTGTGATTGTGTTGAGGAATGGGGTTTGGATTTCGGTTGGGTAGTTAACTGTTGGACTGATTTTCATTCAACTGTCATTATTTCAAAACCTGAGAACATGGCTGGGATATTAATTCTGGGTTTAAGAGTATTTTCTACTGATTTTTAATCATGTTAAGTAGTTGTTGTTTCACCTACATGTGTGGGAATGATGCTCATATCAATGGTGATTTGTATTGGACTATTGGTTTAGAAATATGGCTTTGGGAAGGGGTGTCACGCCCCGATTCGTAGAGTCATTTATTCACATATTTTATCTCTTGGAATCGATCGTCCTCGCTTGGGCGTGATGCCGTACAAGTCTGGTATTGCACTTGTACAAGGCAAAGATGGTACATAATTGATAATCTTCAAATAGAAATACATCGCAGCGGCAGAAGCAGACAAATTGAATTTAATGAGGACAATCTTTCTGATTGAATAGAAATACATCAGTCCTTTATAACAATGAAGATAAAAGAATAACTTGAAGTCTCACAGAGATATACAGAACTTTATTCTCTTTATTGATAACTGAAGAAGAGTACAAGACTTGTATTGAAGTACAATGCTTACAACCAATCTCACTTTACATTGAAAGCCAACTGAGCAATGCTACAAAGTTTACCTAGATACTTGGATACATTGGATTACAACTCGATACACCAACTTGGCTTACAACTCACTGGTACAACTGATTACAATGTTCCATACATTATGCCCTTTATAAACAGAAGACATCATCTTGTACAAGGAGAGCTTCTGTATGCCCAACAAATCTTCGATGCCGCGAAACCAATCAAGCCAATCTTCGTGTGTAGAGTATCCCAAGAACAAGCACCTGCCCACAAAACGTGGGTCAGTACATCATCTATGTACTGGCAAGCAGAATCCAACCCACTCGCATAAACTAACATTAAAGTGATCATTTAAGCAAGCATTTATTACAATGATCTTTCTATTTGGGCCTAGTATCAGTTTACAGTTCATGGGCAATAGTCATAGTGAAGCATGTAAACATATTCTTAGTAGCATTTCTGTGGACATATCATTTTAGCATTCTTGGTGTTATCATGCAAAGGCATCTTTGAGGCATACTAGGTGTTATCATGCAAAGGCATCATTGAGGCATCGTTAACATTAACATCTTAAATATGTTATAACAGTTCTCACTTCAAGCATCACTTAGCATGTATGTTATGGTTGAGCAATGGTTCATAACAAGGCATATTTCTTAGCATACTGAACTTAACATGTTAAACAGGATCTCATATTAAAAGGCTACCACACAGCGTCACTTATTTGTCCTGTTAAGCACGTAAGTTAAACCAACACATATATTGAGTATATCACATTTAAGTGATTTCTTACCGATAGCCAACTTCCTCGTACCTGCATTAAAATACAGGATAATATGATATACTTACTCTGTCTGCACAAAACATTCATTAGCATGCATCCTGACTACATGGTCGTTGGTGAAACTGTACCATAAAGGACTTTCCAACGGGTATTACGACGTACCATTCCAGGGTAGGTTGCAAGCCTAGCCGAATGTCCCGTAATACCTCGTGCCACCATAGCACGACCAATGTTTCCTCCCGGGTCGAATCGGTCCCAGCGCCCCAGGTACCGTTCGAGGAAACTTACTCAGACTTGTACAAGTACGTCCATGACCATACGAATGCGTGTTGACTCGATAACACAAATGCATGGTAAAGCAACTGAAAGTAAGCAGAGCCAACAGTTCAATATCTTATCTCAATCCCAAGCCGTGTTCAGCGACCAATCATTACCATCATTCTACTTGGCGATCTCCATGATCCCAAACCCCATCATTTTCATTGTTTGTTCCATTTCAACATTTATCATTACGTTCCTTCTAAGGAGGAACTACAACATTCATTCATTTCGAAGGGACCTGTAACAATTCATTCATTTCATAGGGACAATAGAATATTCATTTCATTTCACAGGGACAGTATTCTTTCTTCATTTGTATATAAGAAAACAGGCAACATCAACAGTTATGCATAATGTACATGATTCTAGTGTTTCATTCCATTCTTTGTGTCAATAGCATAGCCAGTTTATTACTCATGTATCATTCTTGTAACATCTCATTACTCAAGTATTCATTGCTTATACATTATTAACCGAAGGGACGTTATCAATTCATTTCAAGCATCGAGTCGTATTAGCAGTTCAAGTGTGATTCATTCGGCAGTTCAATAATTCTTAGCATAAGCATCTCAATTACTCATCAACTAAAAACATGGGACATTAGGGGCAATTCATAGCATCACATTGTTCTATTTATTAAGCATGCAGGAATAAGGAGGAAGGAGGACAGTTCCACTTGCCTTATATAACGGTCCTCCTGCTCCAATCCCACTAAGCATAGCTCCACCAGCGAGCCACGTTCCAATACCCGTTCCGTCTAGCCAACTAAGAAAGACTGCATCAGTCTCAACTCTCTTGATCTCCAACACAAGTCGCGGTCCAACATTCTGATCCCATCCAACAAGCCAACCAAATGCCTCGTGCGGAGCGGGGCATTACAAGGGGGTTGCTAACTGATGGTGTGGACTGTCACTTGGGTTGTCTAACCTGAGAACAGGCCACCCTAAAACCTGTCACACACTCATTAGCTCACTCCTCTAACACACACACACAGGCCACCTCTTATGCTTACTGTTACACTCTCACACCATTCCACACATGCTCACACACTCATGATTCACACACAGGTATACAATACACACACACACACATTTTTCTCTCACCCTAAGCCACAATTCCCTCACACATGACACTCAATTACTGTTACACTTTCCCCTCACAGTTCACTCAACACCCACATGCTCACTGTCACAGTTCACTCTCACACTCTACAACATGTACACATACACACACACATTGCTGTCCTGTCATCTTCACTACACCCACACTATTCACTACACCCTACTTTATTTCCTGTCACACATGTCTAAACATATACAATGCACACACACACAATTACCTTGGTTTACATATCCCTCTATGTGTGTATTTATATATATATATATATATATATATATATATATATATATATATATATATATATATATATAATGTAGGTAAATAGATATACTAGTGTGAATGTGAAATGTGTAGTGGGTTATGAAGTAGGGATTTCATTAGCCTATATGTGTTTGGCACATGGCCTAGGTAGAATGGCCTATGACATGGGGTGTGATACACTTGTGTATCACTAAGCTAATGAGACTTGTGTGGTATTTACTTAATTGACCTAGATTGACTTGTTAAGCCTAGGTTTGACCAACCTAGACTAGTTTGACCTAGTTTAACCATGTTTGACCTTGTTTAACCTAACTGGACTAGAGTTGACCTAGTTTGACTGCTAGGGTTGACTAGAGTTGACCAAAGGTTGACTTTAGCCTAGATTGACCCCAAATATCATGTAAATGTATTGTGGCAGTCTATTTTATTATTTTAGACATGTAGTGACTTGTACTGTTCTATAGGAGACAGACACCACTCCTCGGACAGTATATTCTCTTCAGACATTCAGGATACCAGGCGAGTACATTCTCTGATCATTTCATATCTTGTTTAGGATTATATTTCCTGCTTTAGATTATTTTACTTGATGCTGACACGTTGCTAACACAGATTAGTACTATATGGATCCCTTCATGAGATGTTATCCCTTTCGGGAGCATCAGATAATCTTGTCTCGTGTGTTTCACTTACATCATGTATCTAGTGCTTCTATTTTCATGAATCTTCATGTATCAGCTTGTGATTCCTGTACTCTCATGAATCACAGAGCCTTCACGAATCTTCATGAATCACTCTCGAATCACCCTATATGGGCAGTAGTATAGTCATGAATCTTAACGTAACTTGACTGGACCCTTGTGTATTGATTGGGGATGGGAGAGTAGAAACTGAGCATGTGAATAATTCCAAAGTAGAATAGTTATGAATCACCTCTTTAGTATAGTCATGAATCATCCTCCAGTTGTTCACATGTTTCATCTTGTACTCTGAATCACTAGCACTGTCTATCTCTTATATATTGTAGATATTTACTTACAGTCTCTCTTTACTTTCTATTCTTCAGTTTTATGTATCTTATTCTCTAACATGATTATATTTTCTATCCTGTTTTGACTTGTTGAGATGTATTGTGCTCGCTTCTGTCCTGACTGTACCTGTTGAAATATTACAGAGGATGAGGACGAGACGTGCTATCCCACTTATTATGGGACTACCCTAGATGACAGTTGTGACCTGGACTTGCAGCAGGAGCCCTTAGCAGTGGACGACACTCCTCTAGACTAGGATGTTCTTTATGTTTACATTTTGGACGACTGTATTATGATACTTGGGATGTTATGGATTTGTGATATCATTAGACACTTAGACTTCTCTGGTTGTACTTCTGTAGATCTTTTTATTTCAGTATTTATCTATCTATCTTCTATCTTACCATTCTGCCTTAGATGTGATTGAGACTGTATATTTTGCTATGTCACCTCCACTCTGTAGTGCCCCATCCCTATATTGTGCCCCGTTGTTCGTCCACGGGGTACGCGAGAAAGGAACACTGTCGCTATCGACTCGGTCAGGACCGATAGGTCGGGATCAATCGAATCGATCGAACGGGAACGGTTGAATTAAGATCCATTCCCCGTTATGGAATGGCTTCTTCGGAACCAAGTCCCATATTCAGCGGGCTGCGCCTCAAGGATTGACTCTGCGGCTGAGTCGGGAGAGACCTCCCATTGCTCTGCTTTTCACGCCGCTTGCGTTGGTTTTGGCTTTGTTTTCTGAATGCATTTTCGTGAATGTTTTCGATGGTTTTCATGGCTTACATTTCGAACTTCGCATTCGTATCGAATTTCTTTGAATAACACAGTATTCTAATCGGTTGCTTGTACGATTTTAGGTGATCGCGTAGGCAACGTCTAGCACGGCCAACCAGTTTCTTGCCTCAAGTAAATACTAAGGTGAGTGGCTGACCCTTCTTCCCTCGACCCTCTTCTCTAATACATTATCAATACTAGACATGTGCTATGCTAGAGGTAATGCAACGACATGAATGATATTCCGATGAACGGTCACATGACGTCCCACGAACACGAACTATACAGATGCTTGTCATACAATATTATCGTGCTTACAATTATCAAATCATATAGAACCGTGCTAAGGAGAGGATGAATCGATTAAATAACTGTCGCAACGATACTATAAGATGTGCCTTGAAATAACAAATTAACTTAGCACGGTCATGGACAACTTGTCGACAAGGGCGATTGTTTCTTCGGACGGTATCCCGAGGCCACGGGACCGTTCCGGCCTAGGAAGAAACACGGATAGCTATGCCGGATGCATGCCACGGTAGGCAGTGGCTTTCAACGGGGCTCGCTACCTGTGCATACCTACAATCACAAACGCCCTAGCCACGCGGGAGGAAACAATGTGACCAAGCGTCCGAACAACGGGCCCCAGGACGGACACCAGGCGCGGAACCAGGGACCTCACTGCACAAAATACAACCGGAACGGACATCTTGCCGTCGACTGTGAAGTTCAAAATGGCGGATGTTTCATTTGCAGAAAAAGGGGTCACTTTCATGGAGATTGCCCGAAGCGTAGAAGAAACAACTTAGACGCGCCTCAGCATCTACAGCACCATCCAGGGAATCAAGTTCCGGCACCTCGAGCACCTCAACCCGCACTGCAAAATAGCCAAGACCGTCGCCCCAATGCCCAGGGCCGCGTCTACGCCATGACCCGAGATGAAGTGCTTGCATCAGATACGGTCGTGACAGGTATACTTAGTTTCAATAATGTGCCTGCTCATGTATTATTTGATTCAGGTAATTCATATAGTTTTATATCGGCGGACTTTGCCGCCGAGCACAAATTTCCGATGATATCGTTAGACCTCGACCTTAGCGTAAGCACACCTTCGGGCACACCAATACTCACTAATTTAGCTTGCACCGACGGGATTATCTGTATCGACGGTCAAAAGATCGGTCTTGACGTGATAGTCCTAGATATGAAGGACTTCGATATCATTCTGGGAATGGATTGGCTCGGGCCGTGCAACACAACCATAGACTGCGCCAGAAAGACGGTCACCTTTCGTATTCCAGGAGTGCCTGAATTTTGCTTCTCGTGTGGTGAGGCGTCGTCGACCTGCATGCTAATTTCGGCAATTTCTGCTCGGAGGATGCTGTATTCTGGGTGCGAAGGCTATTTGGCGTCCGTCCGAGACATGCGACAGGATGGTGCAAACGCGGGTCAGACCGACGTTGTGGCAGAATTCTCTGTTGTGTTCCCGGACGAGCTACCCGGCATGCCCCCCGATCGAGAAATCGAGTTCAGCATCGATACATTTCCCGATACTCGACCGATTTCTAAGGCCCCGTACAGAATGGCTCCCGCCGAGCTGAAGGAACTCAAGGTCCAGCTACAAGAGTTACTCGATAAAGGGTTTATTCGGCCTAGTATTTTACCGTGGGAAGCGCCCGTATTGTTCGTGAAGAAGAAGGATGGGTCCATGCGTCTGTACATCGATTACCGAGAGCTGAACAAGGCCACCATCCGGAACAAGTACCCATTGCCCCGCATAGATGACTTATTCGATCAACTGCAAGGCGCCTCGATATTTTCGAAGATTGATCTCCGCTCAGGCTATCATCAACTCAAGATCAAGTCAGACGACGTGCAAAAGTCCGCCTTTCGCACTCGGTATGGCCACTACTAGTTCCTGGTGATGCCATTCGGCCTGACGAACGCTCCTGCCGCCTTCATGGATCTGATGAATTGGGTGTTTCGACCCTTCGTTGATAAATTTGTGGTAGTCTTTATTGATGATATTCTCGTCTACTCGAAGGACAGGGCGCAGCATACAGAACATCTACAGGCCGTGCTCCAGACACTTCGAGAACATGAGTTGTACGCGAAGCAGAGTAAGTGCGAATTTTGGCTAAGCAGCGTATCCTTTCTTGGTCACATTATTTCGTCCGAAGGCATTACAGTCGACCCGAAGAAAGTGAAAGCTATTGCTAATTGGAAGCGGCCTGCATCTGCTAGTGAGATTCGAAGCTTTCTTGGTTTGGCGGGATACTATCGACGCTTCGTGAAAGACTTCGCGAAGATTGCATCGCCACTGACTCACCTCACTCAAAAGGGAGTCGTGTATGAGTGGTCGGATGACTGTGAAGCTTCATTCTAGGAGCTGAAGCAGCGACTAATTTTGGCACCTATACTCACACTTCCGGATGGGCCAGAGGGTTTTCAGATATTCAGCGATGCTTCAAGCTAGGGCTTGGGATGTGTGCTCATACAGCGAAACAAGGTGATATCCTTCGCCTCCAGACAGTTAAAGTCGCACGAGAATAACTATCCTACGTACGACTTGGAGTTAGCGGCGATTGTATTTGCGTTAAAATTGTGGCGTCACTATCTATATGGTGTGGCGTACGTGATCTATACCGACCACAAGAGCCTCAAGTATCTCTTCACTCAGAAGGAATTGAACTTGCGACAGAGGCGCTGGCTCGAACTGATCAAAGACTATGACTTGACGATCGACTACACTCCGGGCAAGGGAAATGTTGTGGCGGACGCTCTGAGTCAGAAATATCTTGCCTCGCTATCCATCAACCGTAGACTACTACAAGATCTAGAAGAAATGGGCATCGATCTCCGGGTTCGATTCAGGGATATACGGCTGGCGCAGCTGTAGTTAGAGCCGAGTTTGCTGGAAAAGATCATGGCCGCTCAGAAGGATGATTCGTACCTGAAGAAAGTGCGTGAGCAAATTTCGACAGGTAGTGCAACCGACTTTACGGAAGATAAGACCGGCGTGCTGAGAATGAATGGCCGACTATGTGTTCCGGATGATTCAGAACTACGAAATAAGATAATGTCGGAGGCACATTATACAAAATATACCTTGCATCCAGGCAGTACCAAGATGTATAAGGACCTCCGCACGACCTTCCGGTGGCACGGGATGAAGAAAGATGTGGTGCTCTTCGTGTCGCAATGCATGGCCTGTCAGCAGGTGAAAGCTGAGCATCAGCGACCGGGCGGGGAGATGCAGAACCTTGCCATTCCAGAGTGGAAGTGGGATCATGTCACGATGGACTTTATTGTTGGCCTGCCGAAGACACCACGGGGGAGCGACGCCATCTGGGTCATCGTCGATCGACTAACCAAGTCAGCGCACTTTATTGCCATCAAAGTTACTTGGAGCGTTGATCGCCTAGCGCAGATTTATCTTGACGAGATAGTACGGCTGCACGGAGTTCCAGTATCCATCGTCTCTGATCGGGATTCACGATTCATGTCGCAGTTCTGGAGTAGCCTTCAGTCGACGCTGGGTACCAAGTTGCAGTTCAGCTCAGCTTACCATCCTCAGACCGACGGCCAAACGGAGCGCGTTAATCAGATTCTCGAATACATGCTACGGCTCTGCGCAATTGACTTCAAATCAAGCTAGGACGTCCACCTATCGCTGGCAGAATTTGCATACAACAATAGCTATCAGTCCAGTATCCAAATGGCGCCGTATGAAGCTTTGTACGGCCGGAAGTGCAGATCGCCCATTTGCTGGGATGAAGTCGGGGAACGGCAGATACTCGGCCCGGAGCTGGTGGAACAGACTGTGGAAAAGGTCAAGCTAATTCAGGAAAGACTGAAGATTGCACAGAGTCGGCAAAAGAGCTACGCCGACACCCATCAAAGACCGCTTGAGTTCCTGGTGGACGATTATGTGTTCCTGAAGGTGTCGCCCATGCGAGGAGTTACTCGATTCGGCGCGAAGGGAAAGCTGAGTCCGAGATTCGTTGGGTCGTTCGAAATACTCGAGCGGGTCGCCCCAGTGGCCTATAAAATTGCCCTACCGCCGGCGCTTGAAGGTGTGCATAATATCTTCCACGTCTCCCAGCTGCGGAAGTACGTGCACGACCCTAGCCACGTGGTGGATTTTGGCCAGCTGGAGCTAAAGTCCGACTTATCCTACATTGAAGAGCCCGTTCAAATCTTAGAACGCAAGGATAAGCTGTTGCGGAATAGGGCGATCCCTCTCGTCCGCGTACTCTGGAGGAACCATGCGGCAGAAGAGTCGACATGGGAACTCGAGTCAGAGATGAAGGAGAAGTTTCCTTCATTGTTTTCGTAGAGGTAGGTTCTGTTCTTAAGTTTCGAGGACGAAACTTTTTCTTAGTTGGTTATGGTGTAGTGCCCCGTCCCTACATCGTGCCCCGTTGTTCGTCCACGGGATACGCGAGAAAGGAACACTGTCGCTATCGACTCGGTCGGGACCGATTGGTCAGGATCGATCGAATCGATCGAACGGGAACGGTTGAATTAAGATCCATTCCCCGTTATGGATTGGCTTCTTCGAAACCAAGTCCCATATTCAGCGGGCTGCGCCTCAAGGATTGACTCTGCGGCTGAGTCGGGAGACACCTCCCGTTGCTCTGCTTTTCACGCCGCTTGCGTTGGTTTTGGCTTTGTTTTCTGAATGTGTTTTCGTGAATGTTTTCGATGGTTTTTATGGCTTACGTTTTGAACTTTGCATTTGTATCGAATTTCTTTGAATAACACAGTGTTCTAATCGGTTGCTTGTACGATTTTAGGTGATCGCGTAGGAAACGTCTAGCACGGCCAACCAGTTTCTCGCCTCAAGTAAATACTAAGGTGAGTGGCTGACCCTTCTTCCCTCGACCCTCTTCTCTAATACATTATCAATACTAGACATGTGCTATGCTAGAGGTAATGCAACGACATGAATGATATTCCGATGAATGGTCACACGACGTCCCACGAACACGAACTATACAGATGCTTGTCATACAATATTATCGTGCTTACAATTATCAAATCATATAGAACCGTGCTAAGGAGAGGATGAATCGATTAAATAACTGTCGCAATGATACTATAAGATGTGCCTTGAAATAACAAATTAACTTAGCACGGTCATGGACAACTTGTCGACAAGGGCGATTGTTTCTTCGGACGGTATCCCGAGGCTACAGGACCGTTCCGGCCTAGGAAGAAACACGGATAGCTATGTCGGATGCATGCCACGGTAGGCAGTGGCTTTCAACGGGGCTCGCTACCTGCGCTGAAGGACCTCTGTCTACCAAGCTATATGTCCAGGATGGCTTGTCGTGCCAGTGACCTTCACGAACGTACTCTATTACGTTTTCTTATGATTAACATGACAGGGAAGAACATGGTAAGTTTACGCTACGACGGTGCGCTCTGCCGAGGGTAAGATCTATCGTTATTATACGGTTGTGCTTTTAAATATAAGTTGAATTGAGTAGGATGGCTAGAAACTTCACTAAATATTTGCATGCACACTCATTTGAATTCTTCAACAAATGAGAGCACGGGATTTAAATTGCCACGCACCAGCACAAAGTGTAAAGTGCTGACCCTCGCTCTCAACAGGTGCTCGGGACCAGGATAGCGTGCCAAGGAACTAAAGGCGACGCTCTTTTCTTTTGATGCCTTGCTAGCGCGAAGGCTAGCTCTGCAACATTTTGAAGACTACAACCCACTGCATCATGAGTCACAAACTCTCGCCTATCCCAGGTCTTAGAGAGTCGTTTTGATGTTTGTAAAAAGGGATGTAAATATATGGAATGACTATCTCATCGATGTAGGTTGTAAGCCCGCGAGGCCTCTTTTGTAATCGAGTCTGTAATCTAACATATTATCAATGAAAATGCAAGTTTCCTTTTCAAAATGAATGTGTTCAATTTCTCTGCGTACTCTTACATATGCTGTTGTTTCGGATAACCTTATGAACCGTCTTGTGCAAGCGCAACTTAGGCTTGAACGGCATCACGCCCGGGGGACGACTATCGATTCTACCGAATCGGGGCATGACACACTCGGAGTGTATATACTGTACAGGTACCTTTATACTGCTAGATGATTGACCTAGAACAGCGTTCTACCATCGACACTGCGGCGTAGGCTGGACGTACCCACGTCTCGTGCCCTTACTCTAGGGTGCAGGTCGTGACACCGGTCCTTGTTTAGTTTAAGGGTTGTAACTTGGTTATCTGAATAGTTCCATGGTTATCTTATCATATATCATCATGATTATTTATGCTCACCTTAGCAATAATGATCAGGGGACAAGTTCTGTTCAGGCGAAGGGTTATAACCCCGGTCCTTGTTTGGTTTAAGGGTTGTAACCTGGCTCCCGGAGCAGTTCTGTGTCCTCTTTTCGTTTATTGTCTTATTGCATCTTACGTCATGATCGTCATGTTTTACTTTACCAACAGTATTTGAGACGGGTTTCTATTCAGGTGAAGGGTTGCAATCCCGGTCCTTGTTTGGTTTAAGGGTTGCAACCTGGCTACTTGAATGGTTTTCTCGTACTCAATTCACTGTTGTTGCCCCCGTTATTATCAGTTTCTTTTATAATTTTCTTTAATATTCATTTATTATATGCTAGTTTTAGTTTCTAAGTGAAGCCTCCTTTGTGGCACTTGCTCTTTCTGGGGTCTGACCCAGCTGGTTTTGTGTGGCCAGATATCGGAGCAGCTCTAGAGGATCTACCTACCTTCCAGCCAGATAGTGACCACCAGGCGTAACCCTGGCAACGAGTGGGTTCATCTTTGGCTCTCCCACTCTATTGTAAAAATATTCTTTTGAGGCGTTTAGCCGGCGAGCACGTGTTAGCTCGTATTGCACCTTTATTTACTGTCTGCCTACGGGCTGTAACATGATTAACAAATCCTAGGGTTGATCATGTTTGACTAAAACACTTGCTAGTCTTGACATTTTGTACGACTAGCTTCATGATCATCCAAATATGTAATGTATGGGACGCCTTACTATTGTATATTTGGTGCTCTGACATCTTGTAACTGTTATTCCTTGTTTGAGATTGAGACAATAGGCTTGTTCATGACCATAGGTGACTGATGGCTTGTAGTTAAACCCTCATGTATCTAGACAGCCGTGACCGTATAGCAAGGTGGAATGCACTTCAATATACGTAGCTGGCTATGTTCGCCCCCGCTCTACAGTATTCTGGTTCTGGGGCGTTACATCATATTCTCATTAAGCTCATCTTCATTCTCCTTTTCAAACTAAACGGAGAATAACATTCTCCGTTTCAAAAGACACGGAGAACGTCATTCTCCGTTTAAATAAAAACGGAGAATGAACATTTTAATATGTTTTACCACTGGGAATGTTGTTCTCCGTTTAAAGTTAGACGAAGAATGTTATTCTCCGTTTCGAAATAAACGGTGAATAGAATCCTCAAACGTTTTAATTTAAAAAGGAAAGTTATTCTCCGTTTATATAAACGGAGAATGCCATTCTCCGTTCCAAATAAAATGGAGAATATAATCCGAAGGGGCAGATTCATTGGTATTAATGGCATATAAATGGCAGAATTCATTGGTATTAATGGCATATAAATGGCAGATTTATTGGTATTAATGGCATATTAATGGCATATAAATGCCATTCTCCGTTCTAATTAGGCACAACAGTACACGGGAGATTGGTGTTCACTTGGCAGAATTCGAAGGGGCAGATTCATTGGTATTAATGGCATATAAATGGCAGTAGTTGGGAGATTTTGTTCTAGTCTTACTTAGCTTTACTTGAGAAGGGGCAGATGTATTGGTATTAATGCAAATTAATTGAATAGAATTTGAAGTGACTGGCACTTGGCGCATGAGTTCGAGTTGTTCCATGCCTATATATGGCAGTAGTTGGGAGAGCTTGTTCTCGTCTTACTTAGCTTTACTTGAGAAGGGGAAGATGCATTGGTATTGATGCAAATTAATTGAATTGAATTCGAAGTGACTGCCACTTGGCGCATGAGTCCGAGTTGTTCCTTGCCTATAAATGACAGTAGTGTAGGGAGAGTTTGTTCTCATCTCACTTAGCTTTTCTTATGGAGATGGACTCTACCGATCCCCCGTCTTGCAAGACGCTTTCCTCTTGGTTGTCGATCTGCTCGTTCGAAGAAGCTTTGGTGGTGAAGTCCTTCAGAAGACTGAGATGTGCCTAGTGGACTGTCCGTGTTCGTGCACTTCATCGACTGTGTGCCATGATGTTGGTTTCTGGAAGAGCCCCAGGGTTTGGGTTGATTGCCAACCCACACTCTGTTGAAGCGCCCGATCGTTGATTCGCTCGGACTATGCACGGTGTTCTTTTGTCTCAAGGAGTTCTTCTCTCAAGCTCCTCCTTGGGACGTTGACGATGAAGTGATTTGCCTCAAGGAATTTTTTTGCCTCAGGGCGTTCCATTCCTTTGACGATGCACGATGAACTGAATTTACTTCATCATGCATCGTCAGAGGAATGAAACTCCTTGAGGCAAAGGAATTTCTTGAGGCAAATCACTTCATCGTACATCGTCAGAGCATAGGAACCGTTGGATGACTCCTTGAGGCAAATCACTTCATCGTGCATCGTCAGAGCAAGAGCAAGAGGAATTCCTTGAGGCACAGGAACAGAACTAAAGGAATTCCTTGGCACTCAAGGAGTTCCTTTGACCACAGGGAATGTTATTCTCCTTTACAAGGTACACATAAACGGTGAATAGAATCCTCAATCGTTTTAATTTAAACGGAAAAGTTATTCTCCGTTTCAAGTTAAACGGAGAATAGCATTTCTCAATCATTTTAATACTGGGAATGGTATTCGCCGTCTAATTCAAAACGGATAATAGCATTCTTCGTTTCAAATGACACGGAGAACGTCATTCTCCGTCTTATTCAACTTTTTCTTGGTAGTAGGATTTTATGTAGTAGTTCAGACTTTTATATGTAAATAAAAGTCAAACTTTTCGTGGTTTTGACAATGTAAATAGAATTCAAAAATGATTTTATTATAAAAGACAGAGCTTATAAAAGACAGAAGTTCCTAGCCCAATTACATAATTACATTGTTGTTTTACAATGTCATTGCTTGGTTCGTGTTACATATTTGCTTGAAAGCAACTTCTTAGCCCATACCAACCTCATCATTGTAATCTCCTGGTGAGTTTCATCGTCATTTCCTCCCAGTATTTCGAAGGGAGTAGTCATCAACATATTCATATAATACGTCGTATACAAGAGGCAGTTGGGTGTCCGTTGTTGTGGGCAATTTGGAGAATAATTCAGCACTTTGCTCTCATACTCCATCTTCGTCGGGCATCTATCCCTCATCATATTAACTTTTCTCCTGACGATAGGCTCTAAGGTCTTCTTCATTAATTCTGCATCAACCTTGTACTTTTCGTACGTGGTTTGCCTCAAGGAGTTGTAGTGTGTCCAGTCGTAGGAGATAAAGTTGAATGTGAGCAGAGTATAGTGTCTGATGGGTAAATTAAAGAGTGGGATGAATCGCAACTCTATGTCATCCTCCAAACCCATGACGAAGTCTACTACATCTGTTTGGAAGTCTTCAAGGGCGCCGAATTTTGCGTCTGGTTCAGTGGCACATTCAACGATGTTCTGTTTCCCAAAAATAAAACACAATATCATGAGTAATTTTTTATCATTTTTCATCGGTGTACACATGAATATAGATTTTTCTGTTTGGATTCTTACCAATGTGTGGGGCATCAAGAATGCAGACCACTTATGTTTCAATGTTTGGGGCGTCAGCTTTTGCTTCTGGATCAATGGCACGTCCTTTGAACTAGACGGGGCACACCTTCTTTTAATGTCTTGAATTTCTCTCAGCTTCCTTATTATTAGGTTCAGTATGCCAGCCTCCATGTCTTCATAGTTGAGTATGTCTTGCAGGTCTATTGCCGACAGCTGGACTGTAACTTCATTTTTACCCTCTTTCGGCAAAAATAAGTATACAATATCACTGCACATAAATTTAGTTTAGATTAAATTAATAAAGATAGATTCTCATTACATAATTGTGAAAAAAGTCTAGAAAAAATAAAAGAAAAAAAGGGTTCAGAATACATACTCTGGACACTTCTTTTTGGGAATTACGATGTCGATGTATTACTTCTTCAGCTCGTCATTCGCATCTTTCCAAAGTAAGAGTTCATCGCATTCCCTTAGTATGACACGGTTCTTCTTTAATTCAGCCATTTTGGCATCTCCTCCGGATTTCGGAGCGGCATTAATCTTCCGCTTTTTATTAGCCTCTCCAACTGTATTCTTTTCCAAGGGAGTAACATCTTCAACGGCTAATGGCGCTGATGGTTTTCTGAACCTCTTTCCCTCCATCCTTCTCTTCTTTTGGCTTCTTTTGGAGCAGCAAGTTCAGCAGCTGCTTGAATCTCCTGATGCTGCAATGCTACAATCATGGCTTCAAGATCAACGATTTTCCCATCCTTTTCAATGGCTTCAATATTGAACGATTCAACTTTATTTTGAAGCTCCCTTTTCTCCTCAACGAGCCTTTTATTTGTTTCTCTGAGTTGTTCGGTTGTTTGCACTGAAATAAAATAAACAACAATGAAATGAATAATGTGAATCTAACACGAAGAATGACATTCTCCGTGTAATATAATACGGAGAATAGCATTCTCCATTTGGAATTACACGGAGAATAACCTTCCCAGTATCGAAATGATAGAGAATAGCAATTATCCGTTTCAAATAACACGGAGAATGCCATTCTCCGTGTTATAATACACGGAGAATAGCCATTCTCCTGGAAGATTACAAATCAGAAATTTGAAATAGAAAAGATTTTACCTTGTGCATGTAGCTCTGCAATAAGAACATAATTCTGCTTTCTCAAATCCTTCCGTTCATGCACAGAGCCCTCCATCACAACGTTGACTGCACTTTGTTGCGCTTCTTCTGCCTCGAGCTCTTTCAGCTTTTCTTTGAATATGGCATTCTCAAGGTTGGCTGCACGTAACTGCACTCCTTGTGCCTTCATCTCTTTTAACTTTTCTTTGAGTTCTTCATTTTGCGCAAGAATATCAGAATGATGTCTTCTCAAATCCTTCAGTTCATGCACAGAGCCCTCCATCACAACGTTGACTGCACGTTGTTGCGCTTCTTCTGCCTCGAGCTCTTTCAGCTTTTCTTTGAGTATGGCATTCTCAAGGTTGGCTGCACGTAACTGCGCTCCTTGTGCCTCCATCTCTTTTAACTTTTCTTTGAGTTCTTCATTCTGCGCAAGAATATCAAAATGATGTCTTCTCAAATCCTCCAATTCTTTTGCTGAGTCATCCATCACAGCGCTCATTTCATGATGTTATGGTCTCCGTTGTTCATCAAAATTATCCCCACCTGCTTCTTGGTGTTCTTCCTCTCCCTCTTTTTCAACTTCTTCTATATGTGGCTCATCTTCTTTGTGCCCTTCTTCTTCCCCAACAGGTATAACCAGATCTTCTAATATCATCTTCGATCTCATTTTGTTGTGATATTCGGCCTTGAGGAAGTTTGAGATTTCGTATCCTTTCCATGTAAAAAATCTTAGGTAACCAGGAATTGGGGTGAACTTCCTTTCCACAAATTTACTATGTTCTGCAAACCAATAGAGGAAGTATATTGTGCAACCTTCCAATTTGCGGAAAGCCATTGAGTAATCCCCCCATTCAGTTTTGCTTCTACTCTTTATGCTATCTATTACATATGCCTGGATTAACCTTTGCCAGCATATACTGTTGATGACGTCCACACTGTCTACCAAGGCCAAGAATCTGTACGACAAATTTGAACCGCCACACTTTGTGAAAAATACTGTATGGCACAAGTGGAAGATTATTAGCTTGGCCAAATCATCTGGATTAACAGTGTTATCTCCGCCACGAAGCCGTCGTAACAATTCAAAGAACTTGTCTCTCACTTCCTTATTCGTGACTTCTGCATGTTTGCCCTTAGAATTAGCCAGCAATCTTGTGAAGTGATCTCTACACAGGCTCAATGATGCTGGTGGTGTGGGCTGCTGTTGTTTTTCCTTTATCAATCTTCTGTAAAAATATCATTATCGCTTTCTTTATTCAGCGGTAGACCGAAGATGACTGCCATATCGTCGACGCTTGGCGCAATTTTAACAGTGGTGCTCAATTCAAAGCACCCGACGCCATCTTCTTCTTCTATGTAACTTGCAATTAAATTCTCAAGCCCTTCTGTTACCTTGGCCAATTCAGAGACGTGGACTCTGCTTTGGTAGAAAATCTCGACAAAATTCCAGAAACCGGTATTCTTCAAAGAATCAATAACTGGCTCAGGTAAACGGCCAACATCTTGATTGATCTCCTCCATAAGATTTAGCATTGGCTTGAAGGTAGAACGAAAAAGTCTTGAATCCTTATTCCTGACAGATTTTTTTTTTCTACAAAACAAAAAAATAAAAAATTAGGTCGGAGAATGGCCATTCTTATGGGTTTTAACACTGGGAATGACATTCTCCGTGTAAACTAACACGGAGAATGTCATTCTCCGTTTCAAATGACACGGAGAATGTCATTCTCTGTTTGAAATAAAACGAAGAATGAACATTCTAATGTGTTTTAACGCTGGGAATGTTATTCTCCGTTTCAAGTTAGACGGAGAATTCCATTCCGTTCCAAATTAAACGGCGAATAGAATCCTCAATCGTTTTAACACTGGTGATGCTATTCTCCGTGTAATTGGAAACGGAGAATGCTATTCTCCGTTTGTAAAAACACGAAGAATAGCATTCTCTTTCGTTTTAACTATTGTAATGCCATACTACGTTTAATTTAACACGGAGAATAGAATTCTTCGTTTCAAATTAAACGGAGAATAGCATTCTCCGTTTAAATTAACACGTAACACTGAGAATGCCATTCTCCGTTTAAGTAAACGGAGAATGATATTATTGATTTAGTTTAGACGGAGAATGGCATTCCAAGTGTAATTTGACAGGGAGAATGAACATTCAACTGCGTTTTATGACGGAGAATGTCATTCTTCGTGTAATATATACAGAATTTGCGAACATAAACTCAAAGTTATACCTTCTGTTTGCACTTCTTCTTTCACTTCTTTTTGTTTAGCAACTTTTCTATAACTACCTGTTTTAAAAAATAAGGATAATTTTAAACTTTTGTAAAATTGATTATTTAATAATATATTTAAATCATGTTGTTGATTTATTGGTAATTTTGATTATTTTAATTTAATTTAATTAGTGTTTTGTGATTTTGTTCTTTGGCTAGTGTAACCTTAGAGCTGCTTAGCCTAGAGACTAACCATGACCATGGAGGTCTAACACATGTGATTAGATTAGCTAATTACTACTTTTTAGGCTAAGGATATTTTGGTCAGTTTGTGACTTTTGAATTATTTAGGATTTTGATTAATTGGTGAGTTTTATATTATTTTAATAATATTTAAATTGATGTATTATAATTTTGGTCATTTTTATATTTTAATATTTTTGGGAAATTTTATATTTTAATATTGTATTTTGGGGTTTTATTTGATCGGGTTTGAGTTTTGTCTCATTTCGACTTGTGTAGTGACCCGGGTCAGTTTTGGACCCAACTGGAACCGACCAACTTGTCATGACCAAACTCAGATATTTATATTTGACTAATCCTATTTAATTTTAGTGGGATTAGGGATTAGAATTAGATTAGAACTTGAAATTAGGAGTTTCCAATTTACCATTTTGATCCCAACTCAAAACCCTTCTATTCCTTGACTTGGAGGGCATTTGTGACTTTGCACAAATGCCCTAACACCCTCAAATTAGTGGCCGGCCAGCAGCTTACTCCCTCTCTTCTTCCCATTTCAAGAAAAACTCTCTCTCTCTCTCTTTCTTTCTCTCATTCTACAAAGATCTCTTTCTTTCCCCTTTGGATTTTAGGCTCAAAAGTAAGTCAAATCTCTTCCAATCTCTTCCATTTCTCTAGATCTCTCTCTAATCTTGGTGCTAACCCTTGTTTATCTCTTATTTGTGATTTTTATCTAAGTAGAACCTAGCATGGAGGGGTTGGAGGCTTAGATTTGGCTCTTGACCCAAAAAGAACCAATTTTGGGACTTTTCCTTGGGATTCCAACTCCCAAGAGATAAACCCTAACTCTAACTCTTGTAATTACTCCTAATTAGTGTTATTTACATATTATAGGATGCTCGAGGCGTAGGACAACCCATTAGAAGAGGTTTGGAATCCATTGGACTAAATTCGAGACTTTCGGGCTAGGTTTAGTGCCAATTTTGGGAAAAACTCTAAATTGACATGTTTGGGTGATACCCCTAGCCTAATTAGACCTAATTAGGGTAGTTTGGGTAAGATGAGGCTAGATACGTGTCCATATTTGGATACGTGGGATCATTTTGCGATAAATCATAAAAATAGGCTTTTTCGGAGTTTTCGGGTTCCAACACACGGGTGACTTTTTGCACTGTCACGACCCGCACCCTAGAGTAAGGGCACGAGACGTGAATACGCCCAGCCTACGCCGTAGTGTCGGCGGTAGAACACTATCCTAGGTCACAACATCTAGCAATGTAAATATCTAAACAGTTTATACTTCCCGAATGGGGGTGACATAGCAATAGAACTCAATCACAACTAAGGAAGATATAGCACGATATGAACGGAACTCAAGGAAATGAAATAGATAAAACAGTAGTCTAAGATAATCCCAGCAATACAAAATCTCAGATAAAAGAATATATACAACTGACCTCCAAAAGAGTCTAACTAGAACATGTCTCAAGACTACAAATGAAAGACAAGCTAGCTAATCTAGTCTAGGCAGTCGGGAAAAGTCCTCAGCTATTGCTGGATCCTCCTGAGGGTCCAGCTCACAGGTGTCATCTAAGGCTGCCCCGTAGTAGGTGTCCAGGCAAGCCTCCTCCTCGTCCTCTGTAATATTTTCAACAGGTCCAGTCAGGACAGGAGCGAGTACAGTACATCTCAACAGATCATAGCAGGTTAGAAAATAAAAACATGCAGTAAAGTAAGATACGAGTACTAAAGAAATGCTGTATGTAAACAGGAAGAGAACTGTAATGTAAATATCTACTATACATAGAGAACTAACAGTGGCTAGTGAGTCAGAGTACGAGATAGCACATGTGAACAGGACGGATTTACACAGGATCGAGGTGCACAAGATCTACACTACTTTGGAATTGTTCACACAACTACTAGCACTCCCCCGTATCCCCAATCAATACACAAGGATCTAAACAGGTTATGTTATTACACAAGATATCACATGGAGGCCCATATAGGGTGCACATGATAGTATACATGGGGGCTCCGTGAACATGAGAGTACAAGATTCACAGGAGTGCACATGTAAAATAGAAGCACAGGAGTACATGATGTAAGTGAAACGCACAAGCACAATGTACCCGATGCTCCCGAGGGGGATAACATCGCATGTAGAGATCCATATAGTACCAATCCGTGTGACCAACGTGACAGTACAAGTAAAGTAATCTACTGCAAGAAATAATTCTAAGCAGGATATGAAATGATCAGAGAATGTACTCGCCTGTAACTGAGTGTCCGATATGAATCGTACTGTCCAAGGAGGGGTGTCTGGCTTCTAATCAGAACAGCACAAGTCACAACAAGTCCAGAATATCAAAATAGAGTCCTACTATGCATTCTACATGATTCTAAGTCAATCTAAGCCAAAGTCAACTCTTGGTCAATTCTGGTCAACCAAGTCTAGTTGAGTCTAACTAGGCTAGTCCAATCCCTACTAGCTAGCACCATTCCTATCAAAGCTAAGCAGCCTATACTAGTCATCACAAGCCTTAGCTAAATCTAGAATACTTTAACAAGTCACAAGTCACTATACACCCATACATTAGCATCACAATTATACACAACTAAGCTAAGTAAAATCTACCACATAGCTAACAAGGAAGGTATAGATATCTATATGTATTTGCACTCACACACATTTATACAATCTAGGCTAATGCAACTACATCATAACTAACAAGGAAATTATATATAGATATATATATAGGCACTTCATACAATCACACATCTACACATTGAATGGCCTACACATGTAAAGCTCATAAATTAGGAAAGAGAAGAGCTAGTGTGGGTGTGTGGGTGTGTAGGAATAAATAGGCTTGTGTGTGTATTATGTAGGAACTATGTGTGTGTGGACAGGAAGTACAGAGCAGTGAAAAGAGGCAGTGTGTGTATGTGTGATGAAGCAATGTGCAGGAAAATCAGTGAAGAAAGGGCAGGAATGCAATTCAGTCTAACAGTGCATATAAACATTGAAAGGAAAACAGTGAATGATTATGAGGAAAAGGAAAATTCAATACACCAGTTCAACTGAAATCTGTCCACCCTTAACTCAGGTTTTAGGAGGACAGTCACTGTCATGGAGAATCACTGCAAATGTACACAATGAAATCCCATTCCAGTTCATGAACTCTGGAATAAGGTATTTAAATCTTCAACTCAAATCCCCTTCTCAACAGTGTAATAAGCATCAAGTATAAAAAGGAAAACTGGGCAATGGTCACGGTTATTAGTGAAGGGAATTACTTCCCAGTTCAGATTAGCATGACAGTCTTCAATTCTCAGTTTTTATCTCAATACAATTTCAGTAAAAGATTAAATCTCACCAACAATACTATACTCAAAGCAATGTGAAACTTCACATTAACTCACAGGTTTTCCCTCTACTCGAACTCAGGTTTAAAATCAAAACTGAACTTAAACTTAGTTCTTCGAAGGACAACCCAATAGTGAATTCAATCCATAACTCATCAAATTAACACCAAATTTAACCATGGCAAGCTAATGTATATAGGAAACATGATTAGAGTCTAATCTCAGCAATTAACATCAATACTAGGATTAAAATCATAGAACAACATCAATTTAAAACTGAAACTAACAGGAATTTACCTAAGTATCAGAACATTGATTTTCAAGGGTAAATCGAATAGCAACCAGTTAATTTATGATCTAATGATTGAACAATGTACACACCCCTCGTGCACAACCCCATACACCATCTCGTGTCACCCCCAAGCCAACACGGCGTGTCCATAGCAATAACCACAGAGAGAACACATAAAGTGCACTCCACAGGCATTTCCCCATGTGGGACTCATAACTTTCTTGACACGGCACGGGGACACGTGAGACTTGACACGTGGCGTGTCAGTCACTTCCCCTTGGCCCGTGTCAAGTTTCGTGTCCATTGATGGCGTGTCGTGTCCGCTACAGGGCCCGAGTATCAGGAGATCCCTGTAGCAGCGCGCGGCCGTGTGCACACACGTGTCCACTGCAACAAACTGACACAGAACGACACGAACATAAGGACACGAGGACAGAAAACCAAAGGGTGGACCTAAAACCTATTTCCTATTCAAACAAAATTGGATAACAAGATCGACATGCCCTCTGTGGCATTAGGTCGAACACCTTGTCCAGGTCACTGATACGTGTCCAGAACGGACACGAATCGTTCGATACTGGACACGAATCCATTACTGACCTTAGGGGGGATCTTAGGCGTCCTATACATGAAAACTACATGAAGTTTCATGGAGAAATGAAAGAGATACCTCAATGTGAAGTTTTAATGGAGAGGGTCCTTTGTTAGCTCCTCACTTTGATATCCCAATCCAACCAATCAATACCAAACTGAAATAAAACTCCAACAACAGCAAGTATACCAGTATTAAAAACCATTGCAACTGATTTGGAGATTTTAGGACCTATTATGGAATTAAAATGGATTAATGAAGACAAGAACTCACCTTCTTGAAAATAGGGCTCTTCCTAAAAAGAGGCAACCCTAGTTTTGAGAGGGATTATATAGGGTGGGATTCCCTAGGTTAAGGGTGTGGCCGGCCACTTGGTCTTGGGATAGGGTCTAGTCCAAAGGTTGGGCCTTGGGCCAAACTACAAAGCTAAAGTAGATTAGATTTAACAATGGTTCTAAAACCACAAGTCATGACTTATGACTTCTATTCCTATTTGCTAAAATGACTTAAACCAAGTGCTAGGCTAGGTTAGACTAGAGTCTCTTGACCTAACCATGGCCCACTAACTAGGGTTAGTTTCTAGGTAGGTCTACAAAGTCAACACTAGCCAAAAAGTCATCCTAGTCAAACAATTCCAAATAAATTCCTAAAATTCCCATAAATTCTAATTAATTCCAATAAATTAAAAAAATACCCCAAATGACAAAAATACCCTCACACTAAAAATGTGGTAGTGACAAATCTACCCTCCTTAAAAGAATTTTGTCCTCGAAATTGAAAGGCGAAATGCAACTGATGAGAAGGATAGAAAGTATACCTCAAGGTCCAAAAAGATAAGGGTACCGCTCGCGCATCTCATCCTTCCGCTCCCAGGTAGACTCTCCTGGAGAATGATGCCTCCATGCGACGCGTACCAAGGGTATCACCTGGTTCCTCAGAACCTTCTTCCGTCGATCCAGAATCTCCACAGGCTGCTCTGGATAGCTGAGAGAAGGACCCACCTCAATCTCCGAATGATCGAGCACATGGCTAGGGTCAGCCACATACCGTCTCAACTGCGATACATGGAATACGTTGTGGACCCCCACAAGTGCAGGCGGCAAGTCTAGCCTGTAAGCCACATCACCGACTCTCCCGCTGATAACGAAAGGGCCGATGAAGCGCGGGCTAAGCTTCCCACCTCCACCGAAACGTATCGTACCACGAGTCGGAGATATCCTCAAGAAAACCTGTCTCCGACCTAATCACAAGCAATGTCTCAATTAAAATAAATAACAAACATGATCAAAAATCACAAACAAACAACCTAAATCTAATCCTACTCTAATCTGTACCTCAAACTCCAAGGGCCTCCGGTGGCTATCGGCCCAGTGCCGATGTCTGTCCTGCGCCACACGAAGTCTGTCCCTGATGAGCTTCACCTTCTCGGCCGCATCCACAATCATCTCTGGCCCCAGCAAAGCTCGCTCACCAACATCATCCCAGGATAAGGGTGTACGGCATCTACGCCCGTACAGAGCCTCGAAAGGTGACATCTCGATGCTGGCCTGGAAACTATTGTTATAGGCAAACTCCACCAAATGAAGATGATCCTCCCAAGAACCTCCAAAGTCCAGGACGCACGTCCGCAGCATATCCTCAAGGGTCTGAATAGTCTGCTCTGACTGTCCGTCCGTCTGGGGGTGGTATGCAGTACTAAACTTGAGCTGAGTGCCCAAACTCGTCTGCAGACTCCTCCAGAAATGGGAAGTAAAATGGCTATCCCGATCTGAGACGGTGCTGACCGGAACTCCGTGGATCCTGACTATCTGCCGCATATACATCTCCGCCAGCCTCTCTGTAGACGTACCCACCTTGAATGGCAAGAAGTGGGCCGATTTGGTCAACCTGTCCACGATGACCCAAATCGCGTCTTTCCCTCCTGGAGTACGCGGCAATCCTGAAACGAAGTCCATCGTGATATGCTCCCATTTCCACTCGAGAATGGGCAGCGGCTGCAACAATCCACCGGGCCTCTGTCTCTCTGCCTTGACCTGTTGACAGACCAAGCACCTCGCTACGAAGTGGGACACCTCCCGCTTCATTCCTGACCACCATACATGCTCCCGCAGATCTCGGTACATCTTGTTGGCACCCGGGTGAATAGAGTACTGCGATCTGTGAGCCTCCTGCATAATCTGCTCTCTGAGCTCCCTGCTAGGCACACATAATCTGGCACCGTGCCTCAGGGCACCATCCTCTGCAAGTGAGAACTCAGGATCCCCCAATCCTATACTGATCTGCTCTCTGATACTCTGAAAAGCCACATCCTCGAACTGGGCCGCCTTGATCCTGTCCACCATGTCTGACTGAATCTGCATCCCCCACAGCTGCATCTGCACTCCCGGCACGATCACCTCAATTCCAAGGCTCTCCAAGTCGGCAAGCAAATGTCGATCCATGGTCAAACACATGGCTGTCGGATACCTACTCAAGGTATCGACAACCACGTTGGCCTTCCCTGGATGATACTGCAGTACAATGTTGAAGTCCTTCATCAACTCCAACTATCTGCGCTGTCTCATGTTCAACTTCTTCTGAGTGAACACATACTTCAGGCTCTTGTGATCTGTGAAGATCTCCACCCTCTCACCATACAGATAATGCTTCCACAGCTTCAATGCAAAAATCACTGCTGCCAGTTCCAGGTCGTGGGTAGGGTAATTCTTCTCGTGGGGACGTAACTGCCTGGAAGCATAGGCAATTACCTTCCCGTGCTGCTGCAACACACAACCCAGCCCCTTCCCTGAAGCATCACTATAAATAGTGAATCCACTTGATCCTGAAGGCAACGTCAGAATCGGAGCTGTCGTCAGCCGCTTCTTTAACTCATCAAAAGCTGCCTGACACTCCTCTGACCATACATACTCAGCATCCTTCCGGGTCAACCGTGTCAACGTCTCTGCAACCCGGGAGAAATCCTGCACAAATCTCCGGTAATATCCTGCCAGCCCCAGGAAGCTCCTGATCTCTGCAACTGAAGTCGGCGCTGTCCATGCCTTAACTGCTACAATCTTCTTGGGGTCAACTGAGATACCATCTCCAGTCAACACATGCCCCAAGAAGTCCACCCGGTCCAAGAAGAACTCACATTTGGAGAGCTTCCCGTAAAGCTGCTCCTTCCTGAGAATCTCCAGCACTATCCTCAAATGCTCCTCGTGCTCCTCCTTAGTCTTGGAATATATCAAGATATCATCAATAAACACTACTACAAACTGATCCAGATACTGATGGAACACCTTGTTCATAAGGTTCATAAACACTGCGGGTGCATTGGTTAGTCCAAACGGCATAACCAAAAACTCGAACTGCCCATACCGCGTCCTGAAAGCGGTCTTGGAAATATCCTCCCCCTTCACCTTCACCTGGTGATATCCCGACCTCAGATCAATCTTAGAAAATACCCGGGCTCCGCTCAACTGGTCAAACAGATCGTCGATCCACGGCAGTGGGTATCTGTTCTTGATCGTGAGGTTGTTGAGTGCCCTATAGTCAATACATATGCGTACTGACCCATCCTTCTTCGGCACGAACAACACTGGTGCACCCCATGGCGATGAACTCGAGCGGATGAAGCCCTTGTCCTGTAGCTCATCCACCTGCTTCTTCAGCTCCACCAGCTCGCTGTTATTCACCTGATAGACATGCTGAGAAATGGGTTCCGCTCCTGGAACCAAGTCTATCGAGAACTCAATGTCCCTGTCTGGTGGCAGTCCCGGCAACTCCTCCGAGAAAATATCCATATACTCTGCTATCAAGGGGTGTAGAATCGCCTGCTCCTCGACCGAGACTCCACAGAAGACTCCGCTGCTCTGCTCTGCCTGACGTCTGGAGTACTCGAACTCTGGCTCCCCTGGCGCTCTGAACAGAACTTTACCCCCTCTGCAATCAATGCTGGCGTGGTGCCTGCTCAACCAATTCATGCCTAGTACTATATCGTAGTTCGGCAATGGCATTACGAGCAGGCTCACCTCCAACTCACGGCCTCCCAAAACTATCCTTCGACCCTTACAAACATCACTCATGAGGATAATACCACCCCCGGTCGTGATCTTGTAAGTCCTAGGCAACGATTCAGCTATGATACCGTGTCTAATCGCAAAAGATACTAAAATAAAGCTATGCGATGCACCGGAATCAAACAATGCAAATGCTGGACTGGAGTCAAGAAGAATCGAACCTGCAATCAGCTCTCCAGTCACCTCTGTCTCTCCAGCTGCCATGGCGAAAGCTCGCCCCTGCTGGCCTCCCCTGGCCTGCTGCTGGTGCTGGACAAACCTCTGCTGCTGAGTCGGCAGGGCTGGTCCCCGCTGCTGGCCCACTGGAGCTCTGGCTCCACCTCCCTGAGCTGCTCGTCCCACAGACCTAGGACACTCCCTCATCTGGTGATCTGCTGCTCCGTACAGGAGGCACCTCCCGAGCCTCTTTCTGCAGTCATTCCATCCATGCCCTGGCTTCTTGCAGAAGGGGTAACTGACTGTCTGCCTGGGTGCCTGATGCTGAAACTGCTGCTGAGCCGGCCTCTGCTGAATCGGCTGCGGCTGAAACTGCCTGGGCTGCTGGTGCTGAAAATGAGGCCTCTTGGCCTGGCCTCCGTTGCTGCTATTGCCCCCAACTGGGTCTCTCCTTCTCTTGAGCCTAAGCTCAAGATCATCCTCTGCTAGCAGGGCTCCCGTCAAGATCTCCTCAAATGTAGCATCTCTGTTCCCCTTGGTCAGGGACTTGACCTCCTTGACCAGACCCTTCCGGAACCTCTGGGCCTTCGCCGTCTCGCTCAACCCCTCAACAAACCTGCCGAGACGGCCAAACTCTCTCGCATACTCCTCAACTGAGAGGCTCCCCTGGACCAAGCTCTCAAACTGTGTCTCCAAGGCTCTGACTGCTGAATCTGGGAAGAACTTCTTCTTGAAGAAGCCCCTGAACTGCTCCCAAGTCTGCCCTGGTACCCCCACCCTGGGGTCCGACTGATACCAGGTGCGAGCAAGATCTCGCATCCGGCTAGCTGCGGCCTCGATCTGAAGGTCTGCTGGGATCCTGGCCAAGCGAAAGATCTCCTCCATATGCTCGATCCACTCGTCGGCATACAGGATCCCTCTGTCCCCATGAAGTCTCTGGGGCTCATCTTCTGAAACTGCTCGATCCCTGGTGTCCTCTGCTGCTGTACCACTGGTCGAGCTGCGGCTGTCGTGACAGCCAACTCCATGCCTCTGTCCTGCCGAGCCTGCTGTCGGTCCATGAACTGCTGGAAGTATGCAAACATCTGAGCCGTGTCCACATGTCCTGGAGGCGGTGGTGGCTGGAAAGGATCCTCTGGATAGACCGGGTCCTGCCTTCCAGTCGGTGGATGCATACCTCCTGCTGCGGCTGCCGAGATCTCAACACGAGCTGAGGTGACAAGAGCTGCAGTCCCCTGGCCTCGCCGTGCTGGCTGAGAGGTAGCAGTCCCCTCTAAAGCATCCTCATGGACGGCACGCTGCGAACGAGTCTCTACCATCCTGAAGATAGACAAACAAGAGTATCAATTTCTGAGAAAGAAACGAAATAACAAAGGCGGACAATTATAATTCAAAGGATCAGCAGACAAGGATTTAGATGGCAATAAAAGGAATTTTCCTAAAGTGATTGAGTATCTTAAAATTAATGTCCTATATCTTATAGCAGGCTGCAGTGATACTCTAGTTCGAGCACCACTACACTTCTAGTTTAGACCTGCATGGGCCACCACTAAAAACGTGTCACGACCCGCACCCTAGAGTAAGGGCACGAGACGTGAATACGTCCAGCCTACACCGCAGTGTCGGCGGTAGAACGCTGTCCTAGGTCACAACATCTAGCAATGTAAATATCTAAACAGTTTATACTCCCCGAATGGGGGTGACATAGCAATAGAACTCAATCACAACTAAGGAAGATATAGCACGATATGAACGGAACTCAAGGAAATGAAATAGATAAAACAGTAGTCTAAGATAATCCCAGCAATACAAAATCTCAGATAAAAGAATATATACAACTGACCTCCAAAAGAGTCTAACTAGAACATGTCTCAAGACTACAAATGAAAGACAAGCTAGCTAATCTAGTGTAGGCAGTCGGGGAAAGTCCTCAGCTACTGCTGGATCCTCCTGAGGGTCCAGCTCACAGGTGTCATCTAAGGATGCCCCGTAGTAGGTGTCCAGGCAAGCCTCCTCCTCGTCCTCTGTAATATTTTTAACAGGTCCAGTCAGGACAGGAGCGAGTACAGTACATCTTAACAGATCATAGCAGGTTAGAAAATAAAAACATGCAGTAAAGTAAGATACGAGTACTGAAGAAATGCTGTATGTAAACAGGAAGAGAACTGTAATATAAATATCTACTATACATAGAGAACTAACAGTGGCTAGTGAGTCAGAGTACGAGATAGCACATGTGAACAGGACGGATTTGCACAGGATCGAGGTGCACAAGATCTACACTACTTTGGAATTGTTCACACAACTACTAGCACTCCCCCGTATCCCCAATCAATACACAAGGATCTAAACAGGTTATGTTATTGCACAAGATATCACATGGGGGCCCATATAGGGTGCACATGATAGTATACATAGGGGCTCCGTGAACATGAGAGTACAAGATTCACAGGAGTGCACATGTAAAATAGAAGCACAGGAGTACATGATGTAAGTGAAACGCACAAGCACAATGTACCCGATGCTCCCGAGGGGGATAACATCGCATGTAGAGATCCATATAGTACCAATCCGTGTGACCAACGTGACAGTACAAGTAAAGTAATCTACTGCAGGAAATAATTCTAAGCAGGATATGAAATAATCAGAGAATGTACTCGCCTGTAACTGAGTGTCCGATATGAATCGTACTGTCCAAGGAGGGGTGTCTGGCTCCTAATCAGAATAGCACAAGTCACAACAAGTCCAGAATATCAAAATGGAGTCCTACTATGCATTCTACATGATTCTAAGTCAATCTAAGCCAAAGTCAACTCTTGGTCAATTCTGGTCAACCAAGTCTAGTTGAGTCTAACTAGGCTAGTCCAATCCCTACTAGCTAGCACCATTCCTATCAAAGCTAAGCAGCCTATACTAGTCATCACAAGCCTTAGCTAAATCTAGAATACTTTAACAAGTCACAAGTCACTATACACCCATACATTAGCATCACAATTATACACAACTAAGCTAAGTAAAATCTACCACATAGCTAACAAGGAAGGTATAGATATCTATATATATTTGCACTCACACACATTTATACAATCTAGGCTAATGCAACTACATCATAACTAACAAGGAAATTATATATAGATATATATATAGGCACTTCATACAATCACACATCTACACATTGAATGGCCTACACATGTAAAGCTCATAAATTAGGAAAGAGAAGAGCTAGTGTGGGTGTGTGTGTGTAGGAATAAATAGGCTTGTGTGTGTATTATGTAGGAACTATGTGTGTGTGGACAGGAAGTACAGAGCAGTAAAAAAGAGGCAGTGTGTGTATGTGTCCTGAAGCAATGTGCAGGAAAATCAGTGAAGAAAGGGCAGGAATGCAATTCAGTCTAACAATGCATATAAACATTGAAAGGAAAACAGTGAATGATTATGAGGAAAAGGAAAATTCAATACACCAGTTCAACTAAAATCTGTCCACCCTTAACTCAGGTTTTAGGAGGACAGTCACTGTCATGGAGAATCACTGCAAATGTACACAATGAAATCCTATTCCAGTTCATGAACTCTGGAATAAGGTATTTAAATCTTCAACTCAAATCCCCTTCTCAACAGTGTAATAAGCATCAAGTATAAAAAGGAAAACTGGGCAATGGTCACGGTTATTAGTGAAGGGAATTACTTCCCAGTTCAGATTAGCATGACAGTCTTCAATTCTCAGTTTTTATCTCAATACAATTTCAGTAAAAGATCAAATCTCACCAACAATACTATACTCAAAGCAATGTGAAACTTTACATTAACTCACAGGTTTTCCCTCTACTCGAACTCAGGTTTAAAATCAAAACTGAACTTAAACTTAGTTCTTCGAAGGACAACCCAATAGTGAATTCAATCCATAACTCATCAAATTAACACCAAATTTAACCATGGCAAGCTAATGTATATAGGAAACATGATTAGAGTCTAATCTCAGCAATTAACATCAATACTAGGATTAAAATCATAGAACAACATCAATTTAAAACTGAAACTAACAGGAATTTACCTAAGTATCAGAACATTGATTTTCAAGGGTAAATCGAATAGCAACCAGTTAATTTATGATCTAATGATTGAACAATGTACACACCCCTCGTGCACAACCCCCATACACCATCTCGTGTCACCCCCAAGCCGACACGGCGTGTCCATAGCAATAACCACAGAGAGAACACATACAGTGCACTCCACAGGCATTTCCCCGTGTGGGACTCATAACTTCCTTGACACGGCACGAGGACACGTGAGACTTGACACGTGGCGTGTCAGTCACTGCCCCTTGCCCCGTGTCAAGTTTCGTGTCCATTGATGGCGTGTCGTGTCCGCTACAGGGCCCGAGTAGCAGGGGATCCCTGTAGCAGCGCGCGGCCGTGTGCACGCGCGTGTCCACTACAACAAACTGACACAGAACGACACGAACATAAGGACACGAGGACAGAAAACCAAAGGGTGGACCTAAAACCTATTTCCTATTCAAACAAAACTGGATAACAAGATCGACCTGCCCTCTGTGGCATTAGGTCGAACACCTTGTCCAGGTCACTGATACGTGTCCAGAACGGACACGAATCGTTCGATACTGGACACGAATCCATTACTGACCTTAGGGGGGATCTTAGGCGTCCTATACATGAAAACTACATGAACTTTCATGGAGAAATGAAAGAGATACCTCAATGTGAAGTTTCAATGGAGAGGGTCCTTTGTTAGCTCCTCACTTTGATATCCCAATCCAACCAATCAATACCAAACTGAAATAAAACTCCAACAACAGCAAGTATACCAGTATTAAAAACCATTGCAACTGATTTGGAGATTTTAGGACCTATTATGGAATTAAAATGGATTAATGAAGACAAGAACTCGCCTCCTTGAAAATAGGGCTCTTCCTAAAAAGAGGCAACCCTAGTTTTGAGAGGGATTATATAGGGTGGGATTCCCTAGGTTAAGGGTGTGGCCGGCCACTTGGTCTTGGGATAGGGTCTAGTCCAAAGGTTGGGCCTTGGGCCAAACTACAAAGCTAAAGTAGATTAGATTTAACAATGGTTCTAAAACCACAAGTCATGACTTATGACTTCTATTCCTATTTGCTAAAATGACTTAAACCAAGTGCTAGGCTAGGTTAGACTAGAGTCTCTTGACCTAACCATGGCCCACTAACTAGGGTTAGTTTCTAGGTAGGTCTACAAAGTCAACACTAGCCAAAAAGTCATCCTAGTCAAACAATTCCAAATAAATTCCTAAAATTCCCATAAATTCTAATTAATTCCAATAAATTAAAAAAATACCCCAAATGACAAAAATACCCTCACACTAGAAATGTGGTAGTGACATGCACCGACACTAGAATCAGCAAGTTAGTACTTAGAATAGGTTCTAATCATTATTTAGAACTCGTGGGTAGAGTTTGGGTCGAATCCGGATAGGTTTGGTGTCCGTATCATGCTGTATCGCGAATCGGACACCCCGAAGTCGCCAAAATGGCCATTTGGCCATTCGGGCCTCGTTTCTCGTTTCCGCTCGCGTGTACGAGTTAGATTTCTTGTGTGGGGCACATGTCTAGGCCCTAGAAGGTAGAATTGTAAGAATTAGATATTCGGATAAAGTTTTTGGTCGTTTAGGAGTATATGTGTATGTGTGTGTGTGGTAGTAGTGGTGGTGTTGGTAGTGTGTGTGTGTGGTGGTAGTGGTGGTGTTGGTAGTATGCATGTACGTATGTATGTGTGTGTGTGTCCATATATATAGATATCCATATGTGTGTGTGTCTATGAATATATATATATATAGATATGTATGTGTGTGTGTCTCTATATATATGTGTATGTATCCATGAATGTGAGTGTGTGTGTCTATATATGTAGATATGAGTGTGTGTATGTGAGTGTGATATATATGTATATATATTAGAGAGGGATATATATATGTATATATATATAGTGAAATTAGAGAGGGAATTAGAGAGAGAGTTAAGGGAATTAGAGAGGGAGTTAGAGAGGGAGAAAGTGAAGAGCAACACAGCAGCAAGGGGGTAATAGGGGCTGTTGTCCCCCCCCCAAAACAGCAGTAAATAGCAGCAGTAGCAGTAATAAATAGCAGCAACAGCAGTAGGTATTAGCAGCAGCAGCAGCAGCATGCAATTACCCCCCTTTTTACCCCCTTAAACCCCATTTTCCTCCCATTTTCCCCCTATATATACACCAATATATACATATATATACCTACATATATACTCCTATATATAACCATATATATCCTCCTAAAAATGGCCTATGAGTGGGTTTGTGGAATGAGATTAGAGAGTTAGAATTAGAGGGTTAGAGTTTAGCTAAAGAGAGAAGTAGAAGATAGTAGGATAGTGAGTGGAAGGGTGATTTTGAGTTCCGAGTGTCGGAACGCGTCCAAATTTGAATGAGACTTAGATAATGTAAGATAGAGTTTGTGGGTAGGCTCTTAAGTTAAAATTGGAGTTTAGTTTGGGATTAGGAGAATGGTATCTCATGATACCATTGAGTATCCTCAATACTCAAGATAATAAAATTTTTACCCTTTTTGACTTTTAGATATCAAGATACCGTGATACGGTATCGAGATTCTAGGAGTGGGTTTAAATACCATAATAAAGAGTGGAAGAAAGCTTAGGATGAAGTGGGAAAGCCTAGAGTGGGAGTTAGAAGCTAAAGTGGGATTTTTACCAAGATAATGGGTAAATCAACAACGTGGACCGTAAGATGGACTGGATGTCCACTCTACCTAGAAAACTTGGTAGGTAATGTTAGTATAGGTTAGTATCCTACTACCCTAGGAAGTCGGGAGTGGAACTCCTAAGGAAAAACTACTTGGCCTTAGTACTAGAGTAGAAGGGTAAACGGGATAAGTAGGGATAATACCCATTTCACAACATATGGGTTTAAGACTTTAAGATATAGCTAAAATTAGGATATTATGGTTGGTAATGGTTAGAAATAGTGGACTTGGACTAGTTTTGACTTTGGTTGACCACGGTTGACTATTTTGACCAAAAGTCAACCGAAAGTCAACCGAAGTCTAAAATTGACTAGAACTTGACCAAACTTGACCAGTTGACCCAAAATCAACTGTTAGTCAACGTTAGTCAAGTTTGACCTAAAGTTGACCTAGAGTTGACCTAGGGTTGACCAGAGTTGACCAGTTGACCAAAAGTCAACTGTAAGTCAACCTTTGACTTAAATCGACCTAGTTTAATTCTGTTTGACTTGCTTTGACCCAGTATGACTTTGTTAGGCCTAATATGACTTAGATTGACCCTGTACAATCTTGTTTGACCTTGTTTGACCTAGATTGACTTAGTTTGACGTGTCTTGACCTAGTTTGACTCAGTATGACTTAATTTTACTTCCAAACCATTATATTGATATAGTATTCCATCTATAGGTCCTCGAGGTACTGTTCTTGGACTCAGTCGACTTATCCATCACATCACAGACGAGTACATTCTCTGATAATAATTCTGTTTTATGATATCGTCTTTGTTTCTAGTATTTAGGGTAGATATCCTTGTTCTCTTGACACATTGTTCACACGGATTGGTATTTGTCTGGATCCCATCATAAGTTATTATTCCTCTTATATATGGTATGCCTTATGCAAGTCTTCCTAGTTCCTTGTGCATTGTATAAACAGAATTCCTGCGAAGGCTAGCTACCTTCTCAGAGAATCACGTGTCATGACGTGTCATGACTGGATCCACTATATTAGTCAGGGATGGGGGTGTTAGCGTAGATATGTGATCAATACCCCACAGTATTATATTGTATCGTCATTGTATAGTGTTAATCATACACTCACGTATGATTAGCCTGGCCAAACATTGTATCAAGTTCTAAGCCGATCACATGTTGAAACTAGTGCTAAACTCACATAGATAGCAGTTCAAGATTTTCGTACATGTTATACACTGTTCTCTTGTCTTATCTTATTACAGTTTTGGATATACCCTATCAGGATGCATGTACGCTCTACTTTACCTAGTATATTCTCTCTATCTACTGCTATATTTTCAATATTGTATAACTAGAACTGTTGTTTGAGATTTTGTACTCGTTCCATCCTGACTGGATATGTTGACAAAATATTACAGATGACGGTGAGGAGGATTGTTGTACCTACTACGGTCCGGTTGACGTAGTGGGCTTAGACTTGGAGACCTTGGTTCAGCAGGGCTTAGCTCCGCCAGACGAGCCTCTAGCTTAGTTTAGTTAGAATAGACATTTTGGACTGGACCTTGTCTCCAGCTTGCTACTTATGTTATTATATTATATTTGGGATTGTATAACCATATTACTTTGTGACTCTCTTTCTTTCTCTCGTTGTTGAGCTGGATATTGCACTTGTAGTTTTTATCTATCTAGTTTTCGTTCCATGATTCTTCCTTCTAGATTATGATTGAGTTTATCAGTATTTCATACTATATTCCTCCGTGCGAAGATGACAGGTTATTATATACTGTTTGTTGGCTAGTAGACCTACAGCGTTCTACGCCGTTTTTACGGTGTAGGCTGGGCGTGGTCACGCACTTGTGCCCCTACCTAGGGTGCGGGTCGTGACATTTTCCCTTTTTCTTCTGTAAAACTTTCTTAGAATAGGGTTTCGGTTGTTCTCCGTCTTTTTCTTTTAGATTTTTTGTAACTGGTGCATCTTCTCTAATTGGTGTTGCTGCCGGTGATGATTCTGCCGCAGATGCCGACATGGTGTGAAGATTGCGAATGGGGAGGAAGGTTTGAAGATTTTGGAGGAGAATGACCTAGGTTTGAGTACAGAGTGGAGTATAGAAGAAGAGGAAGAATCGAAATGGTTTTCTTTTTTTTTTTTTTGTAATAAAAGGGTTCGGGGGTGTTTTGAATTAATTTGAAGGGCAAAAATATCATTCGATGGAAGGGTAAAAAGAATCGAAACCGTTTGGACTCCTTTCTGCTTAATTATATTAATTTGAAGGGCAAAAATGATTCTGCTTAATAAAAAAGAATCGAAGCCGTTTGGCAAAAATGTCATTACAACTCAGAAAAACAAATGAACATAATACATTAGATATAAAAGAAGAAGAAAAAAATCATCGTCTTCCATATTCAATCATTTCAGATTGGACTCCTTTTAGTACTTCATTGTGCTCTGAAGTTGTAATCTATTCAGCAGCTTTGCGTCTTTCCATTCCCGCATCAAACTGCATATAACAAACATAACATCAAAATTATTGCTCTAAAAAGTGTAAGTTTTTGACGACATATTTTCAGACTTACATTGAGAGAACGGTAGTCTAGACTACATCGGTCTTTCATGAATGCAATTACAAAAATCCCACAATCAACAAAATTGCCTTGACGGGAAACATAAGAACGACGTTTTATTGCAAAAGTAGAAAAGCTGAACCTAGCATCTCTCAACTTCAAAATCTCTTCTTCGAGAAAGATTCAAATTTGAAAGCTACAATTACCAGAATACAATATGTATTAGTATACCGCGTATCTTGTATCCAATTCATAAAAATTGATGAATATGAGCTTACTATTTATTTTATGACTGTTTTGTTTTAAATCGGATCATCTTTAGATGCAAGTGAGTCCCAAATTTCAACAGTCCTTGTTTTAACCAGAACTCTTGTAAGAGTATAGTGTCCGTCCAAAAGAATGGGTATGTATATCTGAATCAGGATTAATTAGGTAAAACAAATTAGTAAATTTTCAGAAAATTAGGATTAATATTTAAACAGAAATACATTAATACCTCGTTACAAGTGCTTAAAGATCCCATGTAATCCTGAAAATATTTGTACTTCTTCCATATTTCATGAAGCTTTTTGTCGGATGTAGATAACGTTTCTTTCTACATACACATCAATTAATATATTACGAAGGACAAACAAACGAGAAAATTGTTAATGCATATGCATTGAAGAATAAAATGCTCACTCACCGATATCCTTATTGGTAAAAATCATACATTAGCTTTATTGGAGGTTCTTTTTCGTTCCTTCGCGGTGAGAAGAGCGGAGACAATGCCTACAATCTGAATAAATCATTAAAAATGTCAGCGATGGAATCGAAGTAAACATAGATGGCATTTAAGAAAAAATATACTATCTATACATATCCCAATTTTAATTCTCGTTAAAGGAGCTAAGGTCTTCATCTCAAACCGAGACACATAGATTTTGTTGCAAGATGATATTATTTCTCTAAGAAAGAAACGAATAAATTAGGAGAAAAAAATGTTGGAATTAAATCAAAACTCATATTACTAACTCGTCAGGTCTATCATCGGCAAAAATATAGTCGTAATAACTCGAAGAACCACTAGTACAATTGCTAGGCTTCGAGGTTGAACCCCTTGTTAAACTTTTCGATGGTGTGACCGGATCTAAATTTTCACGCATTCTTTTCGAAGAACTGCTAAAGTCAGTTTCTTCTGTAGGACACAATACGAGAATTCGGTCCAATGCTTTACTACGATTCTGTAGCACCACGTCCTCCTCGTCGGAAGATTCAACGGAAACCACCTTCACATTATTAAATACTCCAGATGAAGATGCCTCCTTCAAAGCTGGAGATTCTTCAATCTTCTCCAAACGTCGAGAGAAATTCATTTGTTCAATTTGTATTGAACCAAGCTTAGAATTGATCGATGCAACATCAGCTGAAATCGTCGACAGTTGTTGTTCAATCCTGCGCAACATACGTGGAATGAAGGTTTCATTTGGAGCTGGCAACCAATCTTTTACATCTTCTACATTTTCCACCACACGAGTAGACATCTTGAGAACAAGAAAACTATTGTATTTCAGACAACTATTCTATGTATTTCAGAATGAATAATAGTACTATGAAACAAGAAAACTATTGTATATATAGCAAGAGAGAAGTACAAAAAGTGAGAAAGATGGAAAGACAAATAAATTTCGAGACTAGCAAACAATCTACTAGCCGTTTGATTGAGGAGGGCTCGAGAAAGATTCTACTAGCCGTTTGAAAAGTACAAAAGGTTATCATGAACAACTTCAATTAAGGAACTCTATAAGAGGTTTAATTCCGTTTGATTGAGGAATTCGACGAAGTCCGCCGCGAACCGGAACTTCTTCTTCTTTCCTTCTTCATCTCCATTTCTCCTTCCACCACCACCACCATGGCCTGTAGCTTTATAACAAAAATATTAAATTGTTAGATGAAACAAAAAAACTAATTACAGAAAGATTACTAAATCAAAATCAAACAGAACACATATTCATAGAAAAGATGAGATTAAAGATGAAAGTGTCACAAAAGCAACACCACAATTTTACAACAACTAAGCAGACTCTGCTAAGCAATAACTAAAATTAGGGATTGTGTCCTCCTTGGATTTAATTTATACAATGAAGAGATTTGAGAGAACGAGCTTTTATCGGCTTCCTAAATGTACCATTCTCCGTCCTAAATGTATCATTCTCCGTCCTAAATATACCATTCTCCGTCCTAAATGTATCATTCGTCGTCGGTGTCATCATCTAGATCACCAGCGGCGGTGGTGTCGTCTGCATCGCCTACAGATCTGGACACACTGTGTCCTTAGGGATTGTGTCCTCCTTAGATTTAATTTACACAAAGAAGGGATTTGAGAGAACGAGCTTTCATCGGCTTCCTAAATGTACTATTCTCCGTCCTAAATGTACCATTCGTCGTCGGTGTCACCATCTAGATCGCCAGCGACGGTGGTGTCGTCGTCTACATAGCCTACAGACCTGGACACACTGTGTCCTTCCTTTCCGGCCGACACACAATTATTGTTTTATATACGTAGTTGCACAAAATATTAAATTACATGGACGAAAGAGAAAGTAAATATGAGTTAATTTAGGGTGTTCATTGAAAAATTGCATTGAAGAATGACCGGTTATAGCAAGTTAACAAGATGTCAAAAGTCAAAAATAGCATTAAATGATGTCTCCTGCATTATTTAATCTGAATTTAATCTGAACCGTTGGATGAACATCCAACGGTCCAGATTTGGGATGTATCGATACATCCAAAATGGGTGGATGTATTGTAGAATTTTTCATATATATATATATATATATATATATATATATATATATATATATATATATATATATATATAAAAGACTATTTGTTGTAATTCCTTTATATTTTATGTTAATACCTGTCAGGTGTATTATATAAAAGTTATATCATTCTTTGAAATTGTTGACATGTGCTAAGATTATTAGTTTAACATTTCCGACATTTGAAAAAGTAATGGTTACAGTACCAGTAACTAAAATTTCCCTCTCTATAGGTTCACCTTGTTATATTAGAGGAGTTTGGTTGCATGATTGAATTGAATTTTATAGTTTATTGAATATAGCACGAAGAAAGTTTGAGCATAATATATAGCTAATAGATGGCATATGTTTTGAATGACCATACGGTCTTCATATGATTTGAAAGTATGAACTGGATTTTCCTTGCGGTGCATTTTCAATCATGCTTAAATTCTTACTATTTGTGGGTGTATATATATTTTTTTTCCGTGGGTGCTTAAGATGGATGGGAGAACCGATGGGTGAAGTCTGATTGGAAGAAATAGGGGTGAGCATTCGGTTGATTATGTTCATTTCATGTTAATTATGTTGATTTACTTATTTGGAATGTACCCGCATACTAGCGAAGCTTTTGCTTAGAGTTACAAATAGGGGTGAGCATTCGGTTAATTCGGTTCCAACCGAACCGAATAATTAAAAATCGAGTTGACCAAAAATCGAATAATCAATACCGAAATCGAATCGAAATATGGTCCATAATCGAATCAAATCGAACCGAATTAAATCAGTTCGATTTTCGGTTTATTCGATTTCTCGATTTATTTGCGCCTTTTTTTGTTAATATTTATAATAATAAAATATACGTAAATATATGTAGTATATACCTATAGTATATATATATATATATATATATATATATATATATATATATATATATATATATATATATATATATATATTAACTAAATATACCTAAATATATGTATATACTATATGTATATAGTAACTAAATTTTTTTATTCGGTTTTCGATTTTGACGAACCGAAACCGGACCGAATTTTTTTAAACCGAAACGAATTTTTTATTCGGTTCGATTTGATTCGATTTCGGTCCAAAACCGAATAATGCTCATCCGTAGTTACAAAGATATCGAATGGAATTTATATCTTATTCTTTTGAAGCCGAGGCTAGTTCTTTTTGTATTTCTTAACCCCTCTTCTCTTACTTGTCAGCTATGTTCTGTGTTATGACGGTTTCCTTCTTTCCCGCTTGTCAAAATAATTGCATGAAATATGACATTGTATATATTTAAAATCTTCATATTCAATCCCCAAAGCATGGGGATTTACTTAGGTCTTGGTCCTGCCATAATATATTTACAACATTTTTTCCTTTTCACTACAAATCATCTATTCAATTTGGCATATGCTTCTTCAAATAAGGAGTTGTTAGAGCTGTCAAAATGGGCTAAGCCCGTTGGACCGGCCCGCCCCGTCCGCCAAAAAGGTGGGTTGGGTCGAGCATTTAGGAGCCCGCCAAACAGGCGGGCCTAGGTGGGCTGGCCCGCTAGTAGCCCGTCCCACGGTGGGCTAGCCCGCAGGCCAAGTGGGTTGGCCCGCCATCTATTTTGATAAAATTTTTAATTTTTTTATTTAGCACATATATGATATATGTATTATAAATGATAAAAATTTTCATTTAATGCAAGTAATGACGTATAAAATATTAAATTTGGTCATTTATTTACATGAATGAAGGTGTTTTAAAGAAATATCTACTATTATAATGTTTCTTGTATTTTACTTGTAATTTGATGCATATGAGAGTGAGTAGAAAATATTATATATATGATTTTTTTTCTTTTAAGAAACTAAACAATAATTAAAAAATTTAATAAAATTAAGCGGACCGGCCCGCCTAGCCCGCGGTCCGCCGGTGGGTTGGGCTGGGTTGGAATTTTTTCAGCCCGCCAAAATGGTGGGTCGGTCCGTCCCGCTCCGCCAAATGGTGGATTATGATGGATTACGGGCCGGCCCGCCCCGCTAGTCCGTCTTGACAGCGCTTGCTGAATTTGTAGATGAAGATATTATTCCTAAAGTTACTACAAGTGAAGCTCTCATAATTTAGTTGTAAACACAAAATAACATGTACATTTAATTTTAGTTTAAAAAAATGTACATTTAATTTCTTCCTTAAAAATGACGCTGAGTACTTTTTTTTAAATTAAAAGAGATGCCAAGACATGAATGGACATTTATGGCAATGAATGATAATGTTAGAACAACCACATTATGGTAACCAGCAGTTATATTTACAGATCCAGCCAAGTTTTGCACTTCAAAATGCAACATTTGGTCACAACACCAATTGCCACATTTAAAAAAAGTTGTAAATGAAATACTAGGTAAAGTTCATCAAAATCTTAAAGCAACCATGCGGCCCTAACTTTGTGTGTGTATGTGTGTGTGCTCAGTTTCTATTCGTTGCTATTCTTACAGACAACTAGTGTGAACTTTATGCACAGATTCACTGATAATGTTAGAACAACCACTGAATGAGCTATATGGGTCTAGGAATTAATAGCTTCTCAAGAAGCTTTTATTCTTTTACAGGGATATGTTTGGCCTCACTCTATTCAAAAGAAGGATTTCAAATAATTAATTCAAGATTAGCAAATAATTCTTTCACGCACATATGTCCTCAATGTTAGTCCCGGGACTTGATCAAAGATGGTAGACTCGATGTCGAGATCAGAGGTTCAACAAACGTTCACCTTCTGATTATTCTCGAGATCCAAGAGGAACACTATAATATAAATCTGATTACAAAAGCAACAATAATCAGAAAGGAAATCTCACGTTCTTCCTCGCAATCGCAGTTGCTGACGGACAGAACTGAGTTCAGAAAATAAATCTCACGTTCTTCCTTGCAATCGCAGTTGCAGACGGACAGAACTGAGTTACAACTCAGATGAAGGAGAAGAAAGAAGAAAGAAGAAGAGGAAAGGTTCTTGCTGGGGTGATTAAGATCACCGTTGCTCAAAGCAAGATTCGCCCCAACACGATCTGCTCCCAGGAACCAGCAAGTTCTGAAGAACTTCTGGAACGCTCGTAAGTCAATATTTGAGACTTGAACGGGCTTCCTGGACTTTACAGACTCCCTTAACTCTCTTCTTGGTGCATCTTTCAAAGGAGGCCAATGGGCTCTATTTATAGAGTGAAGTTGAGACTTCACCTCTTCTCCTATCCGATGTGGGACTAAAATACCAATACTCAAAAATAGAGTTTGATATTTTAGATCATCCCACAATCAGCATAGAAGTGTGCCAGTCCACGCCTACCCCCCGAACACTCCCATGCATGCACGAGACATCCTGGAGTCCGTGTCCGAGTCCGAATCCGAGTCCGCACAACAAAAATTAACTTGTATCCTTGTTGGATTTAATCCATTTTCCTTCTAGAAAAATACTCCCACATGGCACAAACTTGTGCCCCACTACACCTCATGTGCACACCTCAACACAAGCAATGCATTATATTGAGATACTCACCATTTGATGTAGCCGATATGGGACTATCTTTTATAGTCCAAAGGCAAAAACACCAACAATTCCCCACATATCTCAATATATGGGTTGAGCGTTCCCCACAGTGACGGCCCATCATGCATTAGGAGAGATGTCGATACGACTTGAATCTTTCCGCATAGGTTAAATAACAGCATGATACAAGAATGGACTAAGCCTTGAATTCTGCACCATAACTGTGATTCTTCCTACTCACATAATGACATCAACTGTGCTTCTGGCTGCACATTGAAGGCCTTGTGCCAGCCTGGTTTCAGTGTATAATTTTTGGGCGTCTACAAGTTTACCCTCAAGAGACGGCCTGATATCTCTGTCCATACATTATAGGTGAGTTCTTTATAAAGAGTCATGGCATGAAGCATTACGCTTCTTTGCGGTGCTACGCCGCTATGACATGGCTTAAAGCCGAGGCTTTATCCCACCTGGGTACCTCATCGTAGTGTCATACTACTGTAGCATGAGGTCACAGGCCTCTTTGTAGTGCCAAACTACCCAACATGAAGCCTTGCGCTTCCGTGCGGTGTTACGCCGCTATGACATAGCTCACAAAGCCGAGGCTTTACCCTACCTGGTACCTCTTCGTGGTGTCATGCCACTGTAACATGAGGACGTCGTCCTCTTTGTAGTGCTGTCTACCTCTCTTTATTACGATTATTATACAGCATTAGGCTACCTGCCTATTTGCGGTGCTACTCCGCTGTGACTTGGCTTGCAAAGCCGAGACATTACCCCTACCTGGGAACCTCATGGTGGAGTCACCCCACTGTAGCATGGAGTTACACTCCTTGTAGTGCTGCGCTACCGTGCTTCCTGTAAAGCACTCCAGGCATTCACTCTGCCTGAGAACTCACTAAGGCATTTAAGCCAACCTTTCCACAGGATCCGTTTTTCGCAAAAAACAACAGTAGACAACAGTGGTTGTAGGTCCGTAACCTCTCCATGTCACAGAGGACAAGTACCCACCGTTCCTGATATTCTTCTGGTTAATAGTCCTCCCTTGAACCAAAAGCTAGATGCCTAGTAGGTTTTTCTTTGAACTAATAGCATAAAACTTTATGGTAGGATTGTAATAACACAATATCAGAATGCCTTCAAGCCCATTTTATAAGCTGTGTCATCGACCATCTGGCGCTTGAGGCCCCTGGTGAACGGATCTGCCAGGTTCTCCTGACTCCGAACATCAATCACTGCAATAACACCCCTCTTGATGAGATCGTGTACTGCCCTGTTGTGAAACCCGTAATTTTCTAGTAATTAATATTTTTATCATTTAAATTATGTGTTGTTAAATTAATATTAATATTATTATTATTATTTAATTAGTTAAGTGTAAAATTCTTCCCGTTGAAGAGGTCATTTGATGCCACCGCCGCAGTCGCATGATTGTCGCAGTCTATCGGTATCTCTGGTATTTGTGCCCCAACCACTGGAAGATCATACATGAGCTTCCAAAGCCATTCTGCTTTCTCCGCTGCGGTATCAAGTACAAAGAACTCAGATTTTATGGATGACCGCCAGAGCATAGTCTGCTTCTTTGATTTTCACGATATAGCAGCTCCACCCATTGTGAAAATGTATCCACCTGTGGACCTCTCGCTCTCCACTTCTGAGCACCAGCTGGCATCACTGAAGCCTTCCACTACCGGCGGATCTCCGCTGTAGTGCAGTGCATATGTCTGAGTCTTCTTGAGATATCTCATAACCCGTTTCACAGCTTTCCAGTGCTCAATGCCTGGGTTGCTCGTAAAACGACTCAGCATTCTCACAGCGAAAGCTATGTCAGGCCTTGTGGCAATAGTAGCATACATCAAACTCCTAATTACGCTTGCATACTCCAGTTGCCTGACGCTTTTCCTTGAATTAGGCTTCAGTTTCAGATCACACTTGTACGGCGTATCGATCCCTGGAAGATCCTGATATCCGTAACGAGAGATCATCTTCTCAACATAATGAGACTGTGACAGCGCTAGTCCAGTGTCTGTCCGGATGATCTTGAGTCCCAAGATAACATCAGCATCCCCCAAGTCCTTCATACTGAACTTCGTCGAGAGGAACTTCTTTGTCTTCTTGACATAGCTTATATCCGTACCTAGGATTAGCATGTCGTCCACGTATATACAAATGATGACTCCTCTTCCGTCAGCAAACTTCGTATAGACGTACTTATCTGTTTCACTGACCCTGTAGCCATTTGACCTTATGACTTTGTCAAACTTCTCATGCCACATTTTGGGAGCTTGTTTTAAATCGTACAGAGATTTTACCAACTTGCAGACTTCGTCCTCAAGACCTTTGATGACAAACCCTTCTGGTTGTTGCATGTAGATCTCTTCGGTCAGCTCGCCATTCAGGAGTGCCATTTTCATATCCATCTGATGTATCACCATCTTATGTATCGTTGCGAGAGCAATCAACATTCTGATGGTGGTCATCCGGGCTACTGGAGCATACGTGTCAAAGTAGTCGATCCCCTGCTTCTGAAAAAACTCCTTGGCTACCAACCTGGCCTTGAACTTGTCAATAGTTCCATCTGCTTTCATCTTCTTCTTAAATATCCATTTGCATCCGATGGGTTTCACTCCTTCAAGAAGATCAACCAACACCCAAGTGTTATTTGAGGTGATGGAATCAATTTCATTGTCAATCGCCTCCTTCCAGAAAACATCATCTCTGGTCTTCATCGCCTCATCATAGATAAGCGGATCTGCTTCCACATGATAGGTGATGAAGTCATCTCCGAAGTTCTTCGGCCTCCTCGCTCGTTTCGACGACGGCTCAGCGAGTTCTGATTCAACCGTTGTTTCAACAACAACATCTTTTTGGACTACTTCTTTATTGAAAACTTCAGTTTCTTGCGCACCCTTATTGTTCTCCGGTTTATTCGTAAGAACAATATTCTTGTACCTTGAAAATTGTCTTCACGTGGTTCGATGATATAATTTGAATCAATATCAAGAAATCTTCGAGCATTACTCTTCTCAGCATACCCCAAGAATGTCACGCCCCGACCCGGAATCACCCGAATTATCGTCCTCGCTGGGGCATGATGCCGCACGAGCCTGGAGTTGTGCTCGTGCAAGGCAAGATGACAAGTTCTCAAATAGTTATCTTTGAATTGAACATTAACAATGAAAGGGAAACAGAGTATACGAAAACGATTCTCTTTATTGATAATCGAAATCAGATTACAAAGGCTTTCGATAGCCCAACAGAATTTGCCAAATTGGCTACAACACTCAGGTTCTCTCTTGCCCACAAAGGATTTTGCCGTTCCATACATCATGCCTTCTATATCTCGGCCGCATCAATCCTGTCGCGAGTCCGAACGTCTATGCGATCGCACGCTTCAATACGCTTCGGCATTCCAAGCCTCAAATGCGTTCAAGCAACGCTTCGCCGCGAGCAATCCATTCCCTGCACCCTGCATGAAGCTGGTGGGGGATCAGTACGTTCGTCCTCGCATGTACTGAAGCAAAGATCTTCTTTCCAAACCGACATTTTAATATTTATGTTGAATCATGCAACTTAGCTTATGATCTTGCTATGTTCTCCTTAGGGTCAATTTCATGACATATTCGAAAGCGTAAAGCATGTTATCATAGCAAGCATGTTATCGAATTGAATAGGCAAGCAAACGATCTCGTGTTTGATTCGTGGCACAACTTAGCAATGTTGACGCACCCGTCCTTGCACCGACGCAAGGTGAATATGCCTATCCGTTTTCCCTGTCATGTTATAAGTGCCCTCTATTCGGATCTATCCATGCAGGATACGTATACCTTGCACTTCCAAACCCATCGCCCTTAACTATATGAAGGTCACTAGCTATTCGGACTAGAATGGACTTATATTTATCGAATCAAAATATAAGACGATGTTAACTCTGTGCAGTTGCTAACCAACATCAGAGGCCATCAAAATAATCGCAGCAAGTGGCTTATCACATTCACCATACGGTCGCTACCCATCTAAATAAAGTGCACCAACAATAGCGTAAACGAATCCCTCCTAGGCCGAACGGTCCCAGCGTCCTGGCGCGCCGCGTTCGAGGGAATACCCATGCACGGGCTTTTATATCTTTAAGTCCATTTGACCATGCAACGAATCTTATATTTCATACAACCAAGCAAGTTCGCTTATCTCTATTTCAATTGGCACAACGCCCGAATGTCCTCAACGAACGCCCGAAGGCCGTGAACATTTTGAAGGGCACCATGCCGCATTTCCATCTCGTATTTCTCTCGTTAACTTTCCATGTTCTTACGTTTCATACTTCATTTCAATGTTTCAATGGCATCATGCCTCAACTCAATGCTCGTCAACCGAACGACCCGAAGGTCCCGAACACCTTTCGAGGCATTATGTCATATCCGACAGTTCCTCCATATTCATGCCACAACTGCATTATCTCGCAACGAAGCCATCTTTTATTATCCCGTGCACGTAGGCACGTTTCGACCGTATTCCGATGTTCTATGACTTAGCATTCAATGTCCGTGGCTTGCGCGCTAGGGCGCTCGCCTATTGTCTTTCAATGTTCTAGCCGTTCTAACTCGTGCGCAAAGGCACGGTATGGTTCGTGCACTAAGGCACTCGCCGAGTACAGTTATCCCATGTTCTTGTGGCTTGCGCACCGAGGCGCTCGCCTTTGCGATATCCAATGTTCCAAAGTGACTCGTACGTCTGCCGTACGATTCATTTCAATTGTTCTATCTTAGTGTTCGACACGCACTACGTTTATCTCTCTATCGAGCCACGCCTGTGGCGTTGATAGGCTAACTCAGCATACAATGATATATTTGATTTATCGAATGAAGGAGTAAAATGAAGTCAATCCTCCCACCTTGAGTCGATACGCCTTTATCGTTTCGTCGAGCCGATGCGGCTCGATTCCCTAACTTTGTTGCACGGCCACTCTCTTAACTTAGCCATTCGAGCACTTTGTGCTTATTGAGTTTGTACGTCCGATTTGGGCTTACCGTGCCAACGCCTCAGTCCGTCGCAAGGCGACGATTTGCTTTCGCGGATCCCTTACTGAATAAGGCAAAAGATCGACCTCTAATATTTCAGCGTAAACGTATAGCCTGCACATGAAACCATCTAAAATTAATACTTGTATCGATTCGGACTTGCGTCTTGGTCGATTCGATTTCTTAGAATCTTCGAGCCGTCTCAACGCACTTATCCATCGAGGCAATACGGTGCTTCGCATCGATTCACTCAATGCATTCTTTGGGACAAGGCAACTCTTCGCATCGACTTAGTTCGATGCATTGCTCGGGACAACTTAACACTTTGTATCGATTCGCATCGATACGTAATCGATTCAACGCAACTCTTCGAGTCAACGACTCAGCATAATGTACCGTACGGAGCGGGGCATTACAGAATATACCACTCAAAACAAGGTTCGTCCCGAACCGAAACCAATACTAAATTTCCAAGGGTTTCATTAGATCGTTCCACGATCTCGTCGCACTATCGTTTGGATCGTACAACTTAGTTTGGAATCATACACATATTTTAGGCGTCCCACCAATATATACATTTCAGCCGAGCTCAGTTGTAAGATATCGGAACAACGCAAACACGTAACTTCTTATTCTCAATCACTTACCATCTCGTATTCTCAATCGAACTTGGCTCTATTACTTGTTCTCGTAATTCTAGCGCACATGCATATTGATACATACGCGATCCTCCAACGAAAGTCAAGGCACACGATGCGATTCAAAAATTGCATTTCTCACTTTGTATGTTTCATCAGGACTATCAATTCTATGCGTCGCGTCAAGCCGTCGCGCATCCGATCACAACGAGTCTCCGCAACGCCTTGCGTTCGGCGTCACTATCCAACGATTTCTTATGTTTCACTTCGTATCCTATCTCGACATGATTCTCTTTCGTTGACTTGCAAAAGCATCAACATTCAGGACTATGTCCGCTAGGTGACTTACCTAGACACCGTGCTCAATTCCTTCCGACGCAAGTTTAAATTGACAATGCACAAAGGCCACAATCTATCCGACACAAGTTTAATTCAAGGCGACCGTGCTCAAGACAACGATCGCCTTGACATGAAAATCTTTACGACGCACCTTACGTTCGATTCCTAACGAGTAGGAATTCACTAGCCAAATTCCCAACTTATCCGTCTCGCAATATCGAACATAATTTCGATTCACGCAAGCTCAATTGCAAGGTGAATCAAATCTAACGACATAACTCGTAAGCCATTCCCTTATCGTTCCCTCTCGTGCATAACACGATTCTTGCACTCGCCTATCCGAATCACCAAGTTCGTTGGTGAATTTTAATTTCGATCGTCGACCAACATAACCATTCAAGCATTCATCCGACGAATACTCAAAATCGAGCTACATCATTCTCAATCGAAAGTTGTTCCGAAGATTCTCGATCGCCTAGACTTATCGTCAACATGCACCGTGTTATATTTGTTATCGGTGCAATCTCATATGCGATATCGCATGGGTCATCTTACGGTCTGCAGCATTCAATTTGATTTGGCGGTCAAGTCTTCTAGGGTCAGCTGCCCCGAAGCTACGCTCGATAATTGTGGATCATCACCGAAGGATAGTTTACTACGAACCATGCTATATCTTATTTCGAAGCCAAATCACGTTCCGACATAACCATTTCTATGCGACTATCCAATCCGTACATAACCATTTCTATCGGCGCAACTGATGCGCAACTATCCTCCGAGTCATGCACGGCCGTCGATGATTCCGCAATTTACGAAACATCTACTCGTATCGAATTTCGAGTCTATCTTATTCGTGGGTCGACATACTAGATGCTATACGCATCGAACAATCATCGATAACTTATAGTCTCATCCTGATCAATCACAAAATTTACGATCAACCAATTCGTTCATTCTCGCATCGTTACTTACAAAATTTCATAGTGCGAGGCACACTCTATTTTGTATTCTCACATCGTGCTTACGCTTCCTTACGTATCGATCTCGATACGCCGTATCCATTTCGATAACGTAAGGGTCAACTTTGAATCTATTCCAACGTCAACTTAACTCGCATCGCATACTTCCAAGTTCGCAACAAACTTTTCTATACACGTCGACTCGTTCTCCGATTTGCCGCATCCCGCTATACTTCGATCGCGTAACTGAGTTACCGATTATCCAACATCGAACCCTCAAGTCATACGATCTCGCCCTCTAAGTTTCGCGTGTTTTCAGTCGTACTCAAATGAGTTTCGCTGTAACGTAACCAACTATTTCTTAGGCACGATTATTCGCGTCAACCAACTTTCTTATCGAAATTGCACATCGTGCGATTCGATTACAATTCGCATCGCCCAACATTCTTTATCGAAATCGCAAGTCGTGCGGTTCGATTTTAACGTCGAGTTTCCTATCCCGTCGATCCGATTGTTGCCTCAAGGCGTAATCGTTTCGCTAGTTCCCGTCATTCGACCGACACATAAATTTTCAATCGACGTATCATTCAATGTTACAAGCCCCGCCTTATCGTTCTAACCGATCATCGAAGGACACTTGCATCAACATGCCGTCGTACAAATTCTCAATCGAGTCTCGGTGCTATCCCGTCCGTTGCGGACAAACCTTCCGCAATTTTAACAAAACGTCGATGCAATTTATCGCCCAAGTGGTATCACATATACCACTCGAAACGAGCCATTCATTGCATCGGTGGTATGCGATATACCACCCGGAAATCAAGTTACTTCCGTCGCAACGTACTCTTTACGAACCGACGATCACTTCCGACTCACGATTTCCGCAGTGATCGTGCTTAATCACAACCGTAACTCTGATAAATCAAAATCCGACGTAACTCGGCTAATGCATTCATTCGCCAACACAAGCTCGGTGTGCAACCGAACCGATTTCGTTTCTCGACTTATAACGTTTGTTTTCTTTCGTTGCATCTCGTGCAAAAATTCATTCTCGATATCCATTGCACTTCGTGCAGCGATTACTTTGATACGCGTTGCACCATGTGCAATAAATTTTACTTTCGACATGCGTTGCACCACGTACAACATTTTACTTTCAATACGCATTGCACATCGTGCAACGATTTATTTTCGATATTTACCGCACCTCGTGCAACATTTTTTTCTCGATACACATTGCACATCGTGCAACATTTTATTTCCGACATTCAAAGTTAATGCTCAAATCCGTTCCAACACATTCGATATTGACTTATCGCTTTTCATCGCAAACGCACATTCGAAATCGATATGTGAATCCGTTCGACACATTCAATATCAACTTTCATTTTCCTTTTCAACGCATCATTTACAATCAACGCGCGGCAATTGCTGCAGCAACATTCCATGACTTTCACTGTATCGATGCAACCAATATTTCTCGTATCGTTCGTTGTAAACAACGAATATCTCAAATTTCAATTCACGACGTGTTGCATCCGCGGCAACAAATCCTTGAATTCACATCTCGAAACTCGTTGCACTTCCAGCAACAAACCTTTCCCGACTTTTCCAACAAACACCATGAAATTTCCAAACAACACGCGACAAAATTTCATGGTTTGTATTAGACTTATTGTATGGAACATCCAGTGCGGCATCGAGTAGAGTCAAGAGTGATTTCGATTGGTGGTGGGCAACATCTTTGGAACGGAATGAAGCAAGCGTCCAGAGGAAATTGAGCCTAGAGCTCTGATACCAATTTGTCACGCCCCGACCCGGAATCACCCGAATCATCGTCCTCGCTGGGGCGTGATGCCGCACGAGCCTGGAGTTGCGCTCGTGCAAGGGAAGATGACAAGTTCTCAAATGGTTATCTTTGAATTGAACGTTAACAATGAAAGGGAAACAGAGTATACGAAAACGATTCTCTTTATTGATATTCGAAATCAGATTACAAAGGCTTTCGATAGCCCAACAGAATTTGCCAGATTGGCTACAACACTCAGGTTCTCTCTTGCCCACAAAAGATTTTGCCGTTCCATACATCATGCCTTCTATATCTCGGCCGCATCAATCCTGTCGCGAGTCCGAGCGTCTATGCGATCGCACGCTTCAATACGCTTCGGCATTCCAAGCCTCAAACGCGTTCAAGCAACGCTTTGCCGCGAGCAATCCATTCCCTGCATCCTGCATGAAGCTGGTGGGGGATCAGTACGTTCGTCCTCGCATGTACTGAAGCAAAGATCTTCTTTCCAAACCGACATTTTAATATTTATGTTGAATCATGCAACTTAGCTTATGATCTTGCTATGTTCTCCTTAGGGTCAATTTCATGGCATATTCGAAAGCGTAAAGCATGTTATCATAGCAAGCATGTTATCGAATTGAATAGGCAAGCAAGCGATCTCGTGTTTGATTCGTGGCACAACTTAGCAATGTTGACGCACCCGCCCTTGCACCGACGCAAGGTGAATATGCCTATCCGTTTTCCCTGTCATGTTATAAGTGCCCTCTATTCGGATCTATCCATGCAGGATACGTATACCTTGCACTTCCAAACCCATCGCCCTTAACTATATGAAGGTCACTAGCTATTCGGGCTAGAATGGACTTATATTTATCGAATCGAAACATAAGACGATGTTAACTCTGTGCGGTTGCTAACCAACATCAGAGGCCATCAAAATAATCGCAGCAAGTGGCTTATCACATTCACCATACGGTCGCTACCCATCTAAATGAAGTGCACCAACAATAGCGTAAACGAATCCCTCCTAGGCCGAACGGTCCCAGCGCCCTGGCGCGCCGCGTTCGAGGGAATACCCATGCACGGGCTTTTATATCTTTAAGTCCATTTGACCATGCAATGAATCTTATATTTCATACAACCAAGCAAGTTCGCTTATCTCTATTTCAATTGGCACAACGCCCGAATGTCCTCAACGAACGCCCGAAGGCCGTGAACATTTCGAAGGGCACCATGCCGCATTACCATCTCGTATTTCTCCCATTAACTTTCCAGGTTCTTACGTTTCATACTTCGTTTCAATGTTTAAATGGCATCATGCCTCAACTCAATGCTCGTCAACCGAACGACCCGAAGGTCCCGAACACCTTTCGAGGCATTATGTCATATCCGACAGTTCTGCCACATTCATGCCACAACTGCATTCTCTCGCAACGAAGCCATCTTTTATTATCCCGTGCACGTAGGCACGTTTCGACCGTATTTCGATGTTCTATGACTTAGCATTCAATGTCCGTGGCTTGCGCGCTAGGGCGCTCGCCTATTGTCTTTCAATGTTCTAGCCGTTCTAACTCGTGCGCGAAGGCACGGTATGGTTCGTGCACTAAGGCACTCGCCGAGTACAGTTATCCCATGTTCTTGTGGCTTGCGCATCGAGGTGCTCGCCTTTGCGATATCCAATATTCCGAAGCGACTCGTACGTCTGCCGTACGATTCATTTCAATTGTTCTATCTTAGGGTTCGACACGCACTACGTTTATCTCTCTATCGAGCCACGCCCGTGGCGTTGATTGGCTAACTCAGCATACAATGATATATTTGACTTATCGAATGAAGGAGTAAAACGAAGTCAATTCTCCCACCTTGAGTCGATACGCCTTTGTCGTTTCGCCGAGCCGATGCGGCTCGATTCCCTAACTTTGTTGCACGACCACTCTCCTGACTTAGCCATTCAAGCACTTCGTACATATTGAGTTTGTACGTCCGATTTGGGCTTACCGTGCCAATGCCTCAGTCCGTCGCAAGGCGACGATTTGCTTTCGCGGACCCCTTACTGAATAAGGCAAAAGATCGACCTCTAATATTTCAGCGTAAACGTATAGCCTGCACATGAAACCAACTAAAATCAATACTTGCATCGATTCGGACTTGCGCCTTGGTCGATTCGATTTCTTAGAATCTTCGAGCCGTCTCAACGCACTTATCCATCGCGGCAACGCGGTGCTTCGCATCGATTCACTCGATGCATTCTTTGGGACAAGGCAACTCTTCGCATCGACTTAGTTCGATGCATTGCTCGGGACAACTTAACACTTTGTATCGATTCGCATCGATACGTAATCGGTTCAACGTAACTCTTCAAGTCAACGACTCAGCATAATGCACCGTGCGGAGCGGGACATTACAAAGAAGATCATCTTCGTAGTCCTAGTCCCCAGCTTCTGAATTTTCAGATCTGAGAGCTTCACATAAGCCAGAGACCCCCACACTCGAATGACATTCAAGTTAGGTCTAACTTTGAACCAGTGTTCATGAGGAGTTACGTCCGAAGTTGCATACGACACTCTATTTAGAATAAAAGTGGTCGTCAATGCAGCTTCTCTCCATTAGCATTTAGGAAGACCCGTAGTTAGCAGCATTGAGTTCATCATTTCTGTCAACGTTCTGTTCTTCCTCTCCGCTATCCCGTTAGATTGAGGAGAATACGGCGCAGTAGTCTCATTGATGATTCCATGTTCTTTGCAGAACGATGCGAATTCATGAGACCTATACTCTACATCTCGATCACTTCTGAGTAGTTGTAGATCGGTTTAACGTTCAGCTTCAGCCCTGAAGTCTCTGAACTACTCGAATACTGCATCCTTCTACTTGAGAAGTCATGCGAACGTGCACTTCGAGAAACACTTCCAACCGGCCTCTGTGGAGAATTGATAAAAGTCACAGATATCTGAGTGTACTAACTCCACATGATCAGTACTTTAGTTCAATCGTCTGAGCAGCTTCCCAACAGTCTTGTATCTGCACAGACCTTAAACTCCTCCACCTTCTTACCTCCACATTCTGAAGATAAGGTCCCGGTAGGACAGCTTAAGTCTGCTTCTGTCATAGAACAACTCTCAGTCCACTCAATGAAGTAACTTCATCGCCATCAGCAGAAGTTCGAACATTCCTTCAGCATCGAACATCTATTCGAAGCATGTTCCTCGCTAAGAAATTACCATCTGGCTAGTACGAATGTCCATCTTTCAAGTCTGTATCAGATAACAGACTTTCTGAGATCAGATCGCCAAAAAATCTCTGGTACGTGCAATACGAATTCCAGTATCCTTGTCGGTGGTTAATAACCACTGTTTCGATCTTCCGAACTTCTGCTAGATATATATTTGCCATCGAGACCTTCGTCATAACATGGCTCGTCCTTGGTGAACAGCTCCTTTGAGAGCACACGTGGTCAGATGCACTAGTGTCAGACCACTAGTCAGCTACCACGCTAGATAACTCAACCTGTGCAACACTAGCAACCAAGCTAAGTAATCAAAATAACCAAGTTTAGCTATACCTGCTACTTTGGTTTGGGCTTGGATTTGCATTCACTCATATAGTGGCCATTCTTGTCACAGTTGAAGCAAGTCACGTGGGACTTGGACTTCTGTTGCTTGAACGAAGGACCGTTCACTTTTAGATTTAGTGGAGTCCTTCTTCTTGTGATGAGAAGCCACCTGCTTCCACTTGAACTCTCTTGTCTGTACCAAGTTGGCCTTAGCCAGTTGTTTGGACAGAGAGTCTATCTTCTATTGAGATCGTATTTCGTCCTCAACGTGGATCTCTTGTAGAAGATCTTCCAAGCTAATGTCCAGCTTCTTTCGATGCATTCTAGCATAGAAGTTGCTCCAACAAGCAGGAAGTTTTGAGACTATCCCTCCAATGACAAACTTATCGACGAGGGGCATCTTCTCGTCATCTAACTTCTGGCACAACTTCAGAAATTTCTTTACTTGAGGTAGCATTGCCATCTCGTCTTCGAAGAGCCACTTGTGGTACTTCTCGACGATGAAGATTTTGGAACTGTTCTCGTCATCTTCATATAGCTTACCCAAAGAATCCCAGATCTCTTTGGCATTCTCCTTCTTGGAATATGACTCAGCCAGAGAGTCTTCCATAGAATTGAGAATCAGCAGTTTACATATGCTGTTTTCTCTCTTCCATTTGCTCTGCTTGACGAGTGCAGCAGCAGTAGCATCGGCAGTTCCTCCTTCTGGAATCGTCGATTCATCCTCAATCAACACATGGTCTACGTCCACGAGTTGAAGATTAAGGGTGACCTTCCTCTTCCAGATTTGAAAATGTTCTCCGTCGAATTTCTCCAACTTGTCAAAGCTGGTATCGATGAGAGAAGCACTAGAGTTCTCCATCTGCAAGGATCTTGCTTTGAGATTGTTAGTCCTGGGGCTTGATCAAAGATGGTAGACTCGATGTCGAGATCAGAGGTTCAACAAACGTTCACCTTCTGATTATTCTCGAGATCCAAGAGGAACACTATAATATAAATCTGATTACAAAAGCAACAATAATCAGAAAGAAAATCTCACGTTCTTCCTCGCAATCGCAGTTGCTGACGGACAGAACTGAGTTCAGAAAATAAATCTCACGTTCTTCCTTGCAATCGCAGTTGCAGACGGACAGAACTGAGTTACAACTCAGATGAAGGAGAAGAAAGAAAAAAGAAGAAGAGGAAAGGTTCTTGCTGGGGTGATTAAGATCACCGTTGCTCAAAGCAAGATTCGCCCCAACACGATCTGCTCCCAAGAACCAGCAAGTTCACGAAGAACTTCTGGAACGCTCGTAAGTCAATATTTGAGACTTGAACGGGCTTCCTGGACGTTACAGACTCCCTTAACTCTCTTCTTGGTGCATCTTTCAAAGGAGGCCAAGGGGCTCTATTTATAGAGTGGAGTTGAGACTTCACCTCTTCTCCTATCCGATGTGGGACTAAAATACCAATACTCAAAAATAGAGTTTGATATTTTAGATCATCCCACAATCAGCATAGAAGTGTGCCAGTCCACGCCTACCCCCCCGAACACTCCCGTGCATGCACGAGATATCCTGGAGTCCATGTCCGAGTCCGAGTCCGAGTCCGAGTCCGTACAACAAAAATTAACTTGTATCCTTGTTGGATTTAATCCTTTTTCCTTCTAGAAAAATACACCCACATGGCACAAACTTGTACCCCACTACACCTCATGTGCACACCTCAACACAAGCAATGCATTATATTGAGATACTCACCATTTGGTGTAGCCGATGTGGGACTATCTTTTCTAGTCCAAAGGCAAAAACACCAACACTCAACACATCTCCAATAGTGTCCAGCACAACATAAGGTTGTTATTTACTATATTTGTTTCTAACTATAAATTTTAGATAAAGGCTTTGTTGATATTATATTATGCTGCATATGACAAGGTGATTTAAAACAAACCTAAACCGCAATAATTAAACTTCATGGTTTAAAGTATCGGCCAATACCAATACGGTTTGGCATGTCCCGATCCGATACTGACCGATATCCGATACTGACCGATACCGACATTTGGGGTCTATTTTTCAGTCAATTCGACAAAGAAAATTAAAGAAAAAGACAAATCATCAAGGGTTTGAAGCATAATAAGGTTGTAAAAGCATGTAAAAGAAGAAAAACAATCTATTGTATGTAAACCAATCGGTAAAGGTGACTACTATTTTATTTAATTTCAAAACTGCTAAGAAATAACACTGAAAATACTTAAATTATGCCTAAATATATTAAATATGTGTTTTAAAATGTAAATAATTTATTAATAATTATTTGTCTTCCGATACCCAAAAAAATCGATACTCCGACCTGAAACCTCCGATACTACCGATATCGTCGATACCAATACTCATAGGAATAGTCTGATACCGATTCCGATACCGATACTGTGAACCTTGCCTGAAACTTTAGGGTTCAGGGCAATATTCTCTCTTAACATTTTACTGTGTATTCTTTCCTACTTGACTCAATTCAAGTCATTTAGGTTTATGTTTAGTTCTAGCAGCGCCTTTAACATATTGATATTTATCTTTTCCCTTCTTTGCAGGCCGAGTTGCAGAAGCTGTTGTGTTCCGTCATTTTGCAGTTTTACTACGATTGAGCAGTTGTCAACTAGGTTGCATTTGAGTTGAGACGGACCATTCTTCTTTGAAGCATTGAATGTGTCTGGTTGATTTAGCCATTAGGTGGTAGCGATTTGGCGAGACATGATTTCTCCAGGTTGTAGCTTGAGACTTGATCAGAGAAAAAAGAAGAAGGAATAATTCAGTAGAGGCTGCAGATGTAGACTTTATTAGACTAAAATCTTATATTGATAAAGAAATAAATAGTTTCGTTTAGAGTATTCTCGCTAGTGTACTTGCTCTAGATCGTTTTTTGATGCTTTCTCTGAGACTAGAACATTCTCAATATAGTTATCTTTTTTTTACCAATTTTGTTGTCATGGTATTCCCAAATTTGTTGTCGTGGTATTCCAAATATTGTGCAAAGACATACATAAATAATAATGCTGACATGGGGAACATGGAAGAGGAATTGTGAGTTGCTTTTTTTATTGGTATGGTATCTTTAAAGAGGAATTGTGAGTTGCTTTTTTTTATTGGTATGGTATGTCACGCCCCGATTCGTAGAGTCATTTATTGACATATTTTATCTCTTGGAATCGATCGTCCTCGCTTGGGCGTGATGCCGTATAAGTCTGGTATTGCACTTGTACAAGGCAAAGATGGTACATAGGTGATAATTCTTCAAATAGGAACACATTGCAGCGGCAGAAGCAGACAAATTGAAGTTAGTGAGGACAATCTTTTTCATTGAATAGAAGTACATCACTTCTTTATGGCAGCGGAGATAAAAGGATAACTTGAAGTCACACAGAGATATATATAGAACTTTATTCTCTTTATTGATAATTGAAGAAGAGTACAAGACTTGTATTGAAGTACAATGTTTACAGCACATCTCACTTTACATTGAAAGCCAACAGAACAATGCTATACAGCTTACATTTGATATTTGGATACAATGAATTACAACTCGATATACCGACTTGGCTTACAATCTCACTGGTACAACTGATTACAATGTTCCATACATTATGCCCTTTATAACAGAAGACATCATCTTGTGCAAGGAGAGCTTCTGTATGCCCAACAAATTTTCGATGCCGCGGGACCAATCCAGCTAATCTTTATGTGTAGAACATTCCAAGCACGAGCACATGCCCACAAAACGTGGGTCAGCACATCATCTATGTACTGGCGAGCAGAATCAACCCACTCGCATAAACCAACATTTAAAGTGATCATTTAAGCAAGCATTTATTAGAATGATCTTTCTACTTGGGGCCTAGCATCAGTTTACAGTTCATGGGCAATAATCAGAGTGAAGCATGTAAACATATTCTTAGTTGCATTCATGTGGACATATCATTTAGCATTCTTGGTGTTATCATGCAAGGCGTCATTGAGGCATCGTTAACATTAACATCTTAAACATGTTATGACAATTCTCACTTCAAGCATCACTTAGCATAGATGTTATGTTTGAGCACTATTTAAAGTAAGGCATCTTTCTAGCATACTTGAATGGAACATGTTAAGCAGGCAAGTTAAACCAACTTATACAATATCACAATTATGTGATTTCTTATCGATAGCCGACTTCTCGTACCTGCATCAAATACAGGTTATCTGATATACTTACTCTGCCGGCACAAAACATTCATTAGCATGCATCCCGACTACATGGTCACTGGTGTTGTTAAACCATGTGGACTCTTTTCATTTCATTTCATTTCAAGATAATGCGGTCAGCATAGTAGGTGGCGAGCCTCTATGCCACCCCGTCTTATCCGTGCTCCCATAGCACTCATCATTATTTCCTCCTAGGTCGAATCGGTCCCCAGGGCCCTAGGAACCGTTCGAGGAAATTATTACTCAAACTTTGTATACAAGTTGTCCATGACCATGCGAATGCGTGTCCGACTCGATTGTGAACAAAATCGTATGGTAAAACATATTAAGGAAAGTAAAGGCAACAGTGCATCATTAGTCATATTCAATGACTTATTCCTTTCATCATTACCATCATTTTATTTGGTGATCTCAACGATCCCAGCTTTATCATTTCTCAATCATTGCTTCATTTACAACGTATCTCATAACATTCCTTTCTTAAAAGGAACGTAACATTCATTCATTTCATAGGGACATTTATTCATTCATTCATTTCTTATAAGGGACAGACAGCATTTTATATTCTTGCAACAGTTATACAGAGAATACATGATTCTAGTGTCTCATTCAGTTCATTGGGTCGATAGCATAGCCAGTTCGTTTCTTATTCTATCATTCACAAGGCATCTCATTATTCAAGTGTTTTGCCGTTTCAGCAACATTAAACATAAGGAACAATGTTATCAATTTAATCTCGGGCATCGAATCACATTAGCAGTTCAATGTGTTGTACATTTCAATAATTCTCAACATAGCATCTCTATTATTCAGCAACTAACATATGGGACATTTAGGGACATTTCATAGCATTTTAATACTTTATTTATTAAGCATGAAGGAGTAAGGAGGAGGAAGGACAGTTCCACTCACTTGCAATAAAGGGTCTTCCTGTTCCGATCACACACCATTCTACTATGCGTAGCTCCACCAGCGAGCCACGTTCCAATACCCATCCGTCTAGCCAACCAAACGCCTCGTACGGAGCGGGGCATTACATAATATACCACTCAAAAAAAGTTTCGTCCTCGAAACTTAAGGAAACAACTCTTCTACGAGATTCACTTAGTCACAACGAGTCATTCATTCAGCTTCAATTTAATATTCATTTCAGCACACTTGGTCATCTCAAAATAGCCATCCAATTGTACCATTTAAATCCGTCAACGATTCGATATGTCTATCTCTTTTCAATTACTTGTAACTTCTCATTGATTCACCAACATTTCCTCGTATTTTTATCGCGGTCACAACATATCACTTCGTTTGGACCCATACACATATTTTAGGCGTCCCCAAAACATATACATTTCAGCCAAAGTCCGCGCTAGTGCGATAAATTCTTCCTATAATGTTATCTCAGTCGCAACCAATCACTTCGGCTGGATCCATACACATATTTTAGGCGTCCCTAAAACATATGTACTTCAGCCAACTTCCATGTTAGTGCGATTCGATCAGCCACAATATAACTCTCTTTTCTAAATCCAACTTAGCATCCTTTCAATTGACTTATTGCTTTATTCACTTTGCCACAATCACTATCTTCCAGGCTATAATACTTAATATCAGGGACAACTTGGTTAAGCTCGATACCCAAGCATAACATTTCTAACATTCGATCAAGAGTCTAACTTAGAGCCAATCATATCAAGAGTTCACATCATGCAATCATATTCCTTTCCAAATCCAACAATATTTCTCACCGAGACAATTCATGTTTTCTATAAGACACAATCCGACGTCACCCAATATTGATTACCCGAGTCAGGGTATAATTCTATACAACAGTCAAGGTTAACTTAGCTACCCGACTATAGGTACACTCAAGTCTTACCTTACGATTACAATTCCCACTTATGGCCGACATATAATCCTCAAGGGTCAAACATCTCTTAAGGTACAAGTTGAAGCATACATTCCCTTAGGTCAATACTCATTATCACAGTCCTTCATTCAATGCCACAAGGTCATCCTATGGGTCTCCAATGGTCACCAATTATTCAGTCAATCTCTAAGGTTAGCTACACTGACAGCTAAACTTAATCGTTCAGGTGACTTTCCTAGAGTGGACGGCTACTAGGGTTATACTAGTTTCTTATTCTTAGGGCCAACAAGCAACTAGCAGTTCTAAGGAACTCTACCCAAACCTATGGGTTTTAACTCAGTCTGAATAACTAATCGCCATTGTCGGCTATGCCAACAATTGGTCATGCAGCCCATGGTTTCTAGGGTCAAGTCTATCTATCTAGTGTCTTCCTCAAGGAAATAATTCCCACAGAGGCTCACTCTAGACTTACCCAACGATCGACTAAGATCGATCTATCAACACTACGATCAAATTCCAACCCGACATACGATTCTCATCGTTCTAATAATCCATCAAGTAAATTCCCAATGATTCAATTTTTATTTCAATTCCTTTGTACTCACATGAACCCATAAGCCAAGGCTGACTATTCAAGGGTCATCGGTTCCGATAGTCTTAACATAACTATGGAATCATACTATTCGGTCTGTATGACAGAGTCACACCACTAAGTCATAAGCCAACAATCTATCTCCCAACCGACAGCCATCTATACCGACATTATCCAACACATTTACAATTTCTCAATCCTATTCGTTTTTCAATCATCAAACTATCGTACAGGCATTCTTAAATCTCATGCAGTAATGGTCAAATAGTTCATCCACTCAATCCGACAATTTATGTATCACTTAACCATCCTCTAGGCAACACAATAGTCAAAGTGGCTACTTGTTACTTTTCTAATCCCATTAAATTTCTCAGCATACATGCACATAGGCAACGACTATCCTTTGGTGATCAAGATGGATTAACATCTATTACACCTTAGGGTCAAAGCATAGATCTCTAACATTCCTTTGATTCACCGACGATATTTCCAAAACTTTCAGCTACGCAACCAACTTTGTATTAGCCATATTTAATTTACATCCAACCAATCGAAGTCGACATTCAAATGTTCTAAGCCACAACATTCTCTAGCCAAATCCATTTACCCATAGCATACTAACTGTCTTACTAATCCGAGTCATCACTCGACTAAATAATTTCTAACCAAGCCAACCGTTACCATTCTACAATCTCGCTACCCAACATAGCATCAAGGTCAGAGGACACTCGAGTCATCTAGCAACAATGTATGACTCCCAGCTAAGTCTCGGTACTACCCAGTACTCACAGATAGTCTCATTGCTACTCTATGGAAAGGGTCAACATACGTCTCGTTCTGAGGTGGTAGAGACAATATACCACTCAGAAACGAAGCCATCCTTAAACAATATCAATTCAATCTATTCCGAACATTTGTGATCTATAATGATCACAATACTTAACCAACATCTCGGGGTCTCAATATCATAAGCCAACATTCTTAGGGTCTCGAAAGTACTAGCGAGCACATATGAGTCAACTCACTAGTTCTGCTGAACTCATCCATCAATTATTCATTCCCAATCCTTTTCCAACATCACATGCAATTCTCAACTTGTTGCAGCATACATAGCCATTTCCTTTATTCCCACATTCCAAACAGCATTCACAATATAGCATACTATGGCATCGAGTCATTGTTGGGTTATTTGTGTCCAAACCAACAACAATCATTCATTTAGGGGCATCACAATGTATATAGACTTATTGTATGGAACATCCAGTGAGCAGCCAAGAGGGTCAACGAACTTTCAAGCACAGATAACATAAGGATGATTACCGAACAACAATAGCATAATCGTGGAAGCAATCTTTGATTTAATCGTAGAAGCAACGTTGAGTGATCGCAGAAGCAACTTTGGTTAATCATCGATGCAACTTTGATTTGGAATAAATCAAAGACGAGACCAAGGACGTAAAGTCGTGCTCTGATACCAATTTATCACGCCCCGATTCGTAGAGTCATTTATTGACATATTTTATCTCTTGGAATCGATCGTCCTCGCTTGGACGTGATACCGTACAAGTCTGGTATTGCACTTGTACAAGGCAAAGATGGTACATAGGTGATAATTCTTCAAATAGGAACACATTGCAGCGGCAGAAGCAGACAAATTAAAGTTAGTGAGGACTATCTTTTTTATTGAATAGAAGTACATCACTTCTTTATGGCAGCGGAGATAAAAGGATAACTTGAAGTCACACAGAGATATATATAGAACTTTATTCTCTTTATTGATAATTGAAGAAGAGTACAAGACTTGTATTGAAGTACAATGTTTACAGCACATCTCACTTTACATTGAAAGCCAACAGAACAATGCTATACAGCTTACATTTGATATTTGGATACAATGAATTACAACTCGATATACCGACTTGGCTTACAATATTCTCACTGGTACAACTGATTACAATGTTCCATACATTATGCCCTTTATAACAGAAGACATCATCTTGTGCAAGGAGAGCTTCTGTATGCCCAACAAATCTTCGATGCCGCGGGACCAATCCAGCTAATCTTTATGTGTAGAACATTCCAAGCACGAGCACCTGCCCACAAAACGTGGGTCAGCACATCATCTATGTACTGGCGAACAGAATCCAACCCACTCGCATAAACCAACATTTAAAGTGATCATTTAAGCAAGCATTTATTAGAATGATCTTTCTACTTGGGGCCTAGCATCAGTTTACAGTTCATGGGCAATAATCAGAGTGAAGCATGTAAACATATTCTTAGTTGCATTCATGTGGACATATCATTTAGCATTCTTGGTGTTATCATGCAAGGCGTCATTGAGGTATCGTTAACATTAACATCTTAAACATGTTATGACAATTCTCACTTCAAACATCACTTAGCATAGATGTTATGTTTGAGCACTATTTAAAGTAAGGCATCTTTCTAGCATACTTGAATGGAACATGTTAAGCAGGCAAGTTAAACCAACTTATACAATATCACAATTATGTGATTTCTTACCGATAGCCGACTTCTCGTACCTGCATCAAATACAGGTTATCTGATATACTTACTCTGCCTGCACAAAACATTCATTAGCATGCATCCCGACTACATGGTCACTGGTGTTGTTAAACCATATGGACTCTTTTCATTTCATTTCATTTCAAGATAATGTGGTCAGCATAGTAGGTGGCGAGCCTCTATGCCACCCCGTCTTATCCGTGCTCCCATAGAACTCATCATTATTTCCTCCTAGGTCGAATCGATCCCCAGGGCCCTAGGAACCGTTCGAGGAAATTATTACTCAAACCTTGTATACAAGTTGTCCATGACCATGCGAATGCGTGTCCGACTCGATTGTGAACAAAATCGCATGGTAAAACATATTAAGGAAAGTAAAGGCAACAGTGCATCATTAGTCATATTCAATGACTTATTCCTTTCATCATTACCATCATTTCATTTGGTGATCTCAACGATCCCAGCTTTATCATTTCTCAATCATTGCTTCATTTACAACGTATCTCATAACATTCCTTTCTTAAGAGGAACGTAACATTCATTCATTTCATAGGGACATTTATTCATTCATTCATTTCTTATAAGGGACAGGCAGCATTTCATATTCTTGCAACAGTTATACAGAGAATACATGATTCTAGTGTCTCATTCAGTTCATTGGGTCGATAGCATAGCCAGTTCATTTCTTATTCTATCATTCACAAGGCATCTCATTATTCAAGTGTTTTGCCGTTTCAGCAACATTAAACATAAGGAACAATGTTATCAATTTAATCTCGGGCATCGAATCACATTAGCAGTTCAATGTGTTGTACATTTCAATAATTCTCAACATAGCATCTCTATTATTCAGCAACTAACATATGGGACATTTAGGGACATTTCATAGCATTTCAATACTTCATTTATTAAGCATGAAGGAGTAAGGAGGAGGAAGGACAGTTCCACTCACTTGCAATAAAGGGTCTTCCTGTTCCGATCACACACCATTCCACTATGCGTAGCTCCACCAGCGAGCCACGTTCCAATACCTATCCGTCTAGCCAACCAAACGCCTCGTGCGGAGCGGGACATTACATGGTATCTTTAAGTCTGTCTGTATATTAAAGTTGAAGCTATCGTCTAAATATCCCAAATTCACCATCTTATGGGTAAATATAAATTCCATCTCTAATTTTCTGAAAAACTTTACCATTCGTATATTAAGGTTAAAGCTATCGTTTAAATACCAAAATTCACGTATACATAATTCCGTATGAAATTTTCTGAAAAACTTTAGCATACAAATTACATACTTCTTCTCAGTGAAAAAAAAAAAAAAACAGGCCACGTCTAAACTCCTACTTCCGCCGGTACATGAATAAATAACCTAAAAGTTTTCGCCACACTCCTTCGACATCATAATTTGATTTGGATAGCATAATTAAAAAAAATTGATTTTCTAAATATATAAATATATATATTATATAATGACTATGACACGCCTAAAAATTATATAAATTAAATAAAAGCATAGTAGTGTATATGAATAAATACAAATTTTTGTGTGTACTAGATTAAAATAACTAGTATAATTATTTTATTTTCTGATCGAGAAAATCTACGAAAAAAAGAAATAATAAAATTGATTTTTTATGATAAAAATACATCCGATATCCATCGAAGTTATTGGAAATGCGGAAGCGAGTATTATTACTCTTCGTTCCTCCTCGGCTAAAGTTTGAAGGTTTGGCATCGAATCGATATTTGGATTGGGCACCATCTTAAATGAATTATTTTATGGGTTTGAATTTAATTTGCAATAATATTCTATTTCAATTTAATGGTTAGTTTAGCTCCAATATCTTAATCCCATATATTTTCCGATATATTCCTAACCATAAATCCATCCTCTATCAAAATTATTTAGTATCTAGTTAAATTAGTTTTTATTTTGTTTTCTATTTAATAAATTTCAGTTTTTATTTTGTTTTCTATTTAATATATATTGAAAAGTTCACCTAGAAGGTATGATTGAATGATTCTTATCATAAGTTCACCTAAAATGTATGAGAGTAAGATAGATAAGAAATTTCCAAATTGGTAAGAGAAGTTCCTAAGTAGCATAATTGTTTAGAGTATTCTCACCACGGGTGTAAAAAAGAAATGGTGGATCACTAAACGAGAATGTGATGCCACTTTTCCAATTTTCCAAATTGGTAAGAGAGGGTTATTAGACTAAAATCTTATATTGATAAAGAAATAAATAGTTTCGTTTAGAGTATTCTCACCACCAGGGGTGTAAAAAAGAAATGGAGAATCACTAAACGAGAATGATCCCACTTTTCCAAATTTACAAAATTACAAATTGGTAAGAGAAGTTCCCAAGTTGCATAATCTTTCAACATTAACTTTCACAATACCAGTTGAGAATATAGTCTTAATATACCACTTTTTGCTGTGAATTAATCGAGCTCGAGCTCGAGCTTTTGTAAGCTTGAGCTTGGCTTGACTAAAATTAATCGAGCTCGAGCTTGCTAAGTTTTATTATTTTAGAGCTTGAGCTTGGCTCGAGCTTGTTTATATTAAGCTTGAGCTTGGCTTGATAAGCAAGCTTTATTCAAGCTTGATAAACAAGCTCGATAAGCTCAAATTCAAGCTCGTTAAGCTTGATTTCAAGCTCGTTCAACTTTTTTTCAAGCTCATTAAGCTTGATTTCAAGCTTAACGAGCTTGATTTCAATCTCAATGAGCTCGATTTCAAGCTCGTTAGGTTTGAATTCAAGTATCTGTAATATTAACAATTTATTTATAAAAAATAATTTAAAAAAAAGTTCCTTAATATCAATTATTAAGGACATATAAATATATAATGCACACAACCATATTGTTATACAAACATATATAAAATTAGAATTCAACAAAGAACAAACAAGCTTCTAAACAAGGTCCTATTCGAGCTTCTAAGTTGTTGCTTAGGAACTTCATGCCCACAGCAAAAAAAAAAAAAAAAGATTGAAACTTGCATAAGTAATAATGCTGAGATGGGGAGCATGGCATCATCTGAAACTTCATGATAGTTGTTACCTAGGAATAACTTCATCCCCACAGCAAAAAAAAACAAAACAAAACATTGAAAACATTACTGTATACATTGTTGTTGATAGTAACAATCTGTGAAGAGGAATTCCGAGTTGCAATTTTTATTGGTATGGTATCTTCAAGCCTGCTGTTATCCGAAGTTATCCCAGATTCTCTTTCATACACATTTAGAGTACTTGATCTAGAACCGATTTTAATTTGCATTTGTCCTTGGTGTATTCTCATTTCCTCTAGGACTCGAACATTCTAAACTTCTATGCTCTCTTTGTAAATGGGGAAGATTAATGCACACTAGATGCACTACCAAAATACGCTCATTTAGCGACGGCTTTTTAGCGACGAAATTTTTCCGTCGGTATTAGCGACCGCTTCGTGCCCGCTCAGCGACGGATTACCGACTACACGCCTTTGCCATTTTTATTTTAATTTTAGGGGGATGAAAGGTCGCACGTTCGTCGCTAGACTGTCGGAAATATAGCGACGGATACCCAGTCGTCGCTACGTAGTCGATTATTTGGCAGGAATTGTATAGAGAATTGGCGGGACATATCTTCGACTACGTAGCGACGGATATTCAATCGGATAATCAATAATAGCGACTACCTGGCGACGGATTATTAGCAGTCGCTATTCCGTCGCTAAATTTACGTTCCAGACATAAATGAAAAGGCGGGGGGAACTTTTGGCATTCCCCCCAAATTCAATCTCTCTCCTCTCTCTCTCTCTCTGTCTCTCTCTCTCTCTCGCGCGGCTTCGGTGAACGGCGACGACGTCCTCTCCTCTCTCTCTCCCGAAGGTAATCCCCTCTCTCTCTCTCTCTCTCTCTCTCTGTGTCGCAGTGTCGACGTAGGGGCAGCGGGGGCGGCGGGCTTGGGGACATTCGGGCTTGGGGCGGGGGCGTCGGGGACTGGGCGGCTGGCTTGGGGCGGGGGCGTCGGGGGCTAGGCGGCTGGCTTGGGGCGGGGGCATCGGGGCCTGGGCGGCGGGCTTGGGGCAGGGGCGTCGGGGGCTAGGCGGCTGGCTTGGGACGGGGGCGTCGGGGCCTGGGCGGCGGGCTTGGGGCGGAGGCGTCGGGGGCTGGGCGGCGGGCTTGGGGCGGGGGCGTCGGGGGCTGGGCGGCGGGCTTGGGGCGGGGGCGTCGGGGGTGGGCGGCGGGCTTGGGGTGGGGGCGTCGGGGGCTGGGCGGCGGGCTTGGGGCGTTTGGCTTGGGGCGGGGGCGTCGGAGGCTGGGCGGCGGGCTTAGGGCGGCGGGCTTTGGTCGGGGGCGGCGGGGGGCTTTGCTTATCAAATTCATCTGAGTTTATATATTGGCTAAATAATGTGTTATCCATATTGGGTGTTATCCATTAGTTTGGTGGTATTTGGATTAGTAAATGTGAATATGGAGTTTGGGTTCATGGTGTATATGTTCACTGTGTCAAGGACAGTGCGAGTTCTTCATCTGCATAAGTCAGTGTTTGGGTTCATGGTCTATACATCTAACTGTGATATACATATATATGTGCCTATTATAATTAGCATGCAGGACGGCTTGGGGTGTAATGTGTGATTGTAGACATGGTAGGAATTATAGGTAATTAATGCTAGTGTGACTAGACTAAGGTAGTGCTTGCTAGATAATAAGGACACTCTAGTATCCTAACCAAGTTAATTTTAGACTAGATATTTAGGATATAGCTCCCATATCCTAGAAGTGGACTCTTGCAATTTAGAAATAGATAGATTGACTCAGTTTGGTTTCGGTATCGCACTATCGGTATCGGTATCGCACTATCGGTCAAGGTTCACAATCGGTATCGGAATCGGTTTCGGACTATTCCTATGAGTATTGGTATCGGCGATATCGGTAGTATCGGCGGTATCGTATCTGAGTATCGGACTTTGGTATCGAAAAACAAATAATTATTAATAAATTATTTACATTTAAAAATATATATTTTATATATTTAGGCATAATTTTAAGTATTTCAGCGTTATTTCTTAGTAGTTTTGAAATTATATGAAATAGTAGTCACCCTTACCGGTTGGTTTTGCTGAATTGACCGGAACAAAGACCCCCATAGTCGGTATCGGTCAATATTTGGTATCGGTCGGTATCGGATCGGAACATGCCAAACCGTATCGGTATCGGCCGTATCGGATCGGTATCGGCCGATACTTTAAACCATGCTATCGGTATCGAACTATCGGTATCGGTATCGGTATCGCACTATCGGTATCGGTATCGCACTATCGGTATCGAACTATCGGTATCGGTATCGGTATCGCACTATCGGTATCGGTATCGGTATCGGTATCGCATTATCGGTATCGAACTATTAGTAACAATTGTATTTATATTTTTCTCTTCTCGAGCTAGAATACTAGCGGATCTGTTTGCCATTAAAATTGTTTGATTGCAAATCTTAATACAAACAGAACAGTGTTACAATATAGGACTTAGATGTAGTCCTAGGAGTACACTTTTGTTTAATCTGGGTCCTTAGTACCAATGGAGCGAGTGGTAATACGTTGACTCCGTTGACGGGCTGACGACGGTTATCGGTTCTCTGAAGGTGTAGATTGCTCTGGGTGCTGGAGCTTGCTGAGAGGAAGAAGACGTTGAATGTCTGTATCTGCCTCTCTGATGGTGTGTTCGTTCGTCTCTGTCTGTGTGTGGAAGAAGGAAATGATTCCTCTATTTATAGCTGGGCAGGTTGGCTGCTCATGCGCACATATGTAGGATGCGCCGGTACGTGGGGACGCCACGTGGGGATTGCTGATGGAGGCGCATGGATGATGCGTCCTACTCGAGGGGTTGAATTCTTCATACTGCTGTTGTGAGCCGGCACGTAGCAGAGGAGAAGATCTTTCCGTTGCTGAAATCTTGGATGAGTTGAGTCAAAGGACACGTGTCGTCGACTCATGGCTCGGAGATCTCGGATCTGATGGGGGGATGATTTGGTGGGATGCGCCTTGGATTAGGCGCATGATGAGATTTTGGCTCGTGACCTTTAGGAGTCACGAACCATTCTGGGCGCATGGCTTTTGAGGCGCATGTAGGCGAATTTTCTTCTGTCTTTCGGGATCATAGATCAGTCTGGGGCGCATGGCTTTTGAGGCGCATGCAAAGCGTCAACTGGAGACTCTTCTTCTGTCTTTAGGGATCAGTAAAGGGTCTGAGACGCATGGCTTTTGAGGCGCATGCGGATGGTTGGGTGGCCACGTGGCAGTAGCCGTCGGGGTAAAGTCATGATGATGCTGACGTTGTGGACGCTTCGTTTTCTGCAAAAGCTGTCAACCGTTCAGACTTGGGGAGGCGTGCTGCCAACTCTGTCAGTTCAGCATTTAATATTGGTGACATTCGATGGACAGCTGAGTGGGCGCGTTGGTTGACGTTCCACTAGGCGTATGGGGACGCATCCTCTGTGATGCGCTCGGTACAGGGCGCATCTGTGGGAGGCGCTTGGTGTTTGAAGGGGTGTGATGCGCTGTCCAGCCGGCACATCCGACACGTCTTTAATGATGCGGCTGTTTCGCTTCTCGAGTGCCTTTAAATAGCCGTTTGGCTGAAGTCGAGGCGTCTGGTTCATCTATTTAATGTGAGTTCATTGTACGGAATTCGGAGAGCCATCCCTTGGCGCGTGGGTTTGATCTGTCCGGCCTATAAATAGTGGCATGGAGAGAAGGTTTGCTTCTCATTCCCTCACGTACCTCCAACATGAACTTGGGTATTCGGGTGCATTCTGTTGACGAAGTGTTCCCGAGGGTGAAGATGAGACGCCTTGTCGTCGTTGATGCACTTGAAGGTGACTGTTACATCCAAAAGACGGAGTCGAGGGCTTCTGAGGCAGGCGGAAGGTGCCTGTTGCATCCAAAGATGGGGATGCTCGGGCCTCATCTTCGTTGTTCCGGAAGAGCCATAGATCGGAATGGCGGTGCCCTGACCGTCTTCCTTTGGCTTTGGAGGCTCTTTCTCTGGATGGGGTGTTAACTGCCACCCTCATCCTGCTCGGCCAGGTGAGCCTGGTTGGAAGTGCAGCACATAACTGGGCTGCTGAAGGGATGCACATAACTGAGCTGGATGCACATAACTGAGCTGCTGAAGAGATGGTGGGATGCGCCTGGTTTGGAGGCGCATGGTATCTGCTGCGCCTAACTGGCGGCGCATGATGACTGCTGTGCCTATCTGGAGACGCATGGTAGCCGCTGGCTGTAGACTTAGGATCTTTTTTTTGTAGAAATTCTCCTTTGTACAACCTTTTCTAAACATGTAATAGACTTTTGTATATAAATAAAAAGTCCTTCTTCGAATGTCTATACTTATTGACTTTGCTGTGAAGTGTTTTGTCCGAGTTCTGGCGCATGTAGTGTCTGGCGCATGGGCTTTCTGGTTGTGAAATTCCATGCTTCTACAAGACCCCCTTCAAAGTTTTCAAAACTTTTGAATAAGTTTTGGAATACTTTGAATAAGAAGCATGGCGATCAGGGCACACGACCGTTGGGGCGCATGCCTGTTCGGACGCATGCTCTTCTCAGTTAATGCATATGATAATACCTCGGTAACCGAAAAGATTAAACAGTTATCTTTTGGTTTTATCTGCTGTTATCTTCACAGGACCCGAGGCGACGGCTGAGATCACTCGTCATCGGTTCACGCGTGCGACCACGGCCTATAAATAGGTGAGAGATGGAGAGAGAGAGAGTTCTTCTGCTCTGTGCTTTTGCCTCCTTTAGAGTTCTTCTTCAAAACCCTAACTTCTTCTTCTCTGAGAGAATGGCTCCCAAGACTCCTCGTGGCGGTGCTAAGGGAAAGGGGAAAGAGAAGGAGCCTGTAGAGGCTGTCGTGAGTGACATTCCCCGCCCGCCTGTCAAAGTTCGGCCGGCGGTAGTCGGTGAGCTTTATTGTCTTCTATCGTTCTTATATGTGGACTTTGAGTCCTGATGATGTGTTGAGATCTTTCCTGTCGACGTGCACAGGCTCAGGCCTTTATCATGCACCGTAGTTTTAGTTGCTGACGCGCATGGGTTTTGTACCCTGATGATGCGCCGAGGCTCTACCGCTGACGCGCATGGGTTTAAACCCTGATGATGCGCTGAGGCACTACCGCTGACGCGCATGGGTTTAGACCCTGATGATGCGCCGAGGCTTCTTTTTCAAATGTGCTTGATACGCGCTTTTGACGAGAATGAAGCTCTGATCTTTGTGTCGTCTCTAATATCTTTGCACTTTTGTCAGTGTCGATGACTGTCCCACTCTTGAACGAAGTTCTCCTGGACGCCGCGCTCTGCCAGATGGAAGTAGATTATGATGAAGAGGTGATAAACCCTGCTCAAGCGGCTATTATGTTGGATCAGCATCCCGAAAGAATGATTCAAATTCGAGAACAATATCACGGGTTCCTTAAACGGATGATGGAACATGGCGTTCTGAAATCTGCCACTTCCGATAAAGTGACCTTCTTAAAGCCTGAGTTCCTGTTCGGAGACCGCCTTTCTTCTACTGAAGCCAAGGTGCTGAAGGTCAAAGAAGACTGGTTCTTTACAGCCAGGGGCATACATATGACCGTCAGGCAGCTCGAACGTCAGTGGCCTTTGTTGGCCTTCTGTCGTCTTGCCTCCAAAAGAAGAATGTCCTGGGACATTACTCCATCTCAGGGGGGAGCGGTAGCAGGTATTATCAGAATTGATTCTTCTTCTGATCAGAGGGATACTTTGGCCGCCTCACGAGCTGGTACCTCTTACACCTGGCGGACTCTTCGTCCTGGGAGTATTTATAGCGATGTTCCCGTCAATACTTTTGCCTTGGGTGCCTCGACTTTTGCTCGTCGCATGTTGTTGATGGAACAATCATACCCCAAGGGAGACTTTCGGGTAGAGGGTTGGTGTCATTATGTTTCAAAATGGGACAAACTGACACACTGGATCCTGTCGCGGTTTCAGACTGAACTCCAAGATATTGGGCTAACCGCCGCGATCCGGGCCACTCAAGCAGGTGTAGAGATTAACAGGCACATGTTTCTTGCGCTTTTGGAGATGTTTGATACCCATACCGGGACCTTCTTCGCTCCAGTGGGGGAGCTAGGGCTCGCGCTTCATGAGATGTACGAGGTATCAAAACTCCCCTGGGGATCGGAACCTTACGAGGAGTACTTCCCGACCAATGAAGAATTCCAGGTCTTGGGGGACAAAGCTGATGATATGATGGCTGTCTTCAAAGAAGTAGCGAGTCATCACTACTATATGCAGAAGAAGGATAGGGGCGGGACGCAGCCTCATGTAACTGCTTGGAGAGATCACATCTTTAGGCAGGACAAAGAGGATCCTTCCCATTTTTCTACTCCGTCGGCACTTTCTCGTAACGAGGTGCTTTCCGAAATGAGCAGGTTAGGCGAGAAGAATCCCTTGGAGAACGAGGACCAGCAGTCGGATGAACGCTCTTATAGCTGTTTTTGGCATCTCACCTATCGGATGTCGCCAAAAGCAGTATTAGTCGCGTACCTTATGGTTTGGCTCCGGGACCATGTCTTCTCAGGCGGGTCTGGCTCTGTGGAGAGGGTGACTCGGAACTTTATTCTGCCGGCCGTGAAGTTGGCCTTCGGCCGTCCTTTAGCTTTACTCCCCGCAATGGTGTGTAACCTGTTGCGGGGTCTACGAGAGTTTGCGGGAGATGTCGTTCACGAGCGAGGCAAAAACAACAACTTTCCGCGTGCCGAACTGTCGTTTCATTATTTGATGGGGTGGTTAATTTTACACCATCCCAATGTGATGAGCCCGGGTTCGGAGGAAGACTACAGGTCCGGAGATGCATTCCTCCGACGTTTCCATCGGAGGAATTGGTCGCACACTGGTGTTCCTGTCTGCAGGAAAGTTTTATCCCATCTTCAGGGATGGGAGATCGCCAAAGTTGGTCCTGTCTTTTCCGATTTTGAGGCCAACGAAGATCTGGTGGACTCGGGTGAAGATGCCACCACTCTGTCTCCATGGGGATTCCGCTGGTTATAAAGTATCCGGCCGTCCCATTTGGTATATCGGAACAGGAACCAGTGTTACCTGGAACCGTATTTGCCGAGCCGCTTTGCAAGACAATTCGGGTACGCCCAATTGATGTTGGATAATCCCAGTATCACCTTGGGGTACGCGGGAAGTTTGCTGGATGGTGCACGGGCTTGGCATTACTATAATATCGGATGTACTGGAGCCCGCTTTACGCTCCCTGTCCAGAATCCGCGGCCGCCGATTCTTTACTCAGCCGCCAGATTTTACTGTGCTATGGTTGCCGCGCCCGCCGGATATGATAGGGAGACCAGTTTTATTGGAGGCACCCATTTAGCGGCGAGTGCAGACACTTTGGCGAAGGCCCAATCGTACCGTCCGCCTGAGTCGGGTTATTGAGGCGCTCCCGCCGTATCTACCGGGGGTCAGGCAAAACCCTCGGTTGATCAAACGAAAAGGCGTGCAGATACAAAGGTCGACTCTCCTGTATCGAAAAAACAGAAGAAGGCGTCGTCACCGACGGTGTCCTCGGACTCAGCATCTGCAGAGGTAAGGTGTCCCGTAAGGTTTGGTTTCAAGTTCAGCTTCTTATGTAATCATGCTTCTTTCTCTTTTTGTAGGAGCCGCTGAAAAGAAAGCCCCGCACTCCAAAATTTGGTGGGAGCAGGCCAAAGGAGATGGCGGGCTCGTCTGAAGTACGTATTCCGCCCACTATGATGTCTCTCATGGAGGAGAACGCCGAGGATGTTGTTGTAGAGATTCTGACATCCTCGGATTATGTCAGACGGGAAGCTGTGGATGCAGCAGCTTCCGAGAAGATGAAGGTCACAGCGTCGGCCTTGGATGTCGAGGGTCCAGAGCTGCAAGAGTCTGTTGCGGGGGCAACAGATATGGTTGGGACAGAGGAGAGGGTTGATTCCCCTCCTTGTCATGATGAGGGGAGGTCGGCTGTTGTAACACCCAGTTTTTTAATTGAGGGTATTTTGGTCATTTTCAAAATTTTGGAATTATTTTGGGATTATTATATTTAATTATAATTAATGTGATTTTAGATAATTTTTGGTGATTTGTTTGGTGCTAGTTTTAGACTGTGACCCATGTGGACTAGGAGACTGTCCTATTAGCCAACCTAGGTCCAGACATCATGGTTAGGTTATGAAACCCTAGTGTGACTTTAGTTAGTCATTTCAAGTTAGTTAGAATTGGTTTGGGGCTAATCGGAGTTAGTTTGGTTTGAGAATGGCTTGTGTAGTCACAAGTCAAATCATGACTTAAACTAGATAGGACCCAACTAGCTAGCCAAAACCCTAAACCCTAGGCCTATGGCCAACCACATAACAGCCCCTCCCCCTATTTATATCCTCCCAAATTTTAGGGCTAGCCTCTTTTCATTAGGGTTCATCAAGTTTTAGAAAGAGGTAAAGTTCCATCCTTACAAATTCATAGAAAATCCAAATTAGGTCCTTTTTCCTTCAAACAAATTCCTATAGGCTCTAAATATTATTCTCTTGCTGTTGGGATTGAGTTTTGACAGGGAGCACACAATTTGAGGAGTTTTGGTGCTTTGAAGAATCCTCTTCTTTGGAGCTTTTTGGAGCTTTGGACACCTATAGGTATAATCCCTATTAATGCTCCTAAAATTCTGTAAAAATCATTTCTAGGATGCCCTAACCCTAGCCAAACTGTAGGAATAGGGTTTCCTAAATTTTCGTGTCGATTCGTGTCCATTCTGGACACGTATCAGTGTGTGCTGCTAAGTGTTTGATGAAATGCCCCAATGGGCATTTCGTGTGATTTTTGGATTTCTGTTTGAATAGGAATTTAGTATTAGGTCTCGCTTATCCATTTCTGTGCTTGGTGTCGTGTCTTAGTGTTGTGTCGAGTCCACACGGACACGCGAACACGTGGTCGCGCGCGCGCGTGCACAGGCACTGTGCTTGCCCTGCTGCTCGGGCATGTTTGCGACTCGGACACGGCTCCTCGACATGCCAAAATTGGTTTGTAGCATGGGGCTATGACTGACATGAGGCTCGTCAAGTTTCACGAGTCCTCGTGTCGTGTCGGACACGGTATTCAGGGTGCACTGGGCTGATGTGTGTGCGTGTGTGTTCTCTGTGTTGTTCTGATTGTTGTAAATCGATTTTAATGTTTTTAAATAGGTTTAATTGATTGAATGGAACCTAAACGTGATGCTTAAACCCTGCTATACTATGTTACATAATGGTAGGTTTTAGATTGTGTTTTGGCTCGAAACATTGGAAGACTGTGCAAAGTCTGATACGGGTTTTCCATTTTTTCTTTCCAAACAGTTAAATCTCTTTTATATTATGTTTTCATCTGTCCATGACTTCCTACATGTTATATATTATATTAGCTAAATGTTTCATTCAATTTTTGTGGTTGTATGATGTGTTTTGGCTCGATTTTGGGCTTGAACTGCAGTATTTCTAATACTGTCTTGACACACTGTTCCAGTCTACTTCCTAACTTTTAGACCCTGTTTTAGTAATTATTTCACTTCTAAATATCCCCCACATATCATTGTTCATGCCTAGTTCAGAATCTTTTCAAATGTAGGCTTTTGGAATGTGTAATAGGATTTTAGTAGTTGAGTTGGTTTAACTGTTTTGTAACTGAAGTTGTTTTCCTGATTCATGTGAAAACTGAGATTCATAGTTTGAAACCTGGTAATTTGTTTTCCTTTTACACTACATGTGCTAACCTAAGTTGGGATGGTGTTCCCAGTTAACTAGAAACCTGATACTTGTGTGATTCACTGATATTGCATTCCTTGCTTCATGAGTTCTCACTCATTAACTGAGTTCCCTCTTTGATTTAGAAACCTGAATAGATTTCTTTCCTTTTTATGTTAACAATTTGAGTTTTAGTTAGTTAGTAAACTGAAATGTAGTGTTGTCTTGAGCATTGGTTCAATGTTTCCCTTTCATTTGCTATGTGTTCTATTTCCTGGAATTATTGCACTGAACTGAATTCAGTGAGTTCTCTGTTTTCTTTCCATTCAAACTGATATTGGGTTGAGGTTGATAGCAGTCCCTGTATTGGACTGTTGGTTACTGTCAAATTGTTGGTTGCCTTTCCTTTTGATTGACTGTCCTGGATATGTGTCAAACTGATATTTATGAACTGTTGGAGTATTCAAACCTGAGATTTAATTCTCAGCCTTCACAAACCTGAAATGTGGGGGGGAACTAGTTTCATTTCCTTCCTATTTTGATGAACTTACTTTTCTGAAACCTGAGATTGTTCTAGCCACTATTTCCCTTCCTTTCAAATGTATTCAAAATCTGAGATATCTCTTTAGGCAGTTAGATGTTTTATGAATGCTAAAGCCTGGGAGTAACTTTCCTTCTCTGTTTAATAAACCTGAAATTGATATTAAACAAATCTGAGATTCAGCACATATATATTACTAAGTTAATATGTAACCTGAATTGATTTCTTTCCTTTTCTTTTGTTAACTGTTAACTAGATTGAGGTTTCTTTTGGACTGTTGGGGAGGGGGATTCTATAGTTCCTGTCTTACTGTTTTGATATGGCATGTGCACTGCTGTGTGATGATTCATTCATCTACACTAATTTTTATAATGTCACTGTTAAGTCCCAGACTTCATGATGTTGGTTTATTGATTGTTTCACTGATTTCTTGCTTTTTACACTGTTTTAAAGATACCATACCACACACTGTCACTCTCACTAGATACACAAACATTTACATGTTCTCATGAGTTTTTCCCTCCTTTGTATTACTAATTGAACTTGTGTTCTTACATGAACCTGTGATGGACTTGTTATTCAGTTTCAATGCACACCCCCTTCCACACCATACACTTGTAATTACCCTCTTGTATACCTATATTTAACATACATGTTGTAGTGATATCAGTTTTCTATATACATATATTAGATATATAGGTAATATGTGTGAAATATGTGTATATATATATATATGGTAATTGTGGTGTCTTGATATTGGGATTTTATGTGTTATGTTATAGTGTGAATATAGGATAGGGCTATAGGCTATATTCTATAATAGATTTTACCTATATACCAATGTGTATAGGCATGGCTTGACAAGGTATTGCCTAGAATAGTCTAGAAAGTCTAGAATAGTCTAGAAAGTCTAGAATAGTCTTGCTAGACATAGTTTAGACTAGATTGACCTAGATTCATATAGAATGCATTGTAGTGCATATTATTTACCATTCTGGACTCGTTGTGACTTGTGCTGTTCTAATAGGAGCCAGACACCACTCCTCGGACAGTATTTTCATCTCGGACTTTCAGTTAGCAGGCGAGTACATTCTCTGATCTTTTCATACTTACCTGGATTATATTCTTGCTCTAGATTACTCTACATGATGCTGACACGTATCTTCAAAGATTAGTACTATATGGATCCTTTCCTGAGATGTTATCCTTTACGGGTGCATCGGGTATTTCATGTTCATGTACTTTATCATGTGCATCAGGTACTCCTTGTACTCGTACTAGTTCATATTTTTACATGTTCTCATGTGCTTTCACGTGCCTCATGTACTACTCATTACATGAGTTCACGTATCTTAGTTGTATTCATGTGCTTATAACGTAACTTGAATGGATCCTTGTGTACTGGTTGGGGCGGGGTGAGTAGAATTGGTTATGTGAACACTATCCCCAGTAGCTGTATAAATGTGCCTCTTTATTTGTATTCATGTGCCCCCAAGCCGTTTACATAACCATTATGCTCTAAATCACGTAGCCACTTACAGTCTCTACTATTATGTATTTACTTTCAGTTACAAAATATCTCCTGTTTACTCGTACTTCCTTTTCAGCACTTCCTGTATTTTACTCTATTGCATGATTTATACTCCTAACCTGCTATGAACTGTTTTGAGAGATATGTGCTCGTTTCCGTCCTGACTGGACCTGTTGAAAATTTTACAGTGAATGACGAGGCTCTGGTGTCTATCCCTCTTGGTGCAGCATTTGACATCACTAGTGACTTGGACCTGCTGGCAGTTGATGTTACTTCCTTTAGTTTAGGATTGCCTTACTATCTTGGATTACTGTACTAGACTTGAGATATTCTGAGTTGTATATTTTAGACACTTAGATTTCTGGATTGTATCTCTGTGATGTTACATTCCTAGATGTTATCTATCTTTATCTTTCTATCTCATTCCTGTTCTATCCTAGATGTGGTTGAGTTATATTGTGCTATGTCACCCCCATTCGGGGAGTATAACTGTATATTACCCTTATCTGTTAGATGTTATGACCTAGGACAGCGTTCTACCGCCGACACTGCGGCGTAGGCTGGACGTATCCACGTCTCGTGCCCTTACTCTAGGGTGCGGGTCGTGACACGTTTTTAGTGGTGGCCCATGCAGGTCGAGTTTTTGTAGTGGTATTCAAACTAGAGTATCACTACAGCCTGCAGAAGAATTATGATATATTTTAAGGGTACTCAATCACAGTTAGGATTCCTTGAAAGATTCCTGGGACGACCCTTGAGAATCTTATTTAAACTTCAATTTGAAATCCTTCCCCTTGTTGTTCGCTCTCACTCCTTGATTATTGAATTTGATTTTTATGAATCGTTGTTGATTTTGATTTTCCTATCGAGATGAATTTTATAGCCTGAGTTACGATACTTCTGATAACATATATTGACAGAAATACAGGGATGGTAAAACGTCTACATGATTATGGAATCTGTAGTTTATCGCAGCCATATTAGCTGGCGTGGCGGAAACATGGAGACCTGGCTTCGGATGTACGTATCTTGGTTATGAGATTTGGAATTTCTCGCAGCTATACTAGTCGGCATAGCGAGATTTCCAGACGACATGATTGTAGAGGTGCATACCCTAGTTATGGAATCTATCGTTATTCGCAGCCTTGCTTACTGGCAGGGCGAGGACTCTGAGTAACATGATTTTGGACAGACGCATATGATTATCAGATTGTATCTTGAGAAGGTTTTAAACATATCATCTCTATCGTACCATTCTGTTGTATAAATTGTACCCATCATCAAATAACTTAGGAGTAGGAGTATGAGTAGGAGTAGCTTAGCTATTATTATAAGTTTGTGTAACTTTTTGCTATAATTTCTTCCTAATGCAATGAATCGATGATTTTGCTAGACCTTAACTTGGATCTGATATTATAGCTCTGGTTTCAAATAGTTCCTTCTTTTAAACAGATAGGCAGAGCAGGTTTTGTCATTATTTTTTTTCTCTTGCCATTAATTCATGTATTACCCTAATGTATATATAGTGGACACAGATGTTTGCCTGACACGTATGCATGCTACACTTGATTTCTAACCTATCTAAATGCATGTTAATATGATTAATGTTAAGTTCTCTAAATCCTAGTATTCTAATATAGTGCAGTATCAGTGACTAGTTCTATGTTTCTCCATATTAAATTCGTAATTTAAATTTAAAATTTCATGTTATTAGTCTTGCTTACATCACTACACATGTATGTTATATACAGGGCTTTATTTCAAAAAAAAAATTGGTTGAGTTTTGTGTTGAGTTGTCAAATCTGAGACTGCGTACATAGTAAACCCTTAACCTTGGATTCTAAGAGTTTAGTTCAAATTGCAGTTTTAAATTGTAATGTTTTGAGCCGTATACATTGCTGTGAGTAGGTATATAATGTTAGGTTTCATAACCCTTGCATGTTAAGTTGTGGTTGGGGTACACATTGAGTTGATTTTTATGATAGAATTTCTCCAAAATTTTGAAAACTGAATACATGATAACATTTTTTATTGCTTTCGGATGCGTAGTACAATTTCAGATCTAATATGCAATGTTGAGCTAAACTGAAGGATCGAACACTTTGTTTCAAGTTTAACCCATGTACACTTGACACTCTACACTAGTGTTTACAACTGCCATGAAAACCTAACCTTTCATCTCTATGTTATGTTCATATAGCTATATAGATAGATATATATAGTTCTGTAAACATGTTATAATGTATGTAGATGCATAATTAAATCTTTACCTCTCTATACATATAGATATGCTGATATTATACGGTTAGCCATACATGTTAGGAGTAATAGCTTGTGCCTTGTAGATTGCCTAACTAATATGCCATGAATAGTATAACTTGATAGCTATAGTTGAGACCCAAATCCTCCTATAACACCTTCATGTATATGCCACAAACCACATGACCTTTACATAATGTTAGCTTTTCCCTCTAACACTCTCTCTTCTATATATATTAGATTCAATGCTATTGACTTTCGTTCCTTAAACTTTTGGTTTATTTTCTTCTTAAATAGTACCCTTTATAGATGATTGGTAGTTGTCTTATTTTATTTTCTTGATAAATACCAGTTTTACAGATAGGATGGTAGACTGCTGTGCAGCCTTAATGATTGTTGTGTTTTTATCCCTTCCAGTATGGCACCCATGACCCGAGCCTGTCGCCTGAGAGCAGCTGCAGCTATTGATAGTGTACTTCCACCTCCTATTGCTCAGGAGGAAGTGACCCCTCAGGCTGACCCAAGGGTAGTGGCACCTCCCGCCATCGAGGAGGTGTCAGTATCCTTACCAGAGAGTCTTCCTCCACCACCTGTTACTCAGGAGAGAGTGGCAGTCTCATCTGAGACCAAGAGTTCTTCCCCATCTACTCCTCTGCCTCCAGGAGCAGTACCCCATACCTTACCCTCGGCATGTTTGTTTCCTGACGGAGCTCAGATATCCAGACTTCTCCGGGATGTGTTGGAGACACAGAGAGTTCAGACTGAGATCCTGAAGGAGCAGGGTCGTGGGATCCAACTGCTGTGGGATTTGGTACATTCAGGAGGAGAGCCTAGTTCTAAGAGGCCGAGGAGCAGTGTATACCCAGAGCCCCGTGAGCGCCCAGACTATCAGCCTAAACCAGCCTACCCAGTCCAGACTCCTGTTCAGCAGAGGCCAGCTGAGAGGGTGCCTACCTGCACCTTCTGTAAGAAGCCTGGACATGTGTGGGACATCTGTAGAAAGAGAAGAGGAGTGTGCCTGTTGTGTGGGTCAGCTGCACACAGACTGCGAGACTGTCCTGCTGCACTTATCTCAGCCAAGACTCCGCCTTCGGGAGGGAGTTCCAGCCATCAGACCTAGTTGGAGGTGAGTCCTTGACCTATATCTTAGCCAGTCTTTGAAAATTGATACACTCTACCATATTGTTGTATGTTTTGATACCTTGTGATTGCCTAGTACTGTAGCATGTTGGTGTAACTAGATGAGACCCCAAACTGATACTACATGCCATGACCCCATAAGTTACATTTTTCAACTGAATGATTTAAATAGGTTCTGAGATTTTGATTGTGGGGGTTTGACCTAGAAGGGGTACGATCATCTTAATTTCGAGGACGAAATTTTTCTAAGGTGGGTAGGATTGTAACACCCAGTTTTTCAATTGAGGGTATTTTGGTCATTTTCAAAATTTTGGAATTATTTTGGGATTATTATATTTAATTATAATTAATGTGATTTTAGATAATTTTTGGTGATTTGTTTGGTGCTAGTTTTAGACTGTGACCCATGTGGACTAGGAGACTGTCCTATTAGCCAACCTAGGTCCAGACATCATGGTTAGGTTATGAAACCCTAGTGTGACTTTAGTTAGTCATTTCAAGTTAGTTAGAATTGGTTTGGGGCTAATCGGAGTTAGGTTGGTTTGAAAATGGCTTGTGTAGTCACAAGTCAAATCATGACTTAAACTAAATAGGACCCAACTAGCTAGCCAAAATCCTAAACCCTAGGCCTATGGCCAGCCACATAACAGCCCCTCCCCCTATTTATATCCTCCCAAATTTTAGGGCTAGCCTCTTTTCATTAGGGTTCATCAAGTTTTAGAAAGAGGTAAAGTTCCATCCTTACAAATTCATAGAAAATCCAAATTAGGTCCTTTTTCCTTCAAACAAATTCCTATAGGCTCTAAATATTATTCTCTTGCTGTTGGGATTGAGTTTTGACAGGGAGCACACAATTTGAGGAGTTTTGGTGCTTTGAAGAATCCTCTTCTTTGGAGCTTTGGACACCTATAGGTATAATCCCTATTAATGCTCCTAAAATTCTGTAAAAATCATTTCTAGGATGCCCTAACCCTAGCCAAACTGTAGGAATAGGGTTTCCTAAATTTTCGTGTCGATTCGTGTCCATTCTGGACACGTATCAGTGTGTGCTGCTAAGTGTTTGATGAAATGCCCCAATGGGCATTTCGTGTGATTTTTGGATTTCTGTTTGAATAGGAATTTAGTATTAGGTCTCGCTTATCCATTTCTGTGCTTGGTGTCGTGTCTTAGTGTTGTGTCGAGTCCACACGGACACGCGAACACGTGGTCGCGCGCGCGCGTGCACAGGCACTGTGCGTGCCCTGCTGCTCGGGCATGTTTGCGACTCGGACACGGCTCCTCGACACGCCAAAATTGGTCTGTAGCATGGGGCTATGACTGACACGAGGCTCGTCAAGTTTCACGAGTCCTCGTGTCGTGTCGGACACGGTATTCAGGGTGCACTGGGCTGATGTGTGTGCGTGTGTGTTCTCTGTGTTGTTCTGATTGTTGTAAATCGATTTTAATGTTTTTAAATAGGTTTAATTGATTGAATGGAACCTAAATGTGATGCTTAAACCCTGCTATACTATGTTACATAATGGTAGGTTTTAGATTGTGTTTTGGCTCGAAACATTGGAAGACTGTGCAAAGTCTGATACGGGTTTTCCATTTTTTCTTTCCAAATAGTTAAATCTCTTTTATATTATGTTTTCATCTGTCCATGACTTCCTACATGTTATATATTATATTAGCTAAATGTTTCATTCAATTTTTGGGGTTGTATGATGTGTTTTGGCTCGATTTTGGGCTTGAACTGCAGTATTTCTAATACTGTCTTGACACACTGTTCCAGTCTAGTTCCTAACTTTTAGATCCTGTTTTAGTAATTATTTCACTTCTAAATATCCCCCACATATCATTGTTCATGCCTAGTTCAGAATCTTTTCAAATGTAGGCTTTTGGAATGTGTAATAGGATTTTAGTAGTTGAGTTGGTTTAACTGTTTTGTAACTGAAGTTGTTTTCCTGATTCATGTGAAAACTGAGATTCATAGTTTGAAACCTGGTAATTTGTTTTCCTTTTACACTACATGTGCTAACCTAAGTTGGGATGGTGTTCCCAGTTAACTAGAAACCTGATACTTGTGTGATTCACTGATATTGCATTCCTTGCTTCATGAGTTCTCACTCATTAACTGAGTTCCCTCTTTGATTTAGAAACCTGAATAGATTTCTTTCCTTTTTACGTTAACAATTTGAGTTTTAGTTAGTTAGTAAACTGAAATGTAGTGTTGTCTTGAGCATTGGTTCAATGTTTTCCTTTCATTTGCTATGTGTTCTATTTCCTGGAATTATTGCACTGAACTGAATTCAGTGAGTTCTCTGTTTTCTTTCCATTCAAACTGATATTGGGTTGAGGTTGATAGCAGTCCCTGTATTGGACTGTTGGTTACTGTCAAATTGTTGGTTGCCTTTCCTTTTGATTGACTGTCCTGGATATGTGTCAAACTGATATTTATGAACTGTTGGAGTATTCAAACCTGAGATTTAATTCTCAGCCTTCACAAACCTGAAATGTGGGGAGGGGGGAACTAGTTTCATTTCCTTCCTATTTTGATGAACTTACTTTCCTGAAACCTGAGATTGTTCTAGCCACTATTTTCCTTCCTTTCAAATGTATTCAAAATCTGAGATATCTCTTTAGGCAGTTAGATGTTTTATGAATGCTAAAGCCTGGGAGTAACTTTCCTTCTCTGTTTAACAAACCTGAAATTGATATTAAACAAACCTGAGATTCAGCACATATATATATTACTAAGTTAATATGTAACCTGAATTGATTTCTTTCCTTTTCTTTTGTTAACTGTTAACTAGATTGAGGTTTCTTTTGGACTGTTGGGGAGGGGGATTCTATAGTTCCTGTCTTACTATTTTGATATGGCATGTGCACTGCTGTGTGATGATTCATTCATCTACACTAATTTTTATAATGTCACTGTTAAGTCCCAGACTTCATGATGTTGGTTTATTGATTGTTTCACTGATTTCTTGCTTTTTACACTGTTTTAAAGATACCATACCACACACTGTCACTCTCACTAGATACACAAACATTTACATGTTCTCATGAGTTTTTCCCTCCTTTGTATTACTAATTGAACTTGTGTTCTTACATGAACCTGTGATGGACTTGTTATTCAGTTTCAATGCACACCCCCTTCCACACCATACACTTGTAATTACCCTCTTGTATACCTATATTTAACATACATGTTGTAGTGATATCAGTTTTCTATATACATATATTAGATATATAGGTAATATGTGTGAAATGTGTGTATATATATATATATGGTAAATGTGGTGTCTTGATATTGGGATTTTATGTGTTATGTTATAGTGTGAATATAGGATAGGGCTATAGGCTATATTCTATAATAGATTTTACCTATATACCAATGTGTATAGGCATGGCTTGACAAGGTATTGCCTAGAATAGTCTAGAAAGTCTAGAATAGTCTAGAAAGTCTAGAATAGTCTTGCTAGACATAGTTTAGACTAGATTGACCTAGATTCATATAGAACGCATTGTAGTGCATATTATTTACCATTCTGGACTCGTTGTGACTTGTGCTGTTCTAATAGGAGCCAGACACCACTCCTCGGACAGTATTTTCATCTCGGACTTTCAGTTAGCAGGCGAGTACATTCTCTGATCTTTTCATACTTACCTGGATTATATTCTTGCTCTAGATTACTCTACATGATGCTGACACGTATCTTCACGGATTAGTACTATATGGATCCTTTCCTGAGATGTTATCCTTTACGGGTGCATCGGGTATTTCATGTTCATGTACTTTATCATGTGCATCAGGTACTCCTTGTACTCGTACTAGTTCATGTTTTTACATGTTCTCATGTGCTTTCACGTGCCTCATGTACTACTCATTACATGAGTTCACGTATCTTAGTTGTATTCATGTGCTTATAACGTAACTTGAATGGATCCTTGTGTACTGGTTGGGGCGGGGTGAGTAGAATTGGTTATGTGAACACTATCCCCTGTAGCTGTATAAATGTGCCTCTTTATTTGTATTCATGTGCCCCCAAGCCGTTTACATAACCATTATGCTCTAAATCACGTAGCCACTTACAGTCTCTACTATCATGTATTTACTTTCAGTTACAAAATATCTCCTGTTTACTCGTACTTCCTTTTCAGCACTTCCTGTATTTTATTCTATTGCATGATTTATACTCCTAACCTGCTATGAACTGTTTTGAGAGATATGGGCTCGTTCCCGTCCTGACTGGACCTGTTGAAAATTTTACAGTGAATGACGAGGCTCTGGTGTCTATCCCTCTTGGTGCAGCGTTAGACATCACTAGTGACTTGGACCTGCTGGCAGTTGATGTTACTTCCTTTAGTTTAGGATTGCCTTACTATCTTGGATTACTGTACTAGACTTGAGATATTCTGAGTTGTATATTTTAGACACTTAGATTTCTGGATTGTATCTCTGTGATGTTACATTCCTAGATGTTATCTATCTTTATCTTTCTATCTCATTCCTGTTCTATCCTAGATGTGGTTGAGTTATATTGTGCTATGTCACCCCCATTCGGGGAGTATAACTGTATATTACCCTTATCTGTTAGATGTTATGACCTAGGACAGCGTTCTACCGCCGACACTGCGGCGTAGGCTGGACGTATCCACGTCTCGTGCCCTTACTCTAGGGTGCGGGTCGTGACAGCTGTATCATTGCCGGGTCCTATCCCAGCTTCAACCGTGGAAGTTGAGGTGGCTACCAATCAGGAGGTAGCGACAGATGCTACCCCTGTGGAGGGACTTGGTGACGAGACCCGTCTGCCGATCACGACCACTGAGGCGGGTCAAGAGACAAGTGATAATCTCCCTATTCTGCCAGGGGAGGTACCAGCTGTTGATAGGACGTTGGGGGTAGAAGAGGTGGCCGTTGACGTCGGTGGTTCCTCCGGGATTGAGAAGGGTAAGGGTGTGGAACCCTCTGTTGCCCCTCCTACTTGGGGTACTATCTCGACGCCTGTGCGGGCTTCCTTTGTTCCTTCGGCTCCTCGGGCTAGCAGTCCAGCCCCTGTTGATGAAGAGCCCATTGATGCCGAGGTTCAAGCCTTGCAGGTTGAGGTTGGCGGATCTTCTTCCGGTCTGCTAACTGTAGTAGCTCCTCCAACTCCTGCTATGACGCCGCAGGTCCTGGCGGACGCAGACGAATATGTGAAATTCTTCGTTGAGGGGGTGTACAAAATGCTGCAGAGGGGTGTATCCGCGGTGATGGATGCCAACGGAAGCTTTGCGACGGCAAGAGCTCTGGCAATGCCCTGTATCGAGCTGATCCGCATTCACCAAGGCCACGACCATATGGCCGAAATTCTGGAGGCTTCGGTGATCGAGCTGGACGAGCGGCTTGCGGAACTTCAACGCATCCAGCAAAATGACCTCTCCGTCCTGATAGATGCGGAGAAGGGGAAGTTGATTGCCGAGATCGAGTCTTCCTACCAGGCCACTATGGACATTTGGGAGCGCGAGGTGGCTGAGACTGAGGCTGCGGTAGAGCAGTTGTCTCAGTCCATGAAGAAGACGATGGAAACGCGAGCTGCGTTGGATGCTAACATTGCAGAGATCAACACCCAGATGCGCCGCCTTGAGGACCAACGGGCCCGACTCCAGTTAGATGTCGAACGTGTTCAGGCTGAACACGTAGCATTCAAGCAGGAGGAAGCAACTTTTACTCAGCGGACTCTTGCCTTGGCTCAGCAGCGACAACAGCTTGATGAGAAGCATGAGATAGAAACTTCCGCTGAGACTGTTGAATTGATGCGTCAAGAAGCTGAGCGTCGAGTCCTGGCGACTGTGGAGACCCGTACAGCCGACTTAAGACATCGAGTTAGAGAGCTCTCAACCCATCCTGGAGAGGTTCAGGGACTGTAGCTTCTCCCTTTTTTTATGTTCTTTTGCAACCCTTGCTATGGGCTAGTGTAGTTTTGTACTTTCTGTCTTTTTTTTAGAAAATAAAGAAGTACGCAACTTTTTTGTGATGCGTTCATTTTTGTTATTATGAACTTGATAATTTGTGTGGACCTATTATCTTTTGCGCACCTTGATTTCTAGGTACAGATAATAAGTTTGAAGGAACCAACATGTTTGCTCAGAGGTGATGTGGACATGGCAATCATTGGGTTCAAAATGATAGAATCTTCCTACTCAGAGATATTATGGACGTGGTAAGAATGATCCTGGGGGATACGCTGAACAACTCAGAGGTGATGTGGACGTAGAAGTTCTGCGATCAATGTACGACAACACAGGGGTTGTTTGTACGAGATGTTTACTCAGAGGTAATGTGGACGTGGTAAACATGAAGGGTAGCGTCGGCTTACGTAGCGTAAGATTCCGCTTTGTAGGGTGTAGAGAAACAACTCAGAGGTGATGTGGACGTGGTTGCCTTTCTACTGAAGGATGCCACAGAACAGCTGGGTTCCGGAAGCGTATGAGTTTTGTGGAAGGAGATTGTGTGTGAGCCCCGATGATTGGGCCCACAGATCTCCTTTGGGGAAGCACATGTCTGAAGGATGTCAAGAATAGTACTTCTTTAGGAACTTGTCGTTGATGGGCATCATGAACAAGTCCCCATTGGGTTTGGCGAGGCGGTAAGCACCGTTTGAGTATACCGTCTCAATGATGAAAGGTCCTTCCCACTTGGGCTCGAACTTTCCTGGTGTCTTGTGAGTTAACACCATCGGCCTTCTGACTGCTAAAACCAGGTCGCCAACTTGGAAAGTCCTCTGTTTGACTTTCTTGTTGAAAGCCTGTGATATACGGGCTTGGTAGAGTTCGATGCGTTGTTGAGCCAGGAGACGCTTCTCATCGAGTGCCTCCAGTTCCCGCAGACGACGACGTTGATTGTCTTCTTCTGTGAGTTTGTTTGTTATTGCTACGCGAAGTGAGGGTATTTGGATCTCGAGAGGCAGTACCGCTTCGCTCCCGTAGACCAGGGAGAATGGTGTGTTGCCTGTTGGGGTCCGTACCGTTGTACGGTAGGCCCAAAGGCATTCGCCAAGCTTTTCGTCCCAGTCGCGTTTGTTGGATGACACGACTTTTTTTAGCAGCCTAACGATAGTCTTGTTGAACGCCTCTGCTAACCCGTTTGCAGCCGGATTGTAGGCGGTGGATGCCACATTTTGAATGCGATTCTTGTCACAGAACCTGCTAAAAATGTGGCTGATAAACTGAGGACCATTGTCATGAATGATCCGCCGGGGTACTCCAAAACGGTAAATGACATGGTGTTTGATAAAGCTGACCACCCTGGAGCTCTTTACTTCCGCCAGTGGGACTGCTTCTGCCCATTTGGAGAAGTAATCGGTGATGGCCAGGATGAAGCGGTGTCCTCTTGATGAAGGAGGGGTGATTGGTCCCACAATATCCATGCCCCAGGCTTCAAAGGGCCAGGAGGCGACTGTAGGATGTAGTGGTTCAGACGGTGTATGTATGAAGTCTGTATGGAGTTGGCATGCGTGACACTTCTTAGCATATTCAACAGCGTCGGCGGCCATGGTTGGCCAGTAGTAGCCCATACGTCGCAGTCGATCCTGTAACTTAGGACCGGGTTGATGAGCTCCGCAAGTTCCGTCATGAGCTTCTTGAAGAGCTTCGGCTGCTTCTTCGTTGGACAGGCATCGAAGGAGGAGCCCGTCGAAGGAGCGTCGGTACAGCGTTTTGGTAGCTGTATCGTAGTAGAATCGAAGAGAGCGTCTTTTGACTGAGACGGCTTCCTTTGGGTCCTCTGGAAGGATTCCGTAGACAACAAAGTCGATGAACGGGAACCTCCAGTCTCGGACATTAATACCAGTATTCGTCGGCATGGTGTGAGCCACTCGCAAGTATAGGTTGTTTCTAGGACAAACCAAGTCTCGGCCAGTTACCGTAACATAGTGTTGAGTCCCAAAGGGCGCTGCCAATGAGGCCGCGAGGCCAGCCAGAGCGTCAGCCTCCAAGTTTTGTAGACGAGGTACGTGTTCGATGAAGAACCCGGTGAAGGTTGAAATGATGTTCAATGCAACTTCATGGTAAGGGATCAGATCTTCATGGCGAACCTCGTATTTGCCTCCGAATCTGGTTTACGACAAGTTTTGAGTCACCGTAGGCTTCCAGATGGTCCACCCCCAGCTGTTGTGCGAGTTGGAGTCCCATGATGAGTGCGTTGTACTCGGCAACATTATTGGAGCACGGCTTCGAAAGGGAGTAAGCACGCTGGATGACCAACTGATCGGAGGAGACTAAGGCTACCCCCACTCCTGCGATGATTTGGCCTTTGGGGCCTGTTCTTGAAGCGCCATCGAAAAACATCCGCCAAACGGAGCTTCCTTCAGTGACGTTGGATTCTTAGACCTCATCCGGAATGTCTTCATAGAGTTTTGAGGATTCTGGGATGGGGTATGCAGCTAAAAAGTCAGCCAAAGCTTGACCTTTAACAGCTTTTTGTGGGACAAATACCATATTATATGGTGTTAGCAAGATCGCCCATGTGGCTAGCCGGGAGTTCAATGATCCTGGCTTCGTCATGAGGACTCTGAGCGGATTGACTCGGGAAATGACATGAATTATCTGGCCCGAGACATAATGACGAGTCTTCTGGATGGCAAACACCAAAGCCAAGCACTCCTTTTCAACGGGGTTGTACCGGTGTTCGGCCCCGATGAGCGTTCGACTGAGGTAGTAGATTGCTTGCTCATAGCCTGTATCGCTGTTTTGAGCCAGCATAGCGCCAAAAGAATGATCCATGGCACGGACGTAGAGGAAAAATGGTTTACCGGCGACTGGTGCCACCAGGACTGGTGGGTTCGTCAAGTAGGCTTTGATGTCGTCGAAAGCCTTTTGGTACTCCTCTGTCCAGACATAAGAAACTCCCTTATTCATGAGTTGAGTAAAGGGTTGACATTTACCGGAGAGGTTTGCTATGAACCTCCGGATGTATGCCAGACGTCCCTGTAAGTCCTGAAGTTCTCGAAGATTCTTCGGAGGGTCCATGTTGAGGATGGCTTTGGTCTTCTCGGGATCAACATGAATGCCTTTTGCCGTGATGACAAAGTCCAAGAATTTGCTGCTGGAAACACCCAGGAAGGATTTAGCGGGGTTCATTTTGAGTTGATGTGCCCGCATGAGATCGAAGACTGTCTTCAGATCCTGTAGGTGATCTCCTTTGAGACGGCTCTTGACTGCGATGTCGTCAACATAGCATTCGACTGTCTTGCGAAGATGTTGATGGAAGATGGTGCTCATAGCTCGTTGGTATGTTGTACCAGTATTTTTCAAACCGAAAGGCATCACTGTGTAGCAGAAGACACCCTTCGGAGTCCTGAATGACGTGTGTTTTGCGTCATCGAGGAACATCTTGATTTGATTGTAGCCTGAATATCCGTCCATGAAGGACATGCGTTCAAAGCCACATGTGTTGTCGATCATCACATCGGTGATTGGAAGTAGGAATTCGTCCTTCGGGCAAGCAGAGTTGAGGTCCCTGAAATCGATACAGACTCGTATCTTCCCATTCTTCTTGGTGATAGGTACGACGTTGGCTACCCAATCTGGGTGCTGTTCCTCGCGAATGAAGCCGCTGGTCAAGAGTTTGTCCACCTCCTGATCGATGGCATTCATGATGTCCGGACGGAAACGTCGCTGTTGTTGTTTGATAGGTTTGGCATCGGGTAAGATGTTCAACCTATGCATTGCGATCTGTGGATCGAGTCCCGACATATCTTCGTAGCTTCAGGCAAAGACGTCGATATACTCTTTAGCCAGCTGGACCAGAGACTCTCGGTCTTCTTCTTCTAAGCTTTTGCTGATGAAGATGGGTTTGGAAGAAGATCCATCCCCAAGGTCGATCTGCTCGACTTCGTCTTCGGTGGGAGGTTCACGTAACTCAAAACGAGACTCCCATTGTTTTCCTAGGCGTTGAGCCCAGGGTTCTTCTTCGAAGGGTTCCGGCGCTTGGTCTTCGCCTTCACCTTTTGTAAGACCCAGTTTTCTGAAATTGGGGTATTTTTAAAAATTTATTATTTTTATTACTTATTAATGGTGTTTTAGTCATGATATGGTTTTTGATGATTTTAGTTAATTTAAAATTATTTTCTAAGTCATGGCTTATGACTTTGTGATTTTACTAGTGTAACCCTAGTGTAAACCCTAGAGATTTCATAATCTAGAAACTAATCATGATCATGTGAGCCTAGCCATAGGTTTAGAACATCAAATTAGGGCTTTTTAGCCTAAAGGGTATTTTGGTAATTTTCTAGGATTTATTAGGAATTATTTGGATTTATGTGTTTTTATTATTATTTAATTATTTGATTAGTGCCATGTTAGTCCCTAACCTAGTTTACCCTAACCTAGAGATTAGTCACTAACCTAGGAGGCTAATGTTAGATGTTAACCTATGTGTAAATATCTAGGTTTGATAATATCTAGATATTTTATTTTTAGATATTTTAGAACCTAGAAATATCTATCTATCTAGTCAAAGCCTTAGGGGCTAAGTTAGCAAGGTGGAGGGGACCCTAAATATCTACCCTACCCCCCCCCCCCCCCCCCATAGCATCCCAACCCTACCCCCATCCTATATAATCACATCCCCTTATCATTCATGCCATTTTTTCATTGCACTTAAAACCTAGTTTTTCCCTCTACCTTCACACCCTCACCATTTAACCATTTCAACACCAAATTGAGCCAAACTTCTTGCATTGGAACCCCCTACTATTGAGGATGCTAAGGGGAGCTAGCTAGCTAGGTTGCATAGCATTTTGGGCATCACCAAGTTGTAGTGGACACCCCCCCTCTCCTTGTTTTTCCATTGGAATTGCATCAATAGGTAAGTCCATAAACCATGTTAATATTGTGTTTTCTCTTTATATTTGCATGCATCTAGGTACTAGGGAACTGTGGGTCAAGTTTGGTAGGATTTAGACTTGGTTTGGTGTCCGTATCGGACACGTATCCTAAGCCTTAAACCCTTGTTTGGTGAAATGCCACAATGGACTTGTTTTTGTGTTTTTGTAAAACAAATTACATAACCTAGTAGCCCTAGACTTGCTGATCACAAAACACCTAGACTGAGCACATTTTCGTGCTGTGTCCGTGTCCAAATTGGACACGAACCCACTGCACGAGACCCTCGTGCATACCCTACTACCCGACACTTCGTGCGCACTGCACAGGCCACTAGGACACGTGCAAATTGACACGGACATGGGGGCAATGTCTGCGAACATGCCCCCAAAATTTGGTGTCACTTCGTGTCGTGTCGAGTGAGAAATCTCACTCGCACTGGACACGGGCTGTCAACGCACATGCGTGCGAGGGCAACTTCGAGCGTGTCGTGTCGCGCGGACACGACACTTGGGTGCCTCGTAATGACACTATCGTGTAGCCCTTCATGTGGCGTACACGAGGACACGAGCACGTGGTGCGTCGTGTCCTGTGTCGCGAGCACGAGGCGTGTGAACACGTGCACGATGCTGTGCACTGTGTTCGTGTATCAGTGCTTACCCGAGTGAGTTTTTACGTGTTTGGACACGCCGTGTCGTGTCGTGGTGGACTGCCACTGATACACACGACACGTATATGTATGGGGCATCAATTACCAACCTAGGGAATCGAGCCATAGCTTGGTTTAGTATGGGTAATTTGAATTACCTAGTTTCGAGCAAAACAGTCCAGTTTCCTGTTTTGGGATATTTTCCAGTTTTTGTAAAATGAATTTCAAACCTAAAATTGATATAATTTATACTTTGTATTAGTGTATTTCAGTATGTATATATGTAGTATATATGTATGTGTGAGTGTGGGTGAGATTTGGGGTTAAATGGTAGTGTGTATGTGTAGTAGTGTACATGTATACATATATATGTATATGTGGACTGTGTGTGTGTGTGTGTTTGGGGGCTGGATTTGGTTCCAGGAACCCCCCCCTCTCCTTTCCTGTCCTCTCTTCCTGTCTCTCTCTCATTCTCACTCTCTCACTCTATGTCTCTCTCTCTTCCCTCTCTCTATATATATATGTAATATATAAATAGGTTTTATATATATATAAATATATATGTGTATATATATATATGATATATATATATTTGTATTAGTTCTCATGTAGTGATATTATATATATATGTATGTGGGTTGTATTATATATAGTATTCCTATTTTGACATATGGGTAGTAGGTAGATAGAGTCTATATATATAGATATATAAATATATGTATAACTACTAGGTATAGGTTCTATGAAACCCCATGACTATGGCCTATGGCCAAGATTATTAGCCTATGGCTTGGGGCTAGTCCTAATGGCCCAAAACCCAACTTGTTGACCCTTGTTGACTAAGGGTTGACCAAAGTCAACCTTAGGTCAAAGTTGACCTAGTTAACCTAGAATTGACTAGGATTGACCTAAAATGACTAGTTTAACTAGTTGACTAGTAAGACATAGTTTGACTAGGTAATTGACCATTGTTGACCAAAGTCAACTATAGGTCAAACCTTGACCAAATTGACCTAGAAATGACTTGGATGAACATAGAAGGACTATTTGACTTGAGTTTGACTAAACTAGATGATTAGGTTGACCATATGGATTATGAGGGTAATCCTATATAGATGAAGATATGTATGGGATTAAGTGAGATACTTAGAGTTGAGTCATGACTTGAGTTGGAGAATAGGATTAGCTTGATTACGGGATTAAGGTTGGTATTGTACTATATATATTTCATGTGATATACTTTATTGTAGTATAGTATCTTAGGTATCCTAAGACAGGTTAGCCTATGTTTGGTTTTGAGTTAGCCTTATAGGGTTTGACTGGATGTTGACCATTAGTCAAGATTAACCTAATTACCTTATTGACTAGTCTATGATTAACCAAAACCTTAGTTAGACTAAGACTTGACCCTATATGGACCCAAGTAACTAGAGTTGACTAGTTTGGCTAGAATGTTTGACCAAGGGTTGACTTTAACCTAGATTAGACTTGTTTAACCTTGTTTGACCTAGTATGACTTAGTTTGACTGTAGTGTTGACCAAGTTTGACTTTGACCTAGATTGGCTTAGAATTTATATAGATTGCATCGTAGATTTCATTTACCTTCATTTTGGACATGTCATAACTGTATTGCTCTATTTTAGGACATTGTAACCCTGGTACAGACATCTGATATTACACTACTCTTTCCAGAGTAACAGGCGAGTACATTCTCTGATAATTCTCTCATTTATTTGTCGATTACTGTATTTCAGTTCTAGTTAGTTCTATGTGATTCTCTGTATCAACACGTATGGATATTTCTGGATTCATGTATTGACACATACCTTACTTGCTGGCCTCTATTACTGGAGTCATTGGTATCATTCCGAAATCATTTCTGGAATCATCACGTATTGGCCAGACTCATCTCGATTCTTTTTGTCGATTTTGGATTCACTTGCTGGGCGGGGAAATATTGAGTAAGACATGTAGACATACCCCAAATCCGGAATCTCCTACTGGAATCTACCGGAAGCATAGCCATCTCTTGCCCGATCAGTGAGAGATGTGCCTGATACCTACAGCCGTTTGCATGTCGACCTCGGTATTTTAAAACACACTGTTAGATCATAGTTGGACTCACCCTGGTTTCATTGATCACTGTTGGACTCATCTTGTACTGGAAATTATCTGGTATCAGATTATATGGACTGGACTCACACTGGGATTACATTAGACTTATATCGTACTGTCTGGACTCGTACATATTATTCTAGTTCAGTTAGCTTTTATTACAGTCTTCATTGCCATGATTCTTCTCTTGTTTTAGCTACCTTTTTTTTCTTGTATCTTACCGTTTCTCTATGCCATCATTACCTGTATAAAACTGCCATGCTCATCAATAAAACTGTCTATAACTGCTTTATAGTTCTTTGTCATTTACTTAGGTTTTTCTAGATGAGTTGTACTCGTTCCCGTCCTGATTGGACCTGTTGAAAATATTACAGATGATAATCCTGAGGACACATGCCCTGCTTACCATGGACCTGGCGAGGGATTAGCTACCTTTGGTCCCGACTCTCAGGAGTGATTCAGGAGATTAGCTAGTAGACTACTTTAGCTTTCATGTTTTGGCTTGATGTATTAAAGTTAAGATTTTGAGTCTGTATTAAGTTGGTTTGAGGTATTGGTGTATTATTTTAGTAGTTAGTTGTTGTTGTCTTTAATTCCTTAGGTATAACTTCTGTGTTATCTTTTCATGTTTAGACTGTGTTTGAGTAGATCATACCCTTTACTTGCCCTCCATTCGGAGCTGATATCTGGACAAGTACTTTTTATATTCACTGCATGAGATTAGTTAGCAACCTAGGACAGCTTACTACCGCCGATACTGCGGCGTAGGCTGGACGTACCCACTTCTCGTGCCCCTATACCGGGTGCAGGTCGTGACACCTTTTTGAGGTTGTGCTGACGTCATGTTAGCTGACAGCACTTTTCTGAAGACTGATCCGATACTGGTATCGGAATCCCAAGTCGACGCTTCGGACGAGTGGGAATGTTCTACGTCTTCTGCGTCTGAACTCTCTGGAGTTGATGGCGGCGTGACATAGCCTATCTCCCGTCGAGTTTTGTTGTAGTAGTCTTGCGGCTTTCCTTTGGGTGTTGGAAGCCGGAGAGGGAGACGTCGACCTTTGCCGTAGTTTAGGCCTTTGTTGCTTTTTAGGTCGTAGCCCATCTTTTGGATGATGTGCTTTGCCCTATCCGTGTACCGATAGACTTGTACTCTACCGGTATCAGGTTCTGGCTCGAGTGGCGGGAGGTCTTGATGACGCTCGACCTTGCCCAAAATGATAGATCCTTCGTATCGGCTTCGTGGAGGGGCTATGAAACAGACTCCTTGAGATGGGACTACTCGATTTACATGATGGACGGTCGTTATTTGTGTTTGCAACGACCGTAGAGCGTTATCTAATGTATACATGGCATTCCAGTGCGGAAGACAAGAATAATTAAAAGACACTCTATTGTTGATAAAATACGAGATCTTATCCCGTGGGATTACATTGTCTAAGGAGGGTGCATCTACATCAGCAGAGATGTATTCGCCAAGCTCCTCGTCTGTAAGTACTGGGGTCGGATCAGGAGAATCCACCACAGCTTTGACTTTGGGGTCTGAGAGGGTTATGTGAGCCCTCTCTGGCATCTTGGATGGCTGCGGGGGCTTGCCCTTAAGACGCACCTTCAGAGGTGCCTCAACTGCGCCTCCTGTGAGTGGTGCCTTCCCCTGTAATTTTGCCACCAGGGGAGCCAATGTTTGAGGTGGCTTTCCCCTGAGGCGTATCTTCAGGGGAGCCTCAGGAGTCGGTACTTTCCCTGATAGTTTGATGCTCATTGGAGGCACCTTCTGGGGAGGTTTGCCCTTCAGTCGGATCTTCAGGAGAGCATCGGGAGTCGTCTCAGGCTCCGTGTCCGGCTCAGTTGTCGTCTCTGCCTCATCATCAGCATCGTTGGCTTCCTCCTCGTCAAGTGGCTTGTACAAGTCAGAATCGGTGAAGTAGGCTTCAATCCCTTTGAAAGGATCGATGTCTGCGAACTCCGTCCGGATGACGCCGTTGGTGGATACATATTTCATGCATTGGTGGAGCGTGGAAGGCACCACCATGTACTCATGTAGCCATGGTCGACCGAGCAGGATGTTGTAGTTGACCTCGGCATCCACCACATAGCAAGTTACCTCAGTTTTGAGGTTGCTGATGTGACACTTCAGTCGGATCTTGCCCAGCAGCTTGCTTTTGCTAGCGTTGAAGCCACTGATAGTTGTGTTGGAGGGCGCCAGTCGGTACATTGGGATCCCCAGTTTTGATAGCAGCGTCTTCGGGATGATGCTGAGGGAAGACCCCGGATCGATCTGAATCCGGCTCACCTTGACCGAACCGATGTACCCTGTGTAATACAGCGGTCGGTTATGTCGGTGGTGCTTGAGCAGCATGTCTTGCTGGGTGAAAGTTATGTTTGGGATAACTTCATCCGCACAATAATAATGCACACAAGTAGTTGGGAGGTCTTCAGGCTGCTTGACCTGACTGAGAAAGGATTCAGCGTCCTTCAGAGCTTCGCAGAGAGCTTCTCGGGAGTCTTTGGAAAGACGCAGGAGCTCAAACAAAGACAGGCGTGCAGGAGTACTGGCCAGTTGTGCCAGTATGTCAAAGTTGTGGGGCTTGGCTAGCCCCGAAGCATTCTCCTTCCGTAGAGGTCTGTCAAAACGAGCTTCCACCTGCTTCTGTTTATTGGCTGCTGAGGGTTTAGACGGGCCTTCTTCAGGGATGGTGCCGGGAGGCACCACCTCGGCGGCAGCTTCGCCGGGCTGAGCGTTCTGTTGTACACGTGTCTGCACTGGAAGTGCCTCTTCCATTGAAGAAGAGACCATACGGCAAGACTTGATCTTCCTGCCTTTTGATTTGGAGGTAGAGCGTACCTCCGGTTGAGTCACCTCGGAGACGAGGTCGGGGTGAAGCCAGAGGACCTCTCCTCGAGATGTGGTGAGTGGGATGAGTCCACTCGCATTGTCACGGGTAGGTGGCAAGTTCACCACCTCCATTGTCGCCTTAGGGATGGGGACGACGTCATCTTGTGTGGTGGTCGGTGGCAAAGTACCGAACTGAAGCGACACCACATTGGCTGACACCGTCTTCTCTTCATAGTCGACGGAGATTACATCGGCATTGATCATGCGCTGGATGTAATTCTTGAGGACGTACCAGTCCTTGGTCGGGTGTTCGACAAACCGATGGTAGTGACAGTACCTCGGGTTGTCCACTTTCCCGACCTCATCGGGCCGCTTTGGGTCCGGGAGCTTGATCTTGTCACCCTGCTTCAGTATTTCAAAGAGTTGCAGGGTGTCTTCGCCATTGAATGAATACACCTCCTTGGGTCTCGGTGCCAGTGGAGGCTTCTGAGTAGGCGCAGATGCACCCTTCGAGGCATTAACAGTCAATGCATGTTTCCCCTTTGCTTCTCGTCCGGAATTGTTGGCTGCTGACCTTTTTGCTTTATCATCAAAGACGGGGAAGCTGACACCCAGAAGACGTGCATTGGCCGCCTTCTTTTCTGCGGCTTCAGCTTCGATGATCAGGGAGCTCCAGTCGGGAGGGGGAGTAGAGTTGAGCCAGAGCTTAACTGCGGGCAGCATGTTCATGCTGCAAGAGGAGAGGAGCGCATGTTCTGGCATGCCTGGAGGTAGCCTGAAGCAGGCCTGTCGGAAGCGTTCGATGAACACCCGAACCGTTTCTTTCTCCTTCTGGCGTATTTCTATAAGAGATGCCATCATCATGTCCTTCCCGCCGTCGTAGAAGCGATCGAGGAAGAGGCGCGTCAAGTCGTCGAAGGACGATATAGAATTGTCGGGGAGGCTGCAATACCAGTCATACGCCACCCCTTTTAAGGCCCCAACAAAGATGCTGGTGAGGAGCGCGTCCTCCTTTGGAAGATGCCTCGTCTGTGACTGGAAATATGTCAGGTACCGACGCGGAGAGTCCTTCCCGTCGTACGGCATAGTGTTTGTGGTTTATACTTTGGAGGATAAACCACCTTGTTCTACTCGAGGGGATAAGACTGGGAAATGCCCATCTTCTGGCGCTCCTCCTGCATGTTTTTGGACTCGAAGCGCTCCCGCAAGTCCTTGATCATTTCGACCACCTCCTCCGTGGAGCTAGGAGTCGGGGAAGGTGGTACTATCTGGAGTGGAGCGTTTGAGGGCTCCGACGTCCGGGGTGCTTCTGTGTCGGAGGGTGCCCGTTGAAGGGGTACACTCGACTCCCCATTGACTCCTGGGTCGGGACCGGTTGAAGGTGGTCTGGTCAAGGCCGACCGAATATCAAACACTGCTTGAGTCAGTGCTTGCATAGAGGCAGAGAGGGTTTTGAGTCCTCCCTCTAATGAGTCTATGCGCTGGACAATGTCTTGCGGCGGCGCATCAGACTCGGAATCACCCCCAGTCATGTATACTGTCATGACACGGCCAGGAGTGGATGGATTGGTTGAGGCTTCGCTCTCGGCCTCACTTTCATGTGGGGGAGTCACCTCTCCTGGTGTTTCACCTTGGCCACCCCCAGCCACATTCTGGAGGTCATTCTCGACGGGCGCATATGCAAGGGCCTGATTGTCCTCAGCTCCGTCTTGAAGGGCCTCTTCGTCTCTACCCCTAGCCGTGTCCTGGGGGACATCCTCGTTTTGAGGGACTTCTGGGAGGCTGACTTCGCTTCGAGGATGAAGATCCGCCGCAGTTGTGCTTTGGACATCTTCGTCTTCGGAAGGAGGCTCAACAAGGGTTTGACTACCCCCAGCTTCCTCCAAGAACTTCTTTCTCGACCGAGTGCTTTCGAACACTCCAGAGGTCGAGACAGCTGCCTTGGTTTTCCTCGGCTGGCTTTTGGATGAAGACGAGGAATTACCAGTCGTCTTCCGGAGTGATGAGGAGTTGGAGACCACGTTGCATGAAGCAACTCTTGGCTCCTCTTCTGTTGACACCTTCATCCCGAGACGATGTGGGAGGGGTGTCGATGATTGCAGCCGCTGGAAGACTGACTGCCTTGGTGGTACTGCTACCTTGCAACAGCAGTTGATGGTGACCACCGCACAAGTATGTCCCGTGAGAGGCGCATCGTGCCTGTTGGTCGACTCTCCTGACCGGCGCTTGTGAGTGATCACGTTACGCAGGTCGTTGGAGGAGAGTGCTACCTTCACACCCCCTTCAGGCGCATGGCTAGGCCAAACGCCGGGGTGGACAGGTGAGTGCTGCGCCCCCTGATCTAATACCAAGCAGGCATCATGATCAGTAGTGGGGGAATCACAACATTTGAAGTGACTTGAACGGACCTCAAACGCACAACCAGAGGAAGCGCGGGAGTTCAAGACCACTGAATTTGCCTCACTCGACTTGGTTGTGCACGCAGTGGATGCGCCCAAGTGAGATGAGGACTTTGAAGAACGGTTCGTTTTAGGTGCCGAAGCACCTGAGCCGACCTTGTACAGCTTGCCATCAGCAGCGCGCAAGATTGTGAGCGCATGCTTTTGGCTTGCTGCTGGCATAGCACGTTTGTGGCGCATGGCCCGTGCCGCCTTGGATTTCTTTGTACTAGCCCGCTGGGGTGCATAGTACTCAGCATCCAAATTCTCCTCGCCATTACAGCGAGTGAGTCTGTCGAAGACAGAGATTTTTTGTGGCACATCAGAGGTGATGCGCGGGGCATTGGCCGCGCCCCTGCTCCGTCGACGCATCTTCCTCGCCTGAGAGGGAGATGGCTGGGGAACGTGGTCAGCCGCACGCTTCCCCGAGAGATGTGCTGCATCAGCGGGCGCACCTTGGTTGCTGAGAACGTCAGCAGGAAGGGAGGGCTGGATTGGTGCATTCCCTTCAGTGGTGGTGCCCGAGGCATCGACCTTGCACCCCCAGACACGGCGGGTCTTCTTCGGCTTCGGCAGCCGCTTCGAAGGACTCGCACTTCTTTCATAAATGAACTCTTCGTACGCCTGTTGATTGAGACGCACGACCAGCGTCTTGTGGGAGGAGCCCACCTTCACGTCGTCGGCCTGTGACACGACTTTCTTGGAAGAGGAGAAAGAGGTCCCCAGCAGAGTCGCCAGCTTATTTGCCATTAAAATTGTTTGATTGCAAATCTTAATACAAACAGAACAGTGTTACAATATAGGACTTAGATGTAGTCATAGGAGTACACTTTTGTTTAATCTGGATCCTTAGTGCCAATGGAGCGAGTGGTAATGCGTTGACTTCGTTGACGGGCTGACGACGGTTATCGGTTCTCTGAAGGTGTAGATTGCTCTGGGTGCTGGAGCTTGCTGAGAGGAGGAAGACGTTGAATGTCTGTATCTGCCTCTCTGATGGTGTGTTCATTCGTCTCTGTCTGTGTGTGGAAGAAGGAAATAATTCCTCTATTTATAGCTGGGCAGGTTGGCTGCTCATGCACGCATATGTAGGATACGCCGGTACGTGGGGACGCCACGTGGAGATTGCTGATGGAGGCGCATGGATGATGCGCCCTACTCGAGGGGTTGAATTCTTCATACTGCTGTTGTGAGCCGGCACGTAGCAGAGGAGAAGATCTTTCCGTTGCTGAAATCTTGGATGAGTTGAGTCAAAGGACACGTGTCGTCGACTCATGGCTCGGAGATCTCGGATCTGATGGGGGGATGATTTGGTGGGATGCGCCTTGGATTAGGCGCATGATGAGATTTTGGCTCGTGACCTTTATGAGTCACGAACCATTCTAGGCGCATGGCTTTTGAGGCGCATGCAGGCAACTTTCCTTCTGTCTTTCGGGATCAGAGATCAGTCTGGGACGCATGGCTTTTGAGGCGCATGCAAAGCTTCAACTGGAGACTCTTCTTCTGTCTTTAGGGATCAGTGAAGGGTCTGAGGCGCATGGCTTTTGAGGCGCATACGGATGGTTGGGTGGCCACGTGGCAGTAGCCGTCGGGGTAAAGTCATGATGATGCTGACGTTGTGGACGCTTCGTTTTCTGCAAAAGCTGTCAACCGTTCAGACTTGGAGAGGCGTGCTGCCAACTCTGTCAGTTTAGCATTTAATATTGGTGACATTCGATGGACAGCTGAGTGGGCGCGTTGGTTGACGTTCCACTAGGCGTATGGGGACGTATGGGGGCGCATCCTCTGTGATGCGCTCGGTACAGGGCGTATCTGTGGGAGGCGCTTGGTGTTTGAAGGGGTATGATGTGCTGTCCAGCCGGCGCATCCGATACGTCTTTAATAATGCGGCTGTTTCGCTTCTCGAGTGCCTTTAAATAGCCGTTTGGCTGAAGTCGAGGCGTCTGGTTCATCCATTTAATGTGAGTTCATTGCACGGAATTCGGAGAGCCATCCACTTGGCGCGTGGGTTTGATATGCCCGGCCTATAAATAGTGGCATGGAGAGAAGGTTTACTTCTCATTCCCTCACGTACCTCCAACATGAACTTGGGTATTCGGGTGCATTCTGTTGACGAAGTGTTCCCGAGGGTGAAGATGAGACGCCTTGTCATCGTTGATGCACTTGAAGGTGACTGTTACATCCAAAAGATGGAGTCGAGGGCTTCTGAGGCAGGCGGAAGGTACCCGTTGCATCCAAAGATGGGGATGCTCGGGCCTCGTCTCCGTTGTTCCGGAAGAGCCGTAGATCGGAATGGCGGTGCCCTGACCGTCTTCCTTTGGCTTTGGAGGCTCTTTCTCTGGATGGGGTGTTAACTGCCACCCTCATCCTGCTCGGCCAGGTGAGCCTGGTTGGAAGAGCAGCACATAACTGGGCTGCTGAAGGGATGCACATAACTGAGCTGGATGCACATAACTGAGCTGCTGAAGAGATGGTGGGATGCGCCTGGTTTGGAGGCGCATGGTATCTGCTGCGCCTAACTGGCGGCGCATGATGACTGCTGTGCCTATCTGGAGGCGCATGGTAGCCGCTGGCTGTAGACTTAGGATCTTTCTTTTGTAGAAATTCTCCTTTGTACAACCTTTTCTAAAAATGTAATAGACTTTTGTATATAAATAAAAAGTCCTTCTTCGAATGTCTATACTTATTGACTTTGCTGTGAAGTATTTTGTCCGAGTTCTGACGCATGTAGTGTCTGGCGCATGGGCTTTCTGGTTATGAAATTCCATGCTTCTACAGGATCCACCAGTTACAAGATTATATATTAATTCTGTTTAGTTTGTCTTTCTATACAGATTTTTACATCTAATCTGTGATGGATCGTTATTTCGTTGATCGTACATGGATGTACAAACGATAACACGAGAGCAGAATAGATGTGAGTGACGATTTTCTGGCAGGCGTGGAAGTGTTTCTTAAGTATGCCATGAGCAAAGCTCAGTTTATGGACGGTAACAAAATCAAGTGTCCATGTCGTAATTGTCGCAATAGACGTTACGAAGATGTGGTGAGTGTAAGAGATCATTTGACCCGTAAGGGTTTCGTACGTGATTACGGCCTGTGGTCATCGCAAGGTGAACTATATGCCGAAAGACAGGTTGCGAATGCTGCTACTTATGCTTTTGATGATAATGCTGCAGCGGATTTTGTCGTCGATGACGACGAATGCTCCGTTGATTATGGAGACGTGCAGAACCTTGCACGAGATATGGTGTACGATGCGGCAGGGCCTAATTTTGATCCGGAGGATCCTAATCCCGAGGCGAAGGAGTTCTATGATATGTTTCAGGATGCTGAAACTTCTTTATATCCTGGTTGTGATCCACATTCCGTACTGTCAGTGACGATGCGGTTGTTGAACATAAAGTCTGATTTTAACTTGCTACAAACTTGCTATGATCGGATTACACAACTAATGAAGGAGGTGTTACCGAAGGAATCAAAAGAGCTTCCAAAAAACTTCTACAAGTCGAAGATGATGGTCCGACAACTGGGACTGGGGTACGACAAGATAGATTGTTGTCGCAATGGATGCATGTTGTACTACAAGGAGAACGAGGATGTAGAAAGTTGCCGCTTCTGTAATGCGGATCGTTACAAGGAAGTCAGGGGAAAAAGGAAAGTCAACTAGAAAACGACGTCCTTACAAGTATATGCATTACTTGTCGATCACGAAGCGCTTGCAGAAGATGTATATGTCTCAGAATACAGCAGAACACATGACGTGGCACAACGAAGAACGCACAAAGGATGATGGAGAATTGTCACATCCTTCGGATGGAGAGGCGTGGAAATATTTTGATTTTTGCCATCCAGATTTTGCTGCAGAGCCCAGAAATGTACGCATGGGGCTATGTTCTGATGGATTTGCCCCTTTCGGACAGTCGGAATCTTAATACTCCTGCTGGCCGGTCATTCTGACCCCTTACAATCTGCCACCATGGATGTGTATGAAGACTCCTTATATGTTCTTGACAGCTATCATACCGGGTCCCAAAAATCCGACGAAGAATATCGATATATATTTACAGCCGTTGGTGGATGAGCTAAAACAGCTGTGGGTGATCGGCGTCACGACGTATGATATTTCCAGGAAACAGAACTTTCAGATGAGAGCTTCACTGATGGGGACAATCAATAATTTTCTCGCATACGGTATGCTGTCGGGATGGAGTACTCACGGCACCCTGTCTTGTCCGATATGCATGCAAAATAGTAAGGCGTTCCGCCTTAAGCATGGAGGAAAAACTTCTTTCTTTGATTGTCATCGTCAATTTCTGTCCGCGAGTCATCCTTGGAGAAAGAACAAGGACGCATTCAGAGCTGGAAAACAAGAATTTTCTCATCCGCCTGCCAGATTGTCGGGATACGATATTTGGGAAGATGTAAAGGATTTTTCTACTGTAATGGAAGATCCATCGAACAATCGTGTCGATGGGTTCGGACAAACCCATAACTGGACCAAACGGAGTATCTTCTGGGACTTGCCTTATTGGAAAGATAATCTTATAAGGCATAATCTTGATGTTATGCATATCGAAAAGAATGTGTTCGATAATGTCTTCAATACCGTCATGGACATTAAAAGAAAGACGAAGGACAATCCAAAAGCAAGACAAGACATTGCCGAGATATGCAAGCGTCCTTATCTGAACTTGATACAAAGGGGAGCTGCTGGACAATTAAGTAAGCCGATAGCACAATAAACATTGAGCGAGGAAGATATATTAATAATCTGCAAGTGGGTATCTACTTTAAGATTTCCCGACGGCTATGTGTCGAATTTGTCTAGATGCGTTGACCTCAATGAACGCAAGCTAACGGGAATGAAGAGTCATGACTGCCACGTATTTATGGAAAGATTACTGCCCATTGCTTTGAAAGAGTTGTTGCCTTCTGCTGTATGGATTCCGTTGGCCGAACTATCAATATTTTTTAGGGATATTTGTTCAACTAAGTTGACTGTGCAACACATGGTTGAACTTGAGGAGAAGATTATCTTAACAATTTGCAAGTTGGAGAAAATATTTCCTCCTGGCTTCTTCGACATCATGGAACATCTACCGATTCATCTAGCATACGAAGTCCGTGTCGGTGCATCTGTTCATTATCGATGGATGTACCCATTTGAAAGGTACATAAATATCGATATAATTTAAGCTGAATTTCCATTTATTTTAAAATTCTTTCTTAATTCTTAAGATAATTTGTCTCTCTAGATACCTACACCATCTAAAGAAGAAAGTTGGCAACAAAGCTCATATAGAGGCTTCGATATGCGAAGCATATCTTATCGAAGAGGTTTCAAACTTCTGCTCCATTTATTTCGATACTCATGTTAAAACAAATCGAAATAGACCTCAAAGGAATGACGAGGACGTTGAGGATGGAGGAAGATTCAATGTAAGGGGCAAGCCTGTTGGGGCTAGTAAAAGACGATGGTTGACAGACGACGAGTATGATGCCACTCACCGATATATCTTGTTAAACTGTGACATACAAGAAGTGAGAGATTTGGAGAAGTAAGTCAGTACACTTGCACTCGTTATAATCTCGAATTTGATGAAGTAAGTGACTACACTTATATATTCTTATTTTCTCTAATAGTATATTTAGAGATGAAATCAAAATGAGGAGACCCGATATTACCGATGAGGGACTTCAAAGAGAGGTTGATTGTACATTTCCGTCATGATTTCGCAAATACGTAAGTAACTGTGATTATAATTGAGATTATTAATATATAATCTGAAACATTTAAATTATAAATATTTGTTTACAGGTTTTATTGCCTGAAACAACACTCACTCATGAGAGTGTTCGTTATCTGGCACTGGGACCGAAGAAGCAAATAAAGACTTGGCCAGGCTATGTCGTTAATGGCTTCAGGTTTAAGTCAACTCAGAATGCTATAAATGTCGAATTTATCAATGACGGCATCAATACCAAGGAGTCCGGTGTTTGCATAAGAGGCACCGTCTATGACGACGAGTCGGACTTTGACTATTATGGAGTGCTTCGGGATATTGTAGATTTACAATATACTGGCCCATATGATATGCATATTGTGATGTTCAAATGTGAGTGGTTCGATACGACACCAAATATCGGTTGGAGAATCGATAAACAATTTGGATTCGTCGATATAAATCATCGCAGGAGGTATAGAGGGTCCGATACATTTGCGATAGCAAATCAGGCTGTTCAAGTCTACTATACAAGCTACCCAAGGCGTCGTAGAGATCGATTTGACTGGTGGGCAGTATGCAAGATTAAATCTAGAAATACATTCAACGTTGGAGACCCAGCATACCAAGAGGACCTGATTGAAAAGTCCCAATACTTGGGACAACACCCAGATACAATGGATGTTGAAGATATTGTTGAGGAAAATAGAGGGAAGAAAGAGGTTGATACACAAGACTTAGCTGTCAACCATGTTGACACAAAGTCACAGTCAACCAAATATTGACTACATTGACCAAATAATATTTGTATTAATTCAATACGACACACGACGACTGCATTCAGTTCAAGACAGATGACAGCTCAGTCTCCGGCTCTCAGTGTGTTCTGGAGTCTGTATTTTATGATTTCATTGAGTCTAGATTTATGTACTCTGAGTCTTGCTGATCTCTTGGAACTTAGTCTATAACCTACCCAAAATCCCAAGCTCCACTGAACCAAAAACTGCCCACTGGTCCCCTTAGAACCACTCTGTGCTCTGGAGACAGAGTTCGGGCCGAACTCTGCCTCCACACAGAGTTCGGGCCGAACTCTGTCCCCTAGAAATCAGGAACCCTAATTTTAGGGATAGCTGGTTGCTAGCTGTCCAACGGCCAAATTTTTGAATTTTCCTACCCGAATTCTGGCCGAATTCTGCCTATAAAAACGCTATAAATAGGGCATGAATTCTCTCATTTCAATCCATCCAATCTTCTCTTCTCTTCTCTCTTATAAGCTCAATAAGCCATACCCTTCCCATCTACTAGCCACAAGCCTCCTAAGTCTCGAGTGCTCAGCATCTCTCAGTTAGGATTCTTGTGCAAGAGTTGAAGAAGTCGCTTGGACAATTCCAAGCAAATCGCCACTGCGATCCTCTGTTAGAAGTTGACGTGCTCTTCTGAAGAAAAGGCACGGGTTGTAAACTACTATTTCACAAATAGTGGATTTAATCCTGAGCTAGAGTTCTCAGGCCTGGACTAGTCCTCCACGAGGGAAACCAGGTTAAAATCGCTGTGTTTGCGTATGCTCTTCTGCTCTTTATTTATTTTCCGCACTTTACTCTGATTATTGATTGTTGGTGAAAGAGTTATTTTTAATTGGCTATTTTTCTATATAAACTCTATTCACCCCCCTCTAGAGTTGCCAAACTGTTCTTCAATTGGTATCAGAGCTCTGTTCTCTTTACAAGGACTAACATCCTAAGAGCTGATCCATGGCAACCACACAATCCTTGATTTCCAATCATGGTGAAGGTCAGTCCACTCATAGGCCTCCCCTATTTGATGGAACTAACTACACATATTGGAAAACAAGGATGAGCTTCTATCTTAAGTCTCTAGACTTTGACCTGTGGACTGTCGTCACTGACGGTTACAAAAAGCCCGCCAGGATAGTTGTCGATGGTGACCTCATTGAGAAACCACACGACAAATATTCTGTCGAGGAGAAGAAACAGGCAAGTCTAGATGCTAGGGCTATTAATGCTTTATTCTGTGCTATAGACAGGAATGAGTTCAACAGGGTTTCTACTTGCACCACTGCTCATGAAGTATGGAGACTTCTAGAAGTGACGCATGAAGGAACCACACAGGTCAAGGAATCTAAAATAAGCCGTCTCACTCAAGAATACGAAGCCTTCAAGATGAAGCCAAGTGAGACGATCACTCAAATGATCACAAGATTCCTCGACATCATCAATCCTCTATCTTCGCTCGGAAAGCAGTACTCAAACCACGAAAAGATTCGTAAGCTGCTCAGAGGGCTACCAAAGATTTGGAACCCTAAGGTGACAGCCATCATAGAAGGAAACGATCTCACAACAATGTCAATGGAGACCTTGATGGGTAAGCTTATGACTCACGAGCTTGACCTCAAGGACTTCGAAGAGCCTGCTCCGAAGACCAGGGAGATCGCACTCAAAGCTCATCATCGAAGAGCTAATCATGATGAGACCGAAGAAGATAACTCGGATGATGAAGACCAAGCTCTCATGGTTCGCAACTTCAGGAAATTCCTTCGCTTCAATCGAAGGAAGAAGGAATCTCAAGAAGACGATGAAGAAGAACCAACTTGTTACGGTTGCAAGAAAACTGGACATGTCCGAAAAGACTGCCCATTCCTGAAGAAGAGCAACCGCTATGAGAAGCCATACAAAAAGAACTCATCAAAGAAATATGCCAACACAGGCATCTGGCATGAGAGTGAAGCAAGTGACTCTGAGGAAGAAAAGGACTCTCCTCAAGATACAGCAAATGTGTGCCTGATGGCGACGTCTAACAAGGTATCTAACGAAACTCTGGATGACTTCTCTTTTGATGAACTTGGCGATGCTTTCACTGATTTACTCGATGATCATAAAAAGGTCATCGGTAAATATAAACATGCCAAGGACAAAATCAAAAGTCTAGAAGATGAGATACAAAGAATTTCCTTACTTCTTGATAATGTTAGAGACACATCACCCACTAATGACGCTGATGAAGTATCCAAGCTTAAATTAAGCTTGCATGATGCCGAAGCACGTATTGAGCAACAAACTCAAGAAATCACTACACTCAACACGTTGCTTGCTGAAGAAAAGAGTAGACACAAGATTTCCATGACTAAGATATATGGCTTAAATATTAAGGTTAATGAACTGCAAGCTGTTACCAAAAGATTAGAAACCAAAATGGGTAAACAGGTTGTTCAACCTCAAACCCAATCACATGAGCACAACACCACTCATGCTAGTCAACCACGTCATTCTCATGCAGCACATAACCATGCATTCATATACACCAACTTTCACAAACCACATGCACGTAAGAACAATTCTCACTCAGTACACAAGCATCATGCACAAAGACACAATCAACATCACTCCACACATAAAAATCATCATGCCATGCCATATAGACAAGATCATCATGCAATGCCATATAGACAAGGTCCTCATATACCATATAGACAAAATCATCATGTCATGCCATATAGACAAAATCATCATGCCATGCCATCTAGACAATATCAGCATGTCACACACCATAGACAATACCATCATTCTATGTCTCAAAGACACCATCACCATGCCACTTATTCCATGCATAATCATCCTCACCATGCTAACTCTTCACATCATGTCCATCCTCATCCTGTTGCTTATAGATATTATTCTCATGCTCCTAGTATAAACAAGAATGCTATCTGTACTTATTGTGGATTACATGGACACATCTCACCACAGTGCAGAGTTAGAAGACTTGTAGATAAAAGGATATATGCTTGGTTCCCAAAGACTAACTTTTCAGGACCCTCAAGAACTCGGGTACCAAAGGTCACATCTACTCTTGATGTAGGTGGACCTTCCCTCCTCAACTGAAAGTAAGTGGATTCTCGATAGTGGATGCTCGCGACATATGACGGGAGACGCAAATCTTTTTGCATCACTATCGATGAAGAGAGAAGGATACGTATCCTTCGGTAACAATCTCAAAGGGCACATTATAGGTAATGGTATCATTGGTCATCCTCCCTCTCCTGTAATAAAGGATGTCTGCCTAGTGACCGAGTTAAAGCATAACCTGCTCAGCATTAGTCATCTTGCTGATCATGGATATGATATTAACTTTGGACAAAACAGTTGCTACATCTATGATAGGTCAACTGGAGACATTGCTTTTGAAGGGAAAAGAGAGGATAACATCTATATTTTCTATCTTTCTATAAATACTAACAATGCAGGTAGATGTTTATATGCCCACAAAGACGAACGACTACTTTGGCACCAGCGTCTTGGTCACGCCAACATGGATGCTATATCCAGGCTTTCTACCAAGAAGCTAGTGAGAGGATTGCCTGACATCACATTCAAAAAGGACACGGTATGTGCCGAATGTGAACTAAACAAGGCAACAAAATCCTCGTTTCATTCCATCAACTCTGTAAGTACCACTAGACCCTTGCAACTTCTTCATATGGATTTATTTGGTCCTAGTAGAATAGCTAGCCTTGGTGGCAAACTGTATGCATTTGTTATTGTTGATAATTTTTCGAGATTTACTTGGGTTTTCTTTCTCGCTAATAAGAGCGATGCTATTTCTGCTTTCAAAGTTTTTGTAAAGAAAGTTCAAAACGAAAAAGGCTACATGATTACTCAAATCCGAAGTGATCATGGAGGCGAATTCGTAAATTATGATTTTGAAAGTTTTTGTAATGCAAATGGTTTTGATCATGAATTTTCTTGTCCTAGAACTCCTCAACAAAATGGTGTTGTGGAGCGGAAGAATAGAACTCTCGGCGATATGGCCAGAGTCATGTTGAATAAATTTTCACTTCCGAAATACTTTTGGGCAGAAGCTGTTAGTACAGCATGCCATATTTTGAATAGGGTGCTGATTCGTCCCATTACGAAGAAAACACCCTATGAGCTTTGGTTTGGGAGAACCCCTAATGTTTCTTATTTTAAAGTTTTTGGTTGTAGATGTTTCATCCTTAACACCAAAGACAACTTAGGCAAATTTGATGCCAAAGCTGACGATGGTATCTTTCTTGGTTATGCCGCCAAGAGTAAGGGATATAGAGTTTTCAATAAACGCTCACTTATTGTGGAAGAGTCAACAAATGTGACTTTTGATGAAAATAACAGTGCAACAAGTACTCTTGATGATGACGTTGAGCCATCAACTTCTACTCCAATGAATACTTTAACCGAAACTAATTCTCTGGAGGGTTTGCCTAAGAAATTCTCTTTCAAACCTTCTCATCCAGAAAATTTAGTTATAGGAGAAGTTTCACGTGGAGTAACTACTAGATCATCACTAAGAGACTTTGTTGCTAGCACTGCCTTCATTTCACAAGTAGAGCCTAAAAACATTTCTGAAGCTTTTAATGATGAATTTTGGATTTCTGCTATGCAAGAAGAACTCAACCAATTCGAGAGAAGCCAAGTATGGGAACTCGTTCCTAGACCGGTTAATCACTCTATAATTGGTACTAAATGGGTTTTTAGAAACAAAGTAAATGAAGATGGTTCAGTCACACGTAACAAAGCTCGTCTAGTAGCTCAAGGATACAACCAAGAGGAAGGTATCGACTACGATGAGACGTATGCTCCTGTTGCTAGACTAGAATCCATTCGGATGCTTTGTGCTTTTGCTAATTTTCAAAACTTTAAATTATTTCAAATGGATGTGAAAAGTGCTTTTCTGAATGGTTTTATTAAGGAGGAAGTTTATGTGAAACAACCTCCTGGCTTTGAAAATCACAAATTTCCCGACCACGTGTTCAAGCTAAAGAAAGCACTTTATGGCCTCAAACAAGCCCCCAGAGCTTGGTATGAAAGGCTAAGTAGCTTCTTACTTGAGAAAGGTTTTTCAAAAGGGAAAATTGACACTACACTGTTTATAAAATCTTTTAAAGACACTATTCTATTGATTCAAATTTATGTTGATGATATTATTTTTGGGTCTACTGATGAAACTCTTTGTCAAGAATTTGCCAAGTGTATGCAGACAGAATTTGAGATGAGCATGATGGGAGAGCTCAACTACTTTCTTGGCCTGCAAGTAAAGCAACTGGCAAATGGAACTTTCATCTGTCAATCGAAGTATACCAAGGACATGCTGAAGAAGTTCGACCTTGACAACGTCAAACCAATTAGCACGCCAATGGCTACTTCAACCAAACTCGAACCAGATGAGAGCGGCAAACCCGTTGATCAACGTAAGTATCGAGGTATGATAGGCAGCTTACTTTATTTAACTGCTAGTCGCCCCGATATCATATTTAGTGTTTGCCTATGTGCTAGATATCAAGCAAATCCTAAGGAATCTCACATGACCGCGGTTAAGCGTATCTTTCGATACCTTAAGGGTACGGTTACAATGGGCCTATGGTATCCCAAGTCAACATCATTTGACCTCATCGGTTACTCTGATGCTGACTTTGCTGGATGCAAGGTCGACCGTAAAAGTACGAGCGGCACGTGTCATTTGTTAGGAAAGGCTTTAGTCTCATGGTTTAGCAAGAAGCAGAACTCTGTCGCACTATCCACAACAGAAGCTGAATACATAGCAGCTGGCGTTGTTGTGCACAGATTCTGTGGATGAAGCAAACCCTTGAAGACTATAAGTTATCTTTCATGCATATTCCTATATTCTGTGACAATACTAGTGCCATCAATTTGACTAAAAACCTTGTCTGCCACTCACGCACTAAACACATTGAGATCAGACACCACTTTTTGCGTGATCATCAGCAAAATGGCACGATTAACTTAGAATTTATTGACACTGATCATCAGCTAGCAGATTTCTTTACTAAGCCATTATCCGAAGAGCGCTTCAATTATCTTTGTCGTGAACTCGGAATTTTGGATGAAGCAGTTATAAGTTGAGACTTACCTGCGTAAATATCGAGTATATTTTGATTCTTTTATGACAAATTTATTATGGGTACAAGCCGAAAGGGTCCTTCTGACAAAAAGGCGTAAAAGCCTAAGCGACACGGTGCACTAGTCCTCAGGACTACCGCTAGCTGGGATCCGGCCCCTGCAGCTAACCCATGGCAAATTTGAAATACTGAATTACAATATATTTCCTTATTTATTATATGGTTTGTTATGATTTATTATTGCCAAATTGATCTTCCTAAAGTTCATTCTGACCTTTGTGAATCTCTCTATGTACTTTATTGTGTTTATCAAAATTGTATCCTCCAAATCTCTTTCTGTTCAACACTTAATCATTTTTCAGCCTGAATTTTGTTCTGGACCACTGATCCAGAACTCGGGCCGAACTCTTTCCCTAACAGAGTTCGGGCCGAGTTCGGTCCCTAGGTTCCAGAATCGGGATCTGGCTCCGCCGTTGGATCTTTTCTAATCCGATGGTCACTATTCTACCCGACCAAAGACAAAGCCCTACTTTATGTCGGGATTCCTTCTCTTTCCTCCCATATTACCTCCTTCTTCACCTCTCCAAACTCCTTCCTTCAAACCCTAACCCTAGTTTTTGATCTAGAGTGCTCCATTGCTCCTCAAAATCAAGGGAAAAGGGTTTCTCATCATTCTCTTCCACTGTTTGGTATTACTTTGAGGTATCATTCTTGTCTTCTATACTTCACTCTATCTATTGTTTTTATGGCTCTTCGCTTGTTCAATCGTGGGAAGAGAATTCGAACTAAGAGTGTTTCATCTTCGGATACTCCTCCGACGAATGAACAAATCATTGAACAACTTCAACCACCTCATCCGTTGTTCAACCCATCTCGTCCTCGAAACCATTCTACCTATGACAACCGATTGTTTGTTTCACTAGAAGCCTCAAACAACTGGTTTAGTGACTATCGGAATCGTCAGGTATTCGCAGGACATCCTATTAATTTTTCTATCTTTTCTCAATATGATTCTTTGTTTCATGACCTCTACTTTGATGAGCTTGTCACCTCCACTTCTGCCATCTATCGTCATGCTGTCCAAATGTTCTACTGCAACATGACCTTTGATGATCTCCATATTTATTCCCGCGTTGCAGGAATCAATATCTCTTTTGATGACTTTGACTTAGCTGAATATCTTGATCTTCAAGAGCCCAATTCTTGGGAAAAGCTAGTTGACGCTCGCTCGTTCCGTTTTCCTGACGGAATTTCCCTTGAGAGCTTCAAGGACGATTTGTGTTCTCCATATACACGTCCTCGCAAGCTCATGGCTAAATATCTCAACCCTTATTTTTCTGACCTTCATTGGATAATTTCTAACACCATTCTACCCAAAACAGGTTCCCATGATGACATCACTTATCTTGAAATATCCGCTCTTTATCATCTTCACTTTGGAATTTCTTTCAATCTTCCACGTACAATGATGGACTGGATGATTCACTGTAGGAAGAAACCACGACCTCTGGTTTATCCTCTGTTCCTTCCTATGATCTTTCGTGCATTTAATGTACCACTTGATATCTGTCCGTTCTTGCCTGCTCCTGTCTTTCTGTCCAAGGCACGACATACTCACACAGTTGTCGCCTCTCCTGATGTTTCTGAACATTCTGATGATGCAGAGCCTGACGCCCCTCATTTTGGTCAGGATGCACCTCCTCCACCTGCCACTCTTGACTCCATCCAGACCATGCTCCAGGATCGTTTTTACTTAGAGGCTGATCGGTGGGCTCAGATGGACTACCGCACTACCCTGCAGATGAGTGCACTCTGCAACTCGTTGCATGATATTCGGTACTCCATGTCCCATCATCCTACTTTGCCCACTCCCATGCAGCGGGATCCCGATCATGAGGGATATCGCATTGATGATCCATGGGTCTTGCGTTACCTAGATCCAAGTGCTGCTCTTGTGGATCCCAGACGTTCCAACTCTCCTGGACCTTCTCGTGCTCCATGATGGAGATTGGCTACTATCTGCTGCTGCTGCTACTGATGATGATCTTAGTTACTTTTGATTTCAGTTATTTAGTTTCTTATGGATTTATGTAGCTGGTTTTATGTACTCTGTTTATGAGTTGGCCACTTGGTTTGGTGGATGACATTATCTGTCTTTATTATCATTCTATGTCAGTGACTTATTTTGCTTAGTATTTTACTATTTCTTCTCTGCTTGGTGTGGTTGCATTAATATTCATTGCTTCTTTATATTGCTAACTGCCAAAAGGGGGAGAAATAATGTATATTTTTATTGTTTTGCTTTTGGGAGATATTAGATATCATACTGGTTCTATGCATTCGTATATCTGTGTATATCTGTACTTCTTGCTCTGGAAAATATTATCTATCAGATCACAGGTACTATGCATTTTGTAAGGGGGAGAGCTATAGCTTCTAGCTCGACACCGTTCATGGTTTACGGGGGAGCTATTTTCTCTTAGCTCAGGCATCGGGTATGGGGGAGCTATGGAACTATGTTACAATCAACTGTGTCCAGGTATGAATATTGAAATATACATATATTATTTTGTCAATTATCAATATGGGGGAGATTGTTGACACAAAGTCACAGTCAACCAAATATTGACTACATTGACCAAATAATATTTGTATTAATTCAATACGACACACGACGACTGCATTCAGTTCAAGACAGATGACAGCTCAGTCTCCGGCTCTCAGTGTGTTCTGGAGTCTGTATTTTATGATTTCATTGAGTCTAGATTTATGTACTCTGAGTCTTGCTGAGCTCTTGGAACTTAGTCTATAACCTACCTAAAATCCCAAGCTCCACTGAACCAAAAAGTGCCCACTGGTCCCCTTAGAACCACTCTGTGCTCTGGAGACAGAGTTCGGGCCGAACTCTGCCTCCACACAGAGTTCGGGCCGAACTCTGTCCCCTAGAAATCAGGAACCCTAATTTTAGGGATAGCTGGTTGCTAGCTGTCCAACGGCCAAATTTTTGAATTTTCCTACCCGAATTCTGGCCGAATTCTGCCTATAAAAACGCTATAAATAGGGCATGAATTCTCTCATTTCAATCCATCCAATCTTCTCTTCTCTTCTCTCTTATAAGCTCAATAAGCCATACCCTTCCCATCTACTAGCCACAAGCCTCCTAAGTCTCGAGTGCTCAGCATCTCTCAGTTAGGATTCTTGTGCAAGAGTTGAAGAAGTCGCTTGGACAATTCCAAGCAAATCGCCACTGCGATCCTCTGTTAGAAGTTGACGTGCTCTTCTGAAGAAAAGGCACGGGTTGTAAACTACTATTTCACAAATAGTGGATTTAATCCTGAGCTAGAGTTCTCAGGCCTGGACTAGTCCTCCACGAGGGAAACCAGGTTAAAATCGCTGTGTTTGCGTATGCTCTTCTGCTCTTTATTTATTTTCCGCACTTTACTCTGATTATTGATTGTTGGTGAAAGAGTTATTTTTAATTGGCTATTTTTCTATATAAACTCTATTCACCCCCCTCTAGAGTTGCCAAACTGTTCTTCAAACCAGGGGAGAAAGAGGCGTCTTGTCCCAAATTTTGAGGCAGAAGGAGAAAAAGAAGAAGAAGAAGAAGAAGAAGAATTTGATGGGGATGAGGATACAGATGAAATCGACGATGAAGATAAGGATGAGGATGAGGATGAGGAGGATGATGATGAAGACGAGGCCGAGGATGAGAACGAAGACGATGATTAGGTTAAATATTGTTGTATAGTAAAAATACTTCCAATTACGTGAATTAAGTTTGACCTCATAAAAGTAATTACGTGAATTCATGTTTTTTTCATTCGATTATTTACTTATTGTAGATGGCACTCCTAGTCTTTTTCGTCGCGCGGCGGCACTCGTCTCCCTACTGGTGGTATGTATATTTTAGTTTAGTTTTTTATATTCATTTACACTTTTATATTGTTAATTATGTTTATGTGTTCTATTTACAGGTCATGATGGCTGGCCGTGGTCGTGGTGCTGGTCGTGGTGGTGGTGGTGGTGGTGGTGGTGCGGGTCGTGGTCGTGGTCGTACTGGTGCTAGTGGTCGTGGTCGCATTCAAAGTTCCCGGGATGTGACCCCATCAAGCGAGCCCGACCCGGAGAGTACCCCGGGCACAGACGCATCCCGTCCTCGATCGACCACTTCATCGAGGCATCAGTCCGGATCTGCTAGCGGATCCGATCCGCTATCGGAACCACCAGCAGGGGATGCCCCAGTTACTGCACAGTGGGCCCCGGAGTACCCCCATACTCGGTTCCATCCGGTTACTAGGAAGTACATACGCGGACTCGCGGATCCTCCGACGGTACCAGAGAGGCCGAGAGGCGAGTTCCGACGAGAGCTATGGCCCGCGGGGACCTCGTAAGTAAATTTAAGTTAATTTATTAAATTTCTTTCATTTATTTAAGTTAATAATCCAGTCGTTTCTTCTTTGTAGGTTTTTTCCGTTTAATGTTGGCATGGCCCTTGGAGAAATTATCAGGGCTAACTTCCACGGTCCCTACCTCAACTTTACGTCGGTGCCCCCAAACGTGCAGTACGTCTGGCTCGACGAGTTGAGGGTATATATCTATATTTTTTTGGTTAAGTCTGTGTGATTCTTTAATCAACCATTTTTTTAAATTACGTGATAAATGATTTTCTGTGTTAGACAACGTACTGGTGGCCCCCCCATCGCGAGGAGGGGATCCGCAGGACCTACAGAAGCGCATGCTCGAAGAAGATACAGGATATGATTCATGGCCTAAAAATGGGGCATACGAGGCCGAATTGGATCCGGCAGGAGTATTATGAGGACCTCTTAGGCATGATGGATACCCCTGCGTACAAGGAGAAATCGGAGAAGGTGAAGGTGAACCGATCTGCCGCGGGCCTTCATACGGGGGGATCAAGGTCCCACGCAGCGATACTTGCAGATCTGGTAAGCAACCGTAAATTTATTTCACTATCGAATTAGGTATTATTAATTAAAGGAGTTAATTAGTTTCTACGAAAATTTCGTATGCAGGCCCAATGGGCGGTGAAGGAGGAAAGGGCGCCAGAATCGGTCACCATGCACGACGTGTTCCAGCATACGCACAAAAGACGGAAGGACGGGAGCTTCGTCGACGAGAGGGCCAAGGAGACTGATGTAAGTACTTATGTTTATGAGATTAACGTTAGAATTAAAAGTATTCGGACTATAACTTAGGTAAACTTAGGATTCATACTTAACTTAGTGAAACATAGGATTTAGATTACAACTTAGGTAAATCTTATAATATAAACACATTCATTTGATAGGCTGCGTATCGTGAGGCCCTTAGTCGGGCTCAATTAACTGACACCGAGGATGTCGGTGAAACGACGCCCTTTCGGACGCCCTTTTCTTTGGCCGCTCGGAACGACTTGTTCGTAGATACCGTCGGCGGCTTTAAAAAAGGGTTCCTGTACGGAGTCGGCTCCCTAGGGCTATTGCATATGGCGACGCAGAGATTTCCACCAACACCGCCTCCTCCCGTGGCCCGGGCAGACGATGATGTTAGGTCGCAGCTTACGCTGCTGCACGAGGCGGTGTCGTCCTTGCGGGAGCAATTTGCCACGCACTTTCCGCCTGCGTCTGCTGCTGTCGGTCCGTCTGCTGCTGCCGGTACGTCTGCTGATGGTGCTCGTCCGTCTTCTACTAGTCCGTCGACTGCAGGTGTCGGTCCGTCTTCCGTGGGCCATCTTTCTTTCAACCCTGATGCCCCTGTGCTACCGCCTACGGCTGCGACGGCACTCCTGGATCTCATGTCCGCAGAGCAGCTTCGGCGACTTCCGAGCAGTGTCTACGACGCCTTGCCTCCATACCTTGTGGAGGAGTATATTCGTCGGTCGAATACGGGAACGGACAATCGACCTCCTCCTTCTTAAAATGTTGTATTAAAAAAAATTGGATTATTTGTGAGAGCTTTAAACTAATTGTGCTATAATCGGCTTATAGCACCGGATATTATGTTACTCTTTAGGATAATTGATATTTATTTTCTATTAATTTGGTTTGGTCTGTGATTCTTGGATAATTGGTGTGCATTAAATTTTCGTATGTGCATATTTGGTCTATGTGATTCTTGGATAATTGGTGTGCATTATATATTTGGTCTGTGTGATTGTTGGATAATTGGTGTGCATTATATATTGGTTTGGTTTATGCATATATTTGTGAACAGAGAAAGTGCTGCAATTTTTTTTTCCCAAAAAACTCAGTTAGCGACGGACTAGTGACCGTTTAGCGACGGATATTCCCAGTTGCCGACGGATTTTCGACGGATTAGCCGTCGCTATCTGGAGTTTTTAAACTGTTTCCAGGTAGCGACGTACGGGTGATCGACGGATTATCCGTCGGCAAGGTTCTGGTGGTATACACTTCGACGGAATAGCGACGGACTATCCGTCGCCAGGGCGACTGATAATCAGCCATTAAGCAGTCGCTCTATCTGGCGACCGCTTAGCGACGGACAATCCGTCGACATGGTTCTGGAAATGCATGACATTTTCAGAATCATGGCGACGGACAATCAGTCAGCAATCCGTCGCTGTGGCGACGCGGTCGCGACGGATTAGCGACTACTCTTCCGTCGCCATGGTGCTGGAAATGCCAAGCATTTTCAGAACCTGATCGACGGATAGTCCGTCAGAATGAGGCTTTGATAAATTTTGAGGAAATCGCGTATCTTGATTGTGGGTGGTTAAATGGTGTTGGTGTTGCAGACGACATTGCTGACTGAGTACTAGATGATAACATTCGTGCAACTCGATTTTCTAGCTCTTTATTGCTGCGTAGATGGTTAGTCATCTATAATTGTCAGCTAGAAGAAATTTAAAAACTAACAAGGTTTTTATTTGTTGCATTAAACTTCGGAACCAGAACTTGCAGATGCAGCAGCTTGTTTCTGATAAATCTTGCACTTCTATGCAGCATAACCAGCTGTAAACATGTAGCAAAGTATTGTAGATGCTGCATTATCGTGTAAGGGAAAACATATTGTGTCCATATTATGTGGCACAGTTGACTACTTGAGTGTCATGACCTTATCGTATCTGTAATTGTATTTGTTCTCATCATGGAAACATGAAACCAAAGAACCTCTTCATGTTATGCAAAGAAACACTCCGATAGCGAAAACATACTATTGGCATCATCTCAACTTCATGAATGGACTTTCGTAAACGAAAAGTTCGGATATTGCTATATTTTCTGGGTCTGATAAATCTTGGATGTTGCTTGTTCTGCAGATGGTTCTACCAGTTAACTCTAAGAAGAGATTTGGCTTGGTGGTTCTCAAATAGGTTACAAAGTTCGGAACTTCGCTATGGCATTCTATGGACTTTATTCATCTACTTTTATTGATGCGCCTTCAGTTGACCTTGACCTTACCTCCAATTATTTTGAGCTTTATCATTATAAGTGAGTTTTGTCCCATGTACTAGTTGTTGTTTTTCTCTCCCTAATATTAATGAAATTTGGCTAGGTTGTGATTGTAATAAATCAAGGGAAAGATTTCCGTGTTCAGAATTCATGGCATCTTGAAAATAGGATGAAGTTGAAATCAAGAGGCATTGGAACATATCTGCTGGCGAGCTATACTTTGATACAGATGGCTGTATCAAAATTTGATACAGCCTTCTGTATGACAGGTGGGCCCTGCTATATATATTTGCTTACACGGTTGCCAAAAAAATAGGGGGGGGGGGGGCCACCTGTCATATAGAAGGTTGTATCAAACTTTGATACAGCCTTCTGTATCAAAGTTTTTTTCTCTGCTGGCCAAGCAAGTATAAGTTTGGATTTTCTAGACAAAGTTATCGAGAAGTAGTTCTCGTTCATGTCACTCATCCCACTTCCATGCATGCCACGAGGAAGTTTTCCAGTCGAAGCAGTACAAGAGCTTAGCCTATCCAAGCCAAATTCCACCATGGCAACCGCGAGAGCACATTCGCCAGCTGCACCGAAGGATAAGAAGCTGAAGTCAACCCCTTTAAAAGACAAATGAAGGGCACTACAAGAATTACTATGGGGTAATACGTTTTTAACGGTACTAAGACTGCCAAAATTCTGACAGGCTTGTGTATATTCAGGACTGATAAATTTTTGATAGTTCATATAAAATCAGGACTGTTAAAATTTTGGCATTTCTTAAATTGCAAATTTTTTTGACAGTTCTGAACATGTACTAGACTACCAAAAGTGGGTTGTCCCTATTAGCTTTTTTAGTGCTCTTAACATTTGCCCTTTAAAATCAGTTGTGCTTCCAATGAACCTCTCATGTTGAATCTTTGAGGATCCTCCCTAGAGCCCACACGTTGAGGATCCTCTCGTGTTGAAGAATGTTTGTTCTTCTTCCTTCTTTGCTAAAAATTAAATTAAATTTGTCAGTGATCAAATTAACGCAGGTTTCAGCATTTGGTCAGTTTTTTTTTAATGAATCTAAAAATATACAATCTCATTCCAAATTTCCCAAAAAAAAAAAACTAATCCCCAAACTTTTCAAAATAAAGAAAAGAAAACAAGCTAGTTTGCACAAGCATATATATACGTGCACACAAACAGAAAAAGAAGCATTCGTTTCATGAATCTAAGAAGGGAACACAGTTTGCATTCTTCTAAGATTGCATACTTCAAAGAAATACAATGATAAATAAATCATTCAGTGAATATAAACTTTTACAAGATAGAGCAAAGTTGCTCGTCCTAGAACTACTTACTAAGTTGATCAAATTTGCTCTATCAAAAATTATATTTCATCCTAGTCCTTTCTCAAGCTTGCCATATATGTCATAGCCACGATCACGAGAACTTACAAAAAAAAAAGGAACACATAAAAAACAGAGGGAGAGCAGGCATGAATCTCTTATAAGATTCATATACTGACATGATTGTGCTAGCTTTAGCCATGTACAAACTACTACGATTACTCTGTCTTTTTTCTTCTTCGGTTACCTCACCCATAATTAGGTGGCGTCCAAACTCCTCCGTTCGCATTGGTGACGTAGGATGTGCACGACAAGGACACTAGGCAAAGCCCTCTACTTCTTAGATCCATCTTTTGTTCATCTCGTTCTTCATTAGATGTCTGGTCTCATAGAGAGAAAAACAAAACAAAATTAAGAGACGAGAACACATTTCTTAGTATGAAGCGCATGAATTGTACATGTAAAAATTAGACTACCTAGGTTATGAGGTTTGATCACCTTGATTTAATTTAGAGCATACAATCAACATGTTTCATTTCCAAGTTACAATCTAGATAAATAAGGTAGTATATATAAAAATGTTTTGTTTGATCAGCATGATCAGTAAATCTATATAAACGTATATATAGCTAGGCTATGAATTAAGCATGATGATATTTGGTCAATTTCGAAAAACAAGTATCAAAAGTAAAATGTATAATAACTAGTGTAGACAATTTTAAGATATGGCGACATTAGTGCATACCTCTTCCGATGTCCTCATCTTCTTAGTGTTCAAAGATCTCATGTAGGGCACACTTAACGTCTGCAACGTAAAAAGAAAGAAATTATCAGTACATATTATATGAAGAAATTGAGATACTGATTATATTTATACTACTTATCAACTAAACTATCAACTATTTATACTTTGGTATATATAGTTCCCCAAAAAGAGGATCAGAATAAACATATAGTAATCAATGTTATGCTATTATATTTTCTTGTGGAATAGAGAATCACAATCCTTTTCAACTTAATAGTGAGGAAGTATATATCCCGATATATATATAGTGAAATATGCTTGCTCATACTAATGTTCGCCAAGCAATAAATTGTTCTTGCAATGGAGATTGACTTACCTCAATTTGATCCTGGAGAAATTTGATGTAACCAATAGCTTCCATCAGCACAGATGCTGTATCAGCCTACACAAGTCAGAAAATTTACTGTATGTTGTATCAACAAATGGCAAGCATCTTTGAACTTGGTAAACTGTAATTACATGTTTGTGTAGTATCTTTACAAAATATTTGTTCTGTGTTCTATGTTAGAAAACATAGTTTGATATAAACGAGTTGTTAGGTTACGGGCCTATATTAACATATTATCCAGATCAATTAATTACTATTGTTGCAAAATATAGTATATCTATTCTACTATATAATGCCAAAATTAGGCTTCACCATGAAAATTTTCTTTCCAAAATACCATTTATTATATTTACTAATTAAAATTAATAGGAGTATCTAGGTAAATACAAGAGTTGTCCTTTAGTATTCCTAATTACAACAGCTCTTAAATGCATTGAGTATCTAAAACTGAGGCATTGAAAAATGGATTTTGTTTAGAATCATTCATTTATTGAAAAATGAATAAATTTTGACTACAAGTGTCTTTTAATCTTTCTAATAATAAATACGTGTAACGCACGTGCATATATGCTAGTGTGTGTGTGTGTATCTGAAAATGTTACCTTGCCAAAAGGGGCCACCAACTGCTGAAGAGCTGCAATCCTATCTCCCAGCTTCTCTTTCCTTACCTGTTTTTATATCAAACCCCAGATATACAGGTTCATATGGATGGTATATAAAGGAATAACTGATACCTTTACTATTACAACTCATTTCGCGATTTCCCCCACCTACCTTGAAAGGAGAAAACGAAGGTCGTGATTCAAGACGAGGTTTCTTTGCGACGGATTGAGATGATTTGTATTCTAAACGTTTGTCATTAGCTCTACGAGCCCGTTGATCTGCCGTACCTCCACTTACCGAAGGCGACACCTTCAAAAGGGAAAACAGTAAAAAGAAGGATCAAATTATTTATCAGTTTGGTTGATGTGCATAGCAATCCAGGGCTCCAGAAAGATTCATCTATTTCTGCTTTTCTTCTTGCTTTTGGGAAAGATGGATCATGTCACTCATAAAGCATAAAAGTTCTCTAGTCTTTAATGGTTCCATTTGTCTTAGTTGAAAGAAATCTATTATGATCATTTCCTAATTATAAATACCAGTTTCTATTTTTCAATTAGAGTAAAGATGTCAGATAGAATATAATCTCTTATACTTGAAAAATAAAATTCTTCTAATTTTTGGTAGAATCACTGATATATGTTGTGTTCCTCCTCATCTTGCCATATCATCCTATATAAATGTGAGAATTGACATATATTTGATATATGTTTTAAGTAATTGGAAGCTGGTATTGTAATGTTATATTAATGCTGGTTACCTATACTTTTTTCTTGTTATTTCATAGAAGACTTAACAAATACCAAGCCTCGGCCACAAGTTTTTGTTGTTCTAAGTACTTTGCAACAAGTTATAGTGGTATGTTAATTTTTTCGAAAGTAATAATATTGCCAGATAATATTAAGCCTCCAAAGGCCCTATACTTTTATCAGATTTTCTTAGGTTAGATTGGGTTTTGCATTGGAAGTGGCACATATACAACATATTATAATCCATATATCACTGTCTTCCTAGAAAAATAAGCGCACATGCACCATTTGATTCGAACAAATATTATGATCTCAAATTTCATCTAGACGTTCCACGCTCAAGACTAATTATAACGTGTTCATAAGTATAATTTTGATGAAGATGAGCTGCCATTATAATCAAATTCTAATATCCTAACCTTTCCAACTATGTACTAATTAGTGGTGTATTATTATTTCTATTATCCTAATTAGTATTGTCTTTACACCTTCTACACTTAAAGTTGTTATGTTGATGATCATTATAATTCAAGCCATCTCCCCTTAAAATAATAAAATGGACCGGCTATGAAACATAAGAATAGCTACGCAAATCAGAATCGGCAAGTTTATGATCCGCTATCAACCTGACATCAATTATTCCTCTATTAGTGCAAAATTCTTATAGCCAAGGTCCTTATTAGCATGAGACAATAGTCATACCATAAATCCGGGTTGCTATGTTTACGAGAGAGCCATTTTAGGCAGCTAGTTGGCGGATAGTAGAGCCATCTTTGAAATTGTTCATGCAACTAAGGAGCATCCAACAAGTATCTCGAGAATATAAAGAGTCTAGACTACAAGGACCATCAATAATGTTATAATGCCAATATCGATCTCATCACGGATCATGCAACCCTAGGAACATGGGCCAAGTTGTACTGCTTCTCCTATTGCCAAACTGTATAATTTGTTTATTTTCTTATTGTTGCTACTATCACCATTACTATTACTATTAGTATATATGTACATACGTCGTACGTATTTTAATTATCTTTTAATTAACTTTGTATGTACTTGAAAAGAGCAAAAGGCACTCGAAGAATAAGCTAATACATTGGAATACCAAAAGACGGATTTTGTAAGTACCTAACCCTCCCTGAATAGATATGCAAGAATATTTTTGAAATAAAAAGTTCAACTGCGAAGTCTAACTTCTGGTATTATAAAGTAGAATAGATTACTTTGCTGCAAGAAGAAGAATTACAACAGTATGTAAAGAGTATACACCCACCTTGCTTTGTCTGTTAGAAGCAGGTTGAACATAAGCTAAATCCTCCTTCAACATAGCCATATTATCCACTGTTGATCGACGCAGTTCCCTTCCGAACCTAGCCGGAGCCAAGAGATCCGTAGCCCGAGCATCCCTGCCTAGAGAATAATTCGAGCACGAGGCCTGCAGGCGGTCCGGACCGGAGATGTTAGCGGTTGGGAGGACCGTGCCGAACCTTCCTCTCCCAGTGCTACCCAAACTACTCAGGGGGTCGACAAACCCTAAATCCCTAATAGCCCGATTCGCTTGGTAGTTCTGGAGACTGATTTCTCTGCGCTTAGCGAAGGGCTCCGGTAGTTCTTCCTTGTTGTGGCCTTCTTCTTCTTCATCAGCAGCAGCAGTGGTAGTAGTACCCCATTGAAATAATCCTAGTTCTTGAACCATTGGCATGTCATGACTCAGTCTCACGAATTCTCTTGGGGATGAATCATGAGCTCCATTGGTGCTTGCTATGAAGTGATCAGCACTGTTTTTTGTAGAGAATGAACATATGTACGTAGTTATGAAAGAATGAAGAAACAATGATTTTTTTTTCCTCTAGCTAGCAAAATCCTAGGGCCTATGCGAGGAATTAGAGAGATATATATAAGAAGTGTAACCTAATATATATGTGTGTATGTAGATATCTATATATGTTGCTTAAACAGGACACCATATAGACACTAATGTGATACGTACAGACCAACGGTTTTGATGTGTCCCGGTATATTTTGGCATGTTTGTATCATGTCTGATACTCGTCACCGCATGGACGTGTATCCCGAATTCTCTTAGTGCGTGTGCTTCGAGATGCAGATTGAAACAATAAATGAATAATCCCAAAAAAATATGTTTGAATTAGGGTTTGGACTCACAGTAGGAGATCCTGGTTTGAATACAAGGAAGGAGTAGCTGCCGAGGAAGAAGAACAATGGAACTCTTCTAGGTGTTGGTGGTGGAGATTTGAAGAGTACTCCATCATGATCTTTGGTTTCTTTTCCAAGTGATCAGAAAGGAAGAAAGGCTGGAGGAGCTTTGGAATCTCAAAATCTCCAACTGATGGAGAAAATAAGTATTTTTCTTCAGGCCATGCCTGCCCATTAGCTCTCCTCTTGCTTTAAGTGTTCTTTTTTATATATACTAGTATACATGTTTGCACATATTTAGTATTATTCAAAAATAGCAAATAATAGTCCCTTAATTGTTTACTACTTGAGAAAAGCAAACAACACTCATTTAATTTTTTACTACTTGGAAAGAGCAAACAATCATTCTCCTTTTTTTTTTTTCAATACTTAATTACCTAACTATCCATGTTAAATTTAATGAACATTTTTAATTGGTAAATATAAGCAAAGACAGTTTTGGGGAAAAAAAACTTTCACAGTGAAATATAACTTGTCTTATTATATAGTAGTATAGATATAGATATATACTCATACTACTCCTCTTTACTCTATCAAAGTGAGAACTTTAATTCTAAGCTCTATTACTCTCTTCTCCACATAAATATTGGAGCTTTTGCACTTCCCCTGCAATTAGAGGGAGATGATTCCACTCTGCCATTATTGAGAATGGTGCCTTCAGTCCCAAGGCTAATTTTCCAAACAATTGAAAAAAGAAGAAGAAATGGAGAGGGAGATGGTAATCATATCAGATCATAACATGCCCTTGTCTCTCTAAAGGCACATGGTTAGGGCTACTGTATCTATCACATGCAATATAGTGTATATTCTCTCCATATTTAATAGATATGTAGAAATTACAAAAATAGATGTTGTATCTGTGTCACATCTATTCATTTTCTCTTCTTTTTTGGCATCCAAACAAAAGAAAGGATTCACTTTCCTTTTCCAAGACTCCAATTCCGCGAACCAAACGTGGCCTAAGTACTAAACTAAAACTTATAATTATGCAAATGAATACAATATTGCAACACAAAGACAACAATAGCAAATACATGGATATTTACGTGGAACTCCGGGAAAAAAATTACAATAAATAGTGCGAATAGAATCCAAACGAAAATACTACAATAATGGAATAAAAAAATATACCGACTAATTTCCCAACTTCTCCTAGTAATCCAAATCGAATCACCACTTTACTAAATGAATAAGAACAAATTATAATGGAGAAATATAGGGTTTACTGAAGCGAGACTATAAAGGCGGACCGATACATATCTCCTCGAATAATCTCTTACGATTAAACAGAGAAACTCTCCCGATCTCCTTTTTTTTTGCTTCTTGAAAGTTGTACAACCATCTCTTTTGATAATGATGATCTCTCAATCTAAAAAATTAGGTCAAAAATTAGTTTATAAACCCCACCGAATCCTGAGACAATTTTGTTCGTTGGATTTGATCAAAGAACCTTGAGCCAAACACAAATTCGGCTCAGCCTAGCTCGATAGTATATTGTCGATATATTGGTGATACTAGTGGAAACAATATATCGGCTTAGTAGAAACAATATATCGACAACCCTGCCCCAAAAGTGTTAACGAGGCGGGGATGGAGATAGGGATAAAAACTAAATCCGACTATAGATGGGAACGGGAATTCGAACACTACTCGAAAACAGGGATGGTGGGTACGATTTTCGACCCCGACCCGCTCCATTGCCATCCCTACCCGTAGGCCCTACTCCCCTGATGATCGCACCATAGCTTTATGTTGGAGTGGGTGGAGTTTCCAACCTATGTGGAGAAGACCCCAGAGAGCGACGAGCGCCGTCTGTGTATCAGAGAAGCTCGGAGAGGTGACGAGACCAGTCGGAGATGACAGAGATACTCGGGAGCTGCCAAAGGAGCTGCTGGAAGGAGGGGACAGAGTTCGGGCCGAACTCTGCCCCAGGATAGAGTTCTGGCCGAACTCTGTGTTCTGGTTCCAGAACCTTGCTGGTTGCCAAACACAGAGTTCTGGCCGAACTCTGCCCCAGGACAGAGTTCTGGCCGAACTCTGTGTCGTCGGGGCTGAAGCATTTTTTAGGGTGATTGATCACCATTGGATCGTATCCTACGGTCCAGGTTTTAATACGGATTAGGGAATTTATACATGGTTATTCCTAACCTTAATTATAACACAACATTGAAGAACAAGAGAGAAAAGAGGCAAGAGTGCTATTGCAACTTTGGGAGAGAAGAAGGAGGATTGAAGGCCATTTTCGAAGGAGGATCGTGTTCGGGTAATATATACTCGTCGTCCTTGTTCTTCGTAGCTTTGTAATCATTATTCTTGCTTCTAAGTGTTGTGGGGATCCGATTTGGATCGGAAGAAGTTTGTAGAGGGTGTACTCCTTTATTTCATTAGTGAAGGTTTCTCAGGGTTGGACTCCGATCGTCCCGTGGTTTTTTCCGCAAGGGTTTTTCACGTCAAAACTTCTCTGTGTCTGCGTGGTTTATTTTTTGGTGTTTTGGTTCGTGCGTTGTATTTCTCGGTTCTCTCGCAGGTACTCTCTAGTTTGGGGAAAGGTTTTCGCGTTTCTTTCCCAACACTTTACTCTATTCCGCCCTAATGGGTATACAAACTCTTTCAACTCAGCTCGAAGGCTACAAACTCGGCCAGTAGGACCTACTCTCTCGATCAATGAAATTCAAAACCGATTTCACAGATATTCATATGGATCATAGCTCATTGGTTCGTGATTAGACTTGGCTAAACTTGGGTCCTGTAAACTCAGTATACTTGGACAAACTCTAGGTTATTGCTGAGCTTCTGCGTAGGATTGTGCGAGGTTTATTTCTTCAGAATTCAGGTATTAATTGATGATACATTCTTCACTATTCTTCCGTAGTTATTTCTGGTTATATATTTCATATATTAATTAATGACACCTTTATTATTATTTTTACAGTTATTTCTAGTTACATAGTTCATATTTTCATATAGAGTTGTGGATGTACTTATGTAGATATTATGGTAGTTTAACCTACTCTAGACAACGGATATGTATGGATAGTTTAACCCACTATAGACAGCGTATATGTATTTAAATTGGGATGGTGTCCACTTGATTGCGTAGTTGAACATTGTCACATATCCTAGTTCTTTCATAGTTTTTTCTGGTTATATAAGTATCCTAGTTATTTCTGGTGATATAGTTCATATTTTCATAGATAGTGTAGTGCCCCGTCCCGCTCAGTCAATCGGAGGAATCGAAACGCCGACGGCGTTCGGACTTAGCCTTATGACGGCGACTCGAAGACATTGCTCGGTCAAGGCGACCGCTCACTCAGGTAGGATAGTTTCGGTGAACTTGTCTCATCTTTGCCTTCACATAATAAATCGCATGTTTTCAACTTGCACAAGTAGGCTTAATAATAAAAGAGATGAATCCACATAGCTAAAGGGAGTAATCCCGACGGATCGAATCGAGTTTAGAACATGAAAAATGTCCCACGGTCGGCTTAGAGTTGGTGCACGGCGTGCTTTGAAAATGACACTCGATCCTTCGTCCCGTGACTTGGGAGAAGGAAAGTTGGTCTTCGACACAAAACTATGAATTTGCCTAAGTCATAGGCGTCGCCCGCGTAAATGCTCGATAAAGCATGCACGCTTCCACTGCGCAAGGCTTGGCATAGCCTTTGCTCGTACCTCGAGTTAAGTTGTAGGCTTGAGTAAGTTAGGCAAAGTTATGCCGGTCGACCTAAGTCATTCCAAGTGTTGTCCCGCTCATTCTGCGGTTGTCAAGTTAAATAGTCCCACGATCCCAAGGTCCGTCATATGAGGTATGACTTGGGCGATAGCGTTGCGTAGAACACGAGTCGGTTTAAGGCACGAGCCACGGTTGGTTCAGTGGAAAGTTAGCCACGGTCTGTCGACACTTAAGGAAACACGTTATGTTCAAGTTAAGTTGGAAGGCTATGCAGTAGCCGTTCCCTGATTTCAAAGAAATGTTAAGTCTAAGCGATGGTTAGTCGTCGAGAGAAAATATATCAGGACTGTAGTTCATTCGCCGAGACAACCCTGGTTTGGGCTCTGCAAAGAAGTGTGAAAAGTGGAAGAAGTAAAGCAAAGGAACTAAGTGATGATGATGAGACCATGCAATTACGTTAAGTCTAGAAGTTAGCGTAGACGCATGATCATAGACAACTTGTCGACAAGGACGATTTTTTTTCGAGCGGCAACCCGGGGCCACGGGACCGACTCGGCCTAGGAGGAAACACGGTATAGCCGAGCTGGGTAATAGGCAATCGATAGTTCGGGGACTTGCATTGGGGACCGCTACCTGCGGTGTAAGGGTCCCGAATGCCAGGCTATGTCCAAGATGGCTAGTTAATGCCAGTGACCATTCATATAGATGTGTCGGCACGGGCGACAATTCGCGTATGTGCCTTTGGACTGAGTTGAGTGAATGTGTATGCAGTTAGAGAACACAATGTCTGGACCTAAGATTTGGCTACAACGAAGGCGGCGTGCCTCGGCACAAGATGTGGCGTCGAGTGTTAAGTCGTTGGCATAGGGTTGCATGAGTTAGGCTTGAGCTGTTGCGAGTTAAGTCGAGAAGGACCGTAGGACAAGTTGGGTGAAGTTACGTTGAGTTGTTGGGCACGACCTCGAAATATGAGGCACGGCCGCATTGTCACAACACAAGTATAGGCAAGACTAAGCGAGGAGGCACTGCCTCAGAGATATTAAAGCACGAAACGAGTTCATGGCACGACCGAGTCGTTACGTCCTAGAGTTTGGTACAAAAGACAAGTATGAGTCTGTGTGTTGACATTATAAGCAAACGAGAAGGTCTCGAGAAGGATAAGGATGTTATCGGTGCGATAGCACGGTCACACGAAAATAGAGTCTATCGTGTAGTTGCGTCCCTGATTATGGCCGAAAGGCAAACACGACTTGATAGGTTAACGTTGTTGGCACAAGAAGGATCTAGAGGCAAGGTATGAGTTAACGTTGTTGTTGCAAGCACAGAATGGTCCGTAGACACAAGTATGCAAAGGCATCTGTCATAAAACTGATCCTAA